>NC_061166.1:34910812-34925812 GCF_022113875.1 Hydra vulgaris | reverse complement strand
GATTTTCCAAAAGTCATTAGAGCCTAACTTCTGTGATAGGATGCGAGATTTAGTGAACTGAGAATAATGGAGTTTAGCATCAGAAAGCACCTTTTTACATCAATTTCTTGCAATAATAAATAGCCGTTTGTTCTCAAAAGAGTTGTTCTTTTGAAAAAGAGGAAAAAAATGATTACGATTGGATATAGCACAAGAAGGAGAAAACCATGGAGTAGAATGAAGCTTGACTTGAAACCGACAAGAAGGAATAAAAGCTTCCTTCCAGCCTGAATCCAGGAGGTTACGTAGGAGGTGCATTTATCAGCTGAGAGAGAAAAAACATCCGCCCAAGGACCATCACGAAGAAAATCACGAAAAGAATCCCAGTCAGCTTTAGGGTAGTAGTAGGTGGTGCGACGATAAGGTGAGCCCAAAAAAGAAGTATGAGAAGAAAGATTTATAGAGATCATTGCATGGTCAGAACCACCTAAGGGAGAAAAGGGAGAAACGGAACCTAAGCTAGGGTCAGAGACAAGACATAAGTCATAGAGTGAAGGTAAATGATTAGGGTTGTCAGGAAAATGAGTCACAAAGTTAACTATCTGAGTAAGAGATTGAGAAACGCAGAAGTTAAAGGCTTTAGTGCCAGCAGGATCAGTGGTGTTAGAGCCAAGCCATTCAGTATGATGGGCATTAAAATCACCAACAACAACAATATTGGCAGAGGGGTAAAGAGAGAGGGCATGGTCAATTTGATCAGAGATAACATCTAAAAGAGTGCAATCATGGTAAGAAGGAAAACGATAAAGAACAAAGAGAAAGGTGATAGAGTGAAGAGGTGCTAGGGGAAAGCACATAAAAGAATGGTCAAAGGATTCAAACCTGATTTCACGACAAATAGGGGAATTAATGCGTATGTATACCCCTAAACCTAGCATGTGACTATTTGAAGGATAGTACCCATCAACACTGACATCTGAAGAAGGAATTGCAGAATTTAAATTTGTTTCACTGAGTGCAAGCAAGTCTGGTGAATTTTGCAGGAGGTAAGATTCAGCTGACAGAAAGTTGCGAATAATTGTAAAAGATATATTAAAACATTTAGGTGGTAGGGATGGTTTTTTAGATTTAAAATTTTTGGTTACTTTGGTCATGTTTCGGGTTTAATGAGAACTTGACTTATTCATAGATAGAGCACAGCCTCCTAATCAATAAGCTATGCAGTTGTCTCAGTCCTGTTAATTAACCCTAAGCCGTGACATAGGGCTCCTTATGTGACCTTGACAATGCACACCAAAAGCATTAACAGGGACACAATCCATGCGCAACATGGCACTGTTAATACTCTGATATTTTGCAGCTGTTGATGGAATCAGCCTCTCTGAGAGCTACCACAGAGTTCAGGAAACCTTACTACCAGCTGGCCTCAGAACCATTAAACTGAGTTTTAGAGCTGTATGGAGATAACAAGAAGAGTTGCATAGCCATTATCAAGGAGGCATAAGCAAAATTCTATGAGTAGTGTCAAGGAGATCCAGCATTCATCATCCTAGGCAGGAAACAATGTAACACAGGTTACATCTACGCCAGCCTAATAGATGAAGAAGGAGTTCGAGAATATAAAAAAAATACCTGTAAATTATTAAGTTTCGCATCAAACAAAAAAAATACTTTCAAAATTTATTAAATTTCCTAAAGGACAATATTTTTTAACAAAATGAGATTCTTTTAAAGCTAATTATACAAGTGTACCAACCCAGTTTTTAATTGGGTTGGTACATGTGAAACTTAATAATTTACAGGTATTTTTTTTTTTATAGACTCAATAAAAAAGCAAATAGGCATTACTATTTATTTTCTGGCAAATCAAAATCTTTAGTGACAAGAAATTCATGTCTGCAAATTCACTAATTCTAAAAGTTGATAAAGTATTTTGGATGAGTGACATTTAAGGTAAAAGATTACTACATCTGTCCAACAACATCTGTGGAGTAGTCCAAGTTGTCTTTTGCCACGATCATCTGTATTTATCTTTTACTTTAATAACATCTGTCAAATATCATCTGAAAATTCAACTACCCCCAACAACATCTTTAGAAAGATGTAGCTACATCTCTGAGTCCAATAAATAACATCTGGATAAATTTTCTCCAGATGTAGTTACATTTTAAAAAATTTCTATATATAACAACATCTGGTTAAGATAACGCATTATTAGTTAATATTTTTTTCCAGATGCTGTTACATCTGAAAAACCTCTATATGTAATAACCTCTGGTTAAAATAATGGATTGTTAGTTTATATTTTTTTTCCGATCTAATTACATCTGAAAAATTTTTTACACGTAGCTACATCTGGTTAAAGTAATGCATTATTAGTTAATTCTTAAAAATAAATCTTAAAAATAACTTCATTACATCACAGATGTAGTTGCACAGATGTTATTACATTTTAATAATTTAAAAGATGTAACTATATCTGTAGAACCCACAGGTGTAGCTGCACAGATGTTATTACACTTTAATTAGGTAATTTAATAAATATAACCACATTTGTAATATTCTTTTAATTTTTGCACAGATTTTATTAGACCAAAGGAATTATAGATGTTGTTGAACAGATGTTATTATATTTTTAAATTTCTTAACTAATTTTTCAATTTTTTTCAAAGTTTTTGGAATGTGTTGTTTATAACATTCTATATTTTATATATTCGAAATAATATTTTGAATATTAACTCAGTATTTGTCCCGTTTACCATCCATCTTTATGCAGTGGATGTATAGTATCTACTTTATAATATATATCCACAGCAATATTTATTGACGTATAGAAAAAGTAATATCTTCTCTAATTTTGTATGTAGAACCGTTAGCATCAAATCCATGCAATCAACCACAAAGTATACTTATTTGATTCAAAAGCTTTATTATTATTTTTATATTTAATTTTCGGTTTTATTAAAATCTTTTATCAATTATTTTATAGGATTAACAAGACAAGATTTCATACGTTGGCGGCATAGCCACCCCGGGCCCAAAGTCGATGTTGACCAGCCTCATTTTCAAAATTATGGGCCACATTCGTGTGGAGCAAGAGGAATAAGCTGCAGCAGAAGTGCGAGAGTAAACCATTTTGCATACACCTGTTAGGTGTATGTAGTCTTAACAATACAGAAATTAACTTTTTTTTTTTTTTTTTTTTTGTTACGGTCAGGGTTAGGGTTAGGGTTATGTCAAATGTCAAATATTCGAAATTCTAAATAGCTTCAAAATAACAAATAAATTAAAAAGTTATTTCGTTTTTTTTTTCCTTTTATTTTATTGGACTAAATTTTTAGTTAGTTTAAAATACGTCTTGAAATATAATACTATAAAGTTTAGGTTTCGTCGCTGCAAAACAAAACCATTTTAATGGTTTTGTTTTGCAGCAACGAAATCTAAACTTTGAATTTTTTTTAGTTTAAAATACTTAACACATAATAAATAACTAAAAACAAATGAATTTAATAAAAAAAATTCGAAGCAGTGGTTAAATTTAAAACTTTAGATGTCTTTTTCTCAGAACAGCGAAACGGACTTAGGATTGTCATATTTTATAAAGTTTAAAGATTATCTTAAGTCAATTTGCACTGTTGATTCTTATAATCAAAAAATAATAACATATTCTCTAATTATTTTAAAAATAATTTGGATTAATTAAGAAGATCAAACGCAGTGATAAATTAAAAACTTTAAATGCAGAACAGTATAAATGGACGACGGTTTAATGTTCATTTTAAATTGACTCATGAATTTTGGCATTGTTCAATTCAATACTAATCAATCAATACAATCAATCGCATTGTGTCAATAAAATATTAAAAATTTAATACGTTGAGGCAACAATTTAAAGCGTTGGGGCAAAATGTTCAAAATTTGAAGTTATTAGCACTGCCGCTTTTCAAGATATCAGGCTTCCAATCAGACAAGAGATTAGCGAATGAAATGAGTCAATTTATAAATAATTTGTAATCGACCAAAATAAATTTGGAATGTTTTTGAATTTTATTTTTCATAATAAAATGCCTCAAGTTACTTAAAACTTAATAGAAAATGTCCAACTGAGTTCGTGCAAAATTTTTTATGAAATTTATTACAAAATTTCTTATATGAAATTTATTACTGGACCTTTATTACGAAATTGTTTAATTTGTTTGATTGATTTTTGACACGTTATAACGTTTATAAAAACTATTTGTAATTATGCGTTATTTGTTTTTGGGTTGTTAAAGCAAGTTATATCTATAGCGAGATCAATTTTTAACAGTTTAATAGGTGGTATCAGCATGATAAAAAAACAGCATAATTGTAAAATAAATCCGTTCGTTAGCCGAGCACCAAGTATGTCCATTTTTCGTACTTCCGAGATAATCAAGTTTTAAAATTTAATTTGCTAAGGCTCACTGCCATAATGTTCGACTAATTTTTTAAATATTTTAAAGTTGTATCATTCTTGAAACAAGATTTATTAGGCACATACTCAATTGATTGTTGAATATTTATTAGTCCTAATCAGAAAAAGCACAAAATGTGGACATAAGGCCTCTTGATTTTCGGCTGACGAGTTCTTGATCATCATTACCGGACTAAGTGAAAGAAATTATTTTATACTCTATGTATTCAAGATATGTATCTATAGGCTTTTCACGACTTCTTCAAAAATAGATTGCCTTTCTAGTTTCGATACGAACCACTTAACAGGTATTACACCTCAAACTCTCTACTTGCGTTTATCCTTTTTTTATATATATATATTTTTATAAGCAATTCTATTAAAAAAACAGAAATATTTAAATGCCATTACTTGCATCGTTGTTTTAACTTGCGCGGATGTAGCGATTTGGGGGCCTGAAATTTAAATGAAATAGGAGTAGTTAACGTTTCCATCAAATATCAAAGGTAAAACACAGAATTAAAGATTAACTTGTTTTCATTATATTTCTATAATACATCTTTTCTATATAATAAAATCATGCTATATAATAAAATATTAAATTTTATATTATAAAATTAACGACAAAAAAATCACAATAAGCTATTGCATAAATGTGTCGCTCTTTAAAGTAATTTTTTTTGTTTAAAAAAAAAAATAAAATTGCTTTTTCATATGTAACACATTGCAAAACCATTTTACTGTCATTTTTCATTAAGAATAGTAAATATACTTGGATATATTTCAGCTAAGACGCCCTAACGGCTTATACCACAAAAAGGCTATACATATTAAGTATGCCGATATCTAATAAGGTATAAGCAGTTCAATGTCAATATATAATATAGCACAATGACACAAACATAACAATTAGGGCAGTTTATACCTGTATAAGAATAGCCGTATATATGTGCTATAATTAAAAAATACATGCTATTTAAAGTATAAACGTCTACGTCTATAATAAAGACATAAACACTATAAATCCATAGGTATCACTATAAGTAAAATGAAAAATAAATAAAATGGATTATTGCAATAATACTTTGTATGTTACCTAATAATTATATCAATGACAATTATATAAAGCAAAGCGTGAAATGCCTACGGCCATAAATTTAGACATTTAGTACATAATAACAACTGTTAAATAAGCAGGAAAACTAAATTTTTATAGTCTTTTTTAAAGTCGCGACATTATAAAGAAGAGAAAGCATTTCTTACTACGCCATTATATATATACACACACATTATAATTATATGTAAATAAAATACATGTCTCAAGTTTACGAAAAGAAATCGTGCTCGATATCTTCATTTTCTTTTTAATGACATGCCGTTTAATTCTTTTGCAAGAATACCAATCATTAAGCTAACATGGAGGCCACCACTATTTTGAAATGATACCTAATTTATAAAAAATTTTAAATTATGAATCAAATTTTAATTTCAAAATATTTTTTAAAAGTTTCACAAAAATTTTTATAATAACAAATCAATTATCTGAAAAGAGAGAAGCAATAGTTAAATATAGTTTACCTATTATAAAATTTTGGCATGGATTTCAGTACAATGCCATCAGTGGTATTACTTTATGGCAAATCATTTTAAGAATTGTATTTTCTAGGCATTTTGCAAAGCAAGGTTGTTGTGTGGAGTACGTGCATTATAATAAAATAAAATTTATATAAAGTAACATAATACTACATGTAATGTTTATGGTCAGTTAATGTTATTGACCTCCCAACATAAAAGTTTTACATTAAATCAAGTATAGTCTGCATAAATTAAATATTATCAACCTAAACTAAAATCATTTTTTTTTAATATTGTATATTTGGATGTTACGCAAGTAATTATGACTGTTCGACATTAACAGTCCGTAATATTAAAAATTATATACCTGTGCTGTATAACAGTATTATTGTTTTATTATTATTTATTTGACTGGTTGTGGCAATCATTACAGTTCCAAATTTCATCTTCCTGCTCATAGGCACTTAGTGGAATTTTTTCGCATTCACGATGAAACCATCTACTACAAGCACAGCATTGTGCCATTTGCCTTTAAAAAAATAAATACATTATACATTATAAAAATTTGTTACATTATACTACATTGTTACTACATTAAAAAAATATGTTAAATTCAGCATACCAAATAAGGTATTGCAGTTATAAATATTTTGTTGTTAACTCATTAATATGTGCTAACATACCTGTTATATATGTCTTCGTCTCCAGGCACCCAAAACATACGACAAGAGCAATGCAGAGGAACACGAAAAGTCTTAGCAGCACATCTTCTAAAGGAAAAAGGATTTTTAGTTGCTGGGAATATCTCTATCTGGTTATTTGATATACATTTTAGGAGATGACTTCTAATTTCACTTTCCTCAAACATTAGATTTGTTGATGGTAGACTTTTTGTTTCAAGAATCTGACGAGCCCAGGCAATAGCATAAATACCACAATCCACACCATTTGTTTGCTGTTGAACTGGCAAAACTTTAAAAACAAGATTTTTTTCTTGACAATGCAAAATATTGCAAATTTGCCTTTTTGTCTCTAAGCTGATTGTACCGTGGAAAAGGCTGTCAAAAACATATATCTCCCCTGGTTTACAGTCATATGTGGTTACACATAACCAGTGAAGATTTCCATCATGAAGAATTTGGACAAATGGAGTACTTGTATAGATATCAAAAGATAAAATTTGTCCTTTAATGGGATCTTGCAGTCCAACATCAATATTTAACTGAATTGCCATAAGTTGCTGACAAAAGTGAATTACGTTATCATTAAGCATATGTCCTTTTATGATATCATTTTGTTCTTTATGACCAATCAAAGATGATTTAAGACTTTGAATTTGCAGCACTATTCTATCTTGTTTAACATCTTCATTTACAGTCATATCAACAGAGTTGTTACTATCATCAGTTAAATGTTCCATGATATCAATTGATTCATTAGGAACCATAAAAATTTCATAGTTTTCATCAATTGAGTGACTTGTGACAATTTCAGAACTATAACTTTCCTTTTCAGCCATCACACTAATATTAGCAGCTGCTTTATATTTGTCATATTTAACACCAACACGCTTAGTCATTTTTCTTTTACGCCGCACAGGGAGAAGACTAAGTTTTGGTGAATTTGTGTGTGACTTATTCCAAGTATCAGGTTGAATCTCTGGACGCAGCAGAATTCCTTGTTCTACTGGAAGACTTTCTGCTAAATGCGTTTTAAGTTGACAAAGCCCTTCAAACAAATTATCAATAGCTTGTTGAGAGTCACATAAGTAACTCATTTGTTTAATTTCATTTAAGAGCTCACGACAGCTTGCAGAGGTATGATTACTGTAGTTTTTAGCAATCAAACTCTGACTACTATTTACATGCACATAATTAAAATTTTGAACTTCCTTATCACTATGTTTAATAAGAGAGGATATGTGTAGCGGTTCAACATGTTCATATTGAATATTATATAATGAAACCTTATTGGAATGAGCTAAACTATTTTCATCTAAAAACAAATCCAGCTTGAAATAAGGAGAATTTGCATATGCAGTGCCAAATGCAGACCAAGAGAGATTCTCTTTTAGAAAAATGGCAAGAAAGTGTTTACATGGATATGAGGTACGAAACCAACTAGGACAAGAACAAGCTGGCAGACATTCAGAATCACCAAGGTAGCATTGGTAAATCTCTCTACTATTTGAATTAAAAGAAGCTACATTGTATAATTTGTCTGTCACAGCAGTTATGCCCCGCAAATCCACACCTTGTAATTTATCAATCAATGCCATACAATGTTTGACTAAAGATGGTGGACGATCAATCAAATATGCTGGAACTTTATCATCATATTTTCTATGTGAGGAATGTGCTCTTCTATTTTCATCACAATAACTAAAACAAGATAAATAAAATTAAAGAAAAGGTCAAATTTAATCAATCGCAAAAAAATAAAAACGATTATATTTAAAATTAGAGTTTTGGTATATACAAATCCAGTAATCATATTATTTAAAGATCACTCAGTATAATTTCTAATTTTTGGTTAACTCAAGTAAAGCAGGTTAATATTCAAAAAGTTTTACAGATTAAGTCAAATAATAAGTATAGTGAATAACAAAGAACAACTTTAGAACTCTTATTAGTAAAGGAATTTATGAGTAGGAAAATTGTGCTGCTGCAGCAGTTGTATAAACTAACTTGTCGTATTTGTGAGGAAGAAATTCTTCTATGCAAATACTAAGCATAGTTGTTAGAGAAGAATTCTTTCTTTTTTCTAAAAAACTGTATTTGAAAGATAGGTTCTGTCTTTCAGTTCCATTGTTGGTGTTGACATCCAACAAGATACGATCTTTCCTATATGCAACAACCCAGCGCTGAAATCAGAAAGAAATGGATTATAAACACTTAGTAACATTTTAGTAACAAATTGTTATAAATAAAATAAAAATACAACAAAATGATTAAACCAATAGTCGAAATTAACCAATAGATACAATATTGTATGAATCGTTGTAAGAAAAAATATTTTTTTTGATTGTTGAAAATATTTATTTATAATCAACATTCTTTAACTACCTTTTGAATGCATAGCCAAGTGCTTTTCAAATACTCTACAAGTTTTGGGTTGTTTTGCCACTCTTTTGATTCCTCCAATGCCTCAACAGCTTTTTGGCAAGTCTCAATTGTTTTTGCATGTGCAATTTCACGAAGCTTATCTTTAACTACATCTTTCACCATGCAACATCCATTAGCAGTTTTAGAAAGCCATCGTTCCCAAGCTTGTTCTCGATGAAAATCACAAATAAACACTGTAGAACCTAAGTCAAATAAAAACATTTAAATTACATAAGACAGAATGACTTGATATAAAAATTAAAATCAATTTAAAATCAAGTATGACTTGATATAAAAATTAAAATCAATTTAAAATCAAGAATGACTTAAAATGAAAATAATGACAGTAAATAGTAAAATTAAAAAAAATAGAGAAAAAAACTTTATTGTAATTAAGATAAGTAAACTCATTGACAACCACAAAATAACAAAATACATTATTAACCTGAAAACACAGATTCAAGTGAATTTATTTCTTCATTAGAATAATCAGTAATAAAAAACTTTGGTTGAAATAAAGGATTCCATTCTTTGATGCACATAAGTGCTTCTTTAATAGATTCGGTGGTTTCATGTTCACACACAAATATAGCAACAATTTGGTAATTAATGTTAGTTTTAACGACGAGGAAAAAAAGAGGTAGTGCATATCTGGTTGTTCGGTATGTAGCATCAAGAAAAGCAAGCTCATTCCCATATCTTAATAGTAATCTTCTTTGCCATATATCTTGATATACAAACAACAAAGAATTTTTAAGATCATTATCTTCTGAATTACCTCCCTTTGGTCTAAATTTTATCATTGCATCTTGAAAATTAATTTTCCAATCATTTATTTTTTCCCAAAGACATTCTTGATCTATCATGGACTTGCGAAGTTTTCGTCTAGCTATCAACATGTGATTTGCAATGGTCTTATCACTTGGGAAAAATCGTTTGTTTGTCTTTTGCAGCATGTTATTAGAATTAAATTCCATCTGAAGAAAGGTCTTCAGATGACGTCTCATTTCAGTAACAGAACTGACACCCGTTCTGACCAACTCACCAATTTTTAAAATAAGTTCTTCACATAAGGGTTGATTAAGACCTGAGGCCTAATAGTTAGAAGAGTGGAAAATAATAATTAATAAATAGAAACATGAAGACCAATAGTAAATGTAACTGCGCTACTTACATCACCAATTAGATGGTTACTATGAGCAGATATTGCAGGAATTACCAAAATATATTTTCTGCACATTAAAACTGTTTGTTTTAAAATCAAAGCTGAATGTAATTTTTTTGAAACTTCTTTCCTGATCCTGGTAGAATCTCGATCCAGCTATATATATATATATATATATATATATATATATATATATATATATATATATATATATATATATATATATATATATATATATACATATATATATATATATATATATATATATATATATATATATATATATATATATATACATATATATACAAAATTAAATTGTTATGAATATAATAAATATTGACATGCATCAAAAGTTAAGTATTAATGTATAAATAAGAGTACAATACCTTAAACTCAGGAAATTCAATAATTTCTTTGATAAAAATTTTGGCGGGACAATCAAACTTCTTGGTAATTTGTGGAATCATTCTTTTTTTTTTGAAAGAATGATCTGAACTCTGTACAAGAATAAAGTAATTTTAAAACATGAGAAAATCATTCTTATAATATAAAACAGAAGTAGATAACCTATTTAGAACAAAAATTTGTTTAGTAATAAAGAGAAGCAAAAATAAAAAAGAGATAAATAAACTTAAAAGGGTTATTGTACTACTTACTGCTTCTGTATTTTTTTTAATTTTGTACAGAGCTTTAGCTTTACTATTTTTATCTTTGCCATGGTGACAGTCAAGTGTACCATTTGATGAAACAATGAATGGTACTCCAGTGTAAGAAACGTCTTTATCCTCAAAAAATACTCTGTGATTTGCCTTTAATATTTCTAAAAAACATATTTTTATAGAAATGCTTTCTGTTACGATAGGGGTAATGATTAATTGATTATAAGAGGATTGCTTTCTAATAACATAGCTTCAGACAATAATATTTTAAAGAATGTAGCAATTAAATTTTGTGTAGTAAATTAAGTATATAGCAAATTTATGAATTAGTTTTAAAGTTGTTGTTTTTTTTTTACAAAAAAAATGGTCAGAGTTTATTTATTACATTTTGATTAGTTTTTTAGATTGTTTGTAGAAAGAACATTGTTTAGAAATACAAATTTAGTTTACGTGCTGCAGGCCAAGATTTTGTTTAAAACGGCAAATTATTTAACAAAATGAGTAGACAGTTTATATCCGGTTGCTTAACCTCTACGAGAAATAAGCATTTAATTCTCAAGTAGTAGTGGTGATGTTTTTTGAAATTTAATTGATGGAGGTAAAACAATAGTTAAAAATACTAAAAATATTTTTCTAGTATTTTTAACGTTTTTTCTTATATACATTGTTATCTTATATATATCTTATATACACAATAAACATATTTTCCCTGCAATGGTGATTGTCTTATTGACGTATTTTCATAATTTACTCATTATCAGATTTTTCTGTCTAATTATCATCAAGCTAGTTTTTTTATAACTGATAATCCTCGTACAAACGTTTCTATTGCTGATTTAGCACAACTTTTATTTTTATTATGACAATTATTTAAAAGTCCTGAATACTATTGTCAAGTTTTACACCATATTAAAATTACTTCATTAGAATCAATGAATATTGGTTTAAAAAAAAAATTATAAAATAATATTTAACCAATATTATTTTATAATTTTTTATTTAAAATATTTCAATTTGCATGCCGACACTTTAGAATATTCAGGTTGGCAGTTGTATGCCGTCCTAAAGCAAAGATAGGTCGGCTTTTGCGTCGGCATCGCCAAATGCCAACCTGAATTTTGCTGACTGTAAAGTGACCATGTAAAATTGATTCTCTACCAAGCTACTATGCTAAATTGACTTTCTAACTCATGGGATTCATATTCCATGTTACTTAAATTGTGTAACTATCAAGTTACACAATTTGCATAACTTCTTTATTATTTCTTTTTTATACTATTAACACATAAAATATCTTGAAGTTTTTGCATAAATTAAAAACATAATAAAAACCTTCAAAGCTTTTTTCCATACTTCTTGTAAAACCTACAACATAACCAACAGTGTGCAATAACTCATGTTCTTTTATTTTGGCACAAACATCAGCATATGTCGCTAAAATGTGCTTTGTTTCCATAGCTGAAGTTGGATTTGAAACTGGAGTTGATGTATCAAAGTTTGCATCTAAAATGATATAAAATCTTTCAAATGACAATGAAAAATTTAGGCAACAGTACTACCATTTTTCACAACTTTTTATTTATTTTGCAGATAAACATAATACAATCATTTATATATATAAGTTTTTATGTTTTTAATATTATTTTTTGTCTTTAATATTAAGGTATTGTTTATTTTATTAAAAAAGTAGAGCATCAAAAGATTTTATCATTCAGTTAAAATGTTGAATTAAATCTCTTACAAAATATCAAAATAATATTATATATTAAAACCAAATGAAATTTTTTTTCTAGCATGCTACAAAAAAATTTTGAATTGGTCATAAGGTGTATATATATATAAACAAATAAATAAATATATATATATATATATATATATATATATATATATATATATATATATATATATATATATATATATATACATACATATATATTAGAGGTGTCCCGGATAAGCTATCCGGGCCGGATATCAATATTATTCGATATCCGTTAAAATATAACAAGAAATGTTATATTTTTAAATATTCGAATGTTAATGATTTCTATTCAAAATTGTTATTATTATTAATAATAATTTATTATTCAAATACTATTAAACTTAAATGCAACAAACACATCAGTTTATCACTCATTTATAAATTTATTTCCATTATGATGAATAAATAGTAACATTTCTCCACGTTGAGGTAACAGCCTCGATCGCTTTTTCTCGAAAATATTTCCATATTCGGAAAACAATCGCTCCAAAAATACAGAGGATGCTGGAGGTGCTAATAATTTAAGAGCTAACTCTTTGGAAGTGGAAACTTCTCTTCATGTTTCCAGTAATTAAAAACGTCTTCTTTTTTTTCTATAATCGAGTGATTAAAGAAAAAATTCTTGAGCAGCTTTTACAAGCGAGACTTGATCATGATTTGTTTCACTATTTTGTTCTGTAATATAAAACAATGTAAATACTAAAGATTATTTATTTATACATTTTTATTCAATAAAATGTATATAGTACTTAAATCAGCAAACCAACAACATGCAGAATATAGCTAATATTAAAAATAAAAACTTAATTAAAAGTTTTTCTGTTTATCAAAAAAGTTTTTAAAATTATTAAAAAACTTTTTTAATAAACAGAAAGAGATCTTCTTACCTAAATTTCCTTCATACTCTGCAAGTTCTAAAAAGCAGGAGTTAAAGTCATTCTCTTCCAAATCAACTTTTTTTTTTGGAATTTGGCGTTAAATGATTGGAGATCGTGGCGGTGGAGCTGGTAGCTCTATTAATAACAACTGGTGAAAGTCCAGTTATATTTCTTTGATTTTTTACTACAGCATCTAATAGCATTGATCTTGCTTGTGCTCTCTTATCAACAGGATGAAATTTGAGCTTGTAGCGAGGATCAATAATGGTGGGTAAAACATATCTTTCATCATCTGTTATATTGAGATTATCATGAGAAAAGAATCTCTTATTTAAAGATTCTATAAGTTGTTTTGTTATTTGATCTGCATCATCTTTTTGATCAATTTTTGATAAAAATCTTTGTAAAGTACATATATTCGGAACTAATGTTGATAAACTACAAAGTTCAGAACTCATAGCATTAGTAAGTTCATAAAAAGGCTTACAAACATATAATAAATTTTCAATGAATTTCCAATCATTTGATGCAAATGTTGGCAATTCATTATGATCAGCTAAATACATTTGAACTGCTCTTTTAAGTTTTTGAAGTCACTCTAACATTAAGTACGCACTATTCCAGCAAGTAGGCACATCTTGAACCAAAAGTAGAGCTGTGTTTTCATTTTGTTGTTGTTGCAGTAACTTAAATTCTGTACATGCCTTTGATGAATGATTAAAGTGGCCTACTATTCAACGTGCTTTAGCTAATAAATCTATCAATAATATTTAGGATAAAACTGCATCCTTTATCATGAGTTGCAATAAGTGGATTGTGCAATGGACTGATGATATTTGAATAAGTTTACTGCCTAGTGACATATTAGCAGCACCATCTTTGACTAAAATATGTCTTCTTGGTGCATTAATTTCCCAGCTTTCTAACATATTTATAAATTTTCCAGCTATGTTTATCCCTGTGTGAGCTTATGGAAAATGTGAAGCATAGAGTACAGCATCTTTGTGCTCAAAAATTTTTTTAATCCAATGTCCTGATAAGGAAATAAATGTTTCATGAGATGTCGGACAAGTCGAAATATTTAAAGTAAAACTTATGTACTGTGACTTGGCAATTTCATTAAAAACCTTTTTTTTATTTGATCATACAATAGAGGAATTGCTGTCTCCGAAAAATAATGCCTACTTGGGATTAGGTATCTTGGTTGTAAAAAAAGCCATTAAACCAATAAATCCATCATCCTCGGTTATATTAAATGGTTGTTTATCTAAAGCAATCATAATAGCAATTTTTCTATGAATTTGCTTAGACTTTTCATCATTAATATCCCATATCTTCTTTGATAAAAAACTTCAACAGACATCTGTTATTGCATTTCGCACTTCTTCTTTGAAATCAATGAACTACATTTTCCATTACAACTTCCTTGAGCAGCTGAAGAACATT
>NC_061166.1:34853312-34908312 GCF_022113875.1 Hydra vulgaris | reverse complement strand
AAAAAAAAAAAGGTTGGAAGGTTTCAAGATTGAGCACTCTATTTGTAGACTAACATAATTTATATATCTATATATCTATATATATACTCTATTTGTAGACTAACATAATTTATATATATATATATATATATATATATATATATATATATATATATATATATATATATATATATATATATATATATATATATATATATATTATATATATATATATATATATATATATATATATATATATATATATATATATATATATATATATATATATATATATATAGAGAGAGAGAGAGAGAGAGAGAGAGAGAGAGAGAGAGATAAAAATGTTATAAAATAAGTTACGCATATATATTTTATGTATAAAATAATATTGATATAAAAATAACATTATAATATAAAATATATTATTATTATAATATAATAATATTATAAACAAATATATGTATATGCACGCCAGAAATATGTTGTATATACATTAATTTATAATAAATAAACTTATGAACTCATATATACTCTTACTCAACTCATGCTCAAAATCTTGGTGAGAATCATTTTTATTCATTTTAATATCAAGAATAAATATAAGCAACAACAAATAAGTTATTACGAACCGCGTGGTTTTATATATTCAGCGCTGTTTATAAATACGCATGCGCTAAACTTTTTTTGGTCTGCGTTTTTATATAAACACAAAATGTACCTTCAGTGCATCCTTTTTAGTGCTGTCCTAATATGTTATTGTACATGGTTTAGTATTACCAAATCTCCGGTTTACGAGATATTTTGTGTGTGTATTTATTTGCCAATAAGAAAATAATTTACCATCGTAATTTGTAAAAAAAAATGTTCAGATAACTGTGGCTAGAAGAAGACAAACTTAGTCTTATCATTGAGCCCTAAAAAGCGATGAAGTATTAAAAATTAAGGACTTTTCTTTTAACTAAAACAGGTTTTTTAATACATTTTTTGAAAAAGTAAGAAAAAAACATTAGTTAAAACAATAAAAAATATGTTAGACTTACCATTTTTTATTTTTAAATTCATTAGGAGTTTATTTCAACAAAAATCTAAGTGGTCTGATCAAATAAATAATGCAGACCAGATACTGCATTAAAAGCAAACCAGATACTTGGTATTCTTAAAATAACTTTTATTAATATTAATAAAAGTTGAATTCCAAATATGCGTATCCCGCATTATGACGTAATGATATAATGACATCAGGCAATGATAAAGCGTAAACATTAGAAAATTGTAGTTTTTATTATTTCAAATTAACACGAGTGATTTTTTCTGTTCTACATTAAGTAAAGGAGGAGGAAGTGAAGTTTATTGCTGTATTCCACAATGCAAAAGTTCATTTTACGATTTTCAAAAAAAACGTCAGGAATTGCATTTTTTAAAATACCCAAGAATACTGCTCGTCGAAATAAGTGGGCAAAAATTATTTCTCAATTTAGAAGAAAAGGTCGTAATGATAATTTCGTTATTATAGACACGCCTCTAGTATGCGAGCTTCATTTTAAAAATGAAGACATTCATTTTTATCCAATATTGGTAGAAAAACTTTAAAAAAAGAAGCATTTCCATCTATTTTTGAATTTAAAAAACAAGTTGATGTACAAAAACGAAGTTCGCCTAAAAAAAGAAAATTTATCGAAAACTTTGATATTGAAAACGTTTCTAGAAATGAAGAAGATAATTTTAAAAATAACGATAAAGAACTATTAATTGATTTTGAAATTGAGAAAAGTTGCATATTTTGTGTTGAACTACAAAACAAAATTGATCTACTGGAAAATGAAAAAACACGAGTTGAAATCTCAAATAAGCATTTTAGAATCTAAGAATAAAAAAAATAAAAAATCAACTGAACCAATATAAAAATAAATACATACTAAGTTATGAAAATATGTCAACAGACAAAGAACTGTTCCAAAAATAAACTGACATAGAACATGAACAGTATGTAAATTTGTACAACTTTTTAAATCCAGGAAAAAATGGTAAAAATATTAAATTTTCACCATTTTTTCCACAACTCAGCATTATCTGAAAATATGCACAGGTTAGGTAATCAGGCAAAAACTGGTCCAAAAACAAAATTAAACACAGAAAATCAGTTATTTATGTTTTTAGTGTGGCTAAAAAATGGATTTACAATTTTGCACACATCTTGGTTATTTAAAATTTCAAAATCAACAACATCTCGTTATTTGATAACATGGACAAACTTTCTATATTTTTCTTTGGGAAGTGTACCTATTTGGCCTTCACGCGAACAAGTTAATAAGTTTATGCCAGAAAGCTTTAAGATGACATTTCCATCAACAAGATGCATTATTGATTGTACTAAACTGTTTTGTCAGAAACCTTCATCATGAGACACCAGAGTTCTTTATTTTCTAGTTATAAACATCATTTAACTTATAAAGGATTGTTAGGTATTTCTCCTTCAGGAGCAATAACTTTTATAAGTCAACTTTATGATGGATCTATTTCTGACAGAGAAATTGTTGTAAGATCAGGTTTCCTTAATAAAGAACTATGGAACAAAAATGATTCAGTTATGGCTGATCGTGGGTTTACCATTTCAGACCATTTAAACACAATCAATGTTAAAAATAATATACCTTTTTTTTTAATCCACATATACAGATAAGTAAAGAAAATGCTACAGAACGTCAAACCATTGCATCATTGAGAATTCACGTGCTATTCGTAGGATTAAAGTATTTCGTCAAATAAGTAATTAACCAACTATTGACAGTAACTTGTCTTTTATGTAACTTTTTGCCACCACTTATTAAAAAATAAGATCAAAAGTAAAAACATTTATTTACATATATTGGAAAATTTCCAAATGATGTTTTAGTAAAACTAAAAATGTCAGGTACGCAATGAACAATACCAATATCTTTATTGAAAAAAGTAACATTTGATTTTAGATTGCAAATATTTCCTTTTAAAGTTTCTTCTTTACACTTTATTCGTCTTGGATCATATAAAGTAGCCTTAATGCCACGCTTAAATTCAAATTTTTGAACATTTGTAAACATAACAGGATTTTTAATTGTTTTAGTTTTATGACCTGGAATGACCCATTGCATTGATTTAGTACAAGCAATCTCTTCAGGTACATACTCAAGTAAATTTAAAAAGTATTCTGCAAGTTCAAATAACAAAGCCATCACGTGATTACAATAACCACTATTTCCAGCAGGGCATGAGCAATATGCTTTTCTAACAGAGCTAGTCAATCTGCTAATAAAAACTTTTAAATCACGAACTTCATTTTTCATGCTTGCTTTGCATTTTGCTTTTACTATGATACACGTTAGGTTACACGAAGTGTAAATACTATCTAATGATATATATCGTTCAGATTTAAATCTTTTACCTCTTTCAAATGTTTTTTTTATTGCAATACTTTTGTTTTTAGCTTTTTTTTTCTGTAGTTTTCTATTTCTTTAATAGTGGCAAGTATTTTAAACTTTTACACCAAGTTAAAGTTTTATCTTCAGATTTAAAATTAGGTGAAATATTTAAATTTCTATTTATTTCTAAAACAATTGGTATTTCAGTTGAATAATTTTGTATATCTATCAGAGCATCTTCTACTTGAGAGTTCATTTTTTAAACAATTATTTCGATATTTACGTTTTATCATTGCCTGATGTCATTACATCATTACGTCATTGGAATAAGGGATACGTCTAATAGACGTATCATCCCGCATTCCAATGACGGAATTCAAGTATGTTTTTAAAACTATACATTACCTATGCACGCTGCTTGAGTTTTGCGCTCCAGTATGGGATCCCAGTTTAAAAGATGATATTGAAAATTCAACGCAGAGTAACTAAACTAGTTTCTCAAATAAGAAACACACTCACATTTCCTAAAACCATCAAATCAAATAATAAATTTTTGTATGATAAAGAAGAGATAGCTAACGAGCTGAATAAATATTTTGTTTCTGTTGGACCAAATTTATCCCAAAAAATTCTTCAAGCAATTAATCCAATAAGTAATCTATTTATTTCTAATACATCATAATTTAATTCGTTTGAACTAACTTTTGAAGAGTTTGAATGCGCTTTTAAAATGCTAAAACCCAACAAGTCAGCATGTCCGTATGATATCAATGTAAATATTGTTATTAAATCGTATGAAATCATAAAAGATGTACTTTTTAAGATTTTTTCTTGTTCTATTAGGCAAGGAATTTTTCCTAACCAACTAAAAATAGCAAAGGTGATTCCGATATTTAAGGGAGGTGATTTAACTAATGTTAGCAACTATCGTCCCATTTGTATTCCATCTGCATTTTCAAAAGTCTTGTGGAGAATTTTATACAACAGAGTTTATAATCATTTATTTGTAAACAATTTAATATATAGCAATTAATATGGATTCAAAAAAAATAACTTGACAGAACACGCAGTTCTCCAGTTTACGAGAAGTATTACTAACTCTTTTGAAAACTCCCAATATACAGTTGGGGTTTTATTGACTTAGCTAAAGCTTTCTATACAATAGACCACAATATTCTTTTAAATAAACTAAAGGTTTACGGTATAAACGGAAGTGTTTTAAATTGGTTAAAAAGCTATTTAAATAATCGAAAGCAAGTTGTATACGTTGATGTAGTTTCACCAGTAAACTTGCTTGATATAACCTGAGGAGTTCCTCAGGGATCAATATTAGGGCCTCTTCTTTTCTTATTTACATCAACGATCTCCATAAACCCTCAAATTTAATGACGACTATGTTTGCAGATGACACGAACTTATTTTTATCTCATAATGATATTATATTGTTATTTCAGAATATCAATAATGAACTAGTAAGAGTTTCTGATTGCTTTAAGACAAATAAACTGTCTCTTAATATTGATAAAACGAAATGGATTTTTTTCCATCCGAATTACAAAAAAAATTTTATACCAAATGAGATGCCACTGCTTTTTATTGATAATATACTTCTAAAAAAAGTAACAGTTACAAATTTCTTGGTATTTATATTGATGAAAAATTGTTGAAGTCATTGAAAAGTCAAATAAAAAAATTGAGTAGTAAAATATCATAAAGCATAGGAATTCTGTACAAAGCAAGGAGTTTTTTAAATAAACATACATTACTTAAACTATATTATTCGCTCATTCATTGTCACATAAACTATGCGAACATTGCGTATGATAGTACTAATAAAAGTAAACTGGAACCTCTTTATCGTCAACAGAAACATGTTGCACGTCTTATTAATTTTAAGGATCGATTTACACATGTCAAGCCTCTATTAATTGAAATGAAAGTTTTAAATATATATGAGCTTAATATTTTTAACGTTATATGTTTTATATTTAAATGTAAAAACAATATTTCTCCTGTACCTTTTTATAATTTGTATAACAAAAAAGAAAAACTATATACATTTTACGAAATGATAATGACATTCGTCAATCAGCTTATCAAACTAATTCTGGAAAATACTGTATTTCATTTCGAGGAGCATTACTCTGGAATAAAATAGATTTAAAGAATTTAGACTTTTCTCAAGAAGTTAGCTATCACTCTTTCAAACAAAAACTTAAAAAAGTCATTTTTTTATTAGATCATATACCTATATTCTTTTAATTTTTTGTTTCTTTTTTAACTTTATATTTAACACTGCATTAATAAATTTTATAATTTAACAGTTTGTAAATAGTTGTTTAATACTTTTGTTAAAGGTACCTTAAAACTGTATAATAAAACCTTTAACAAAAAGTTGAACAATTTTGTTAAAGGTATCTTAAAACTATATAACGCATCTATGTATTTATAACGAAACCCTTTTTCTTTTTCTTTTTTTCTTTAAATTTGCTAATGTTTTCAATTCTTAATTCTTAATTATTTGTTATCTTCAAGTATGTTAAGTATATATTCCTATTGAAAGTTTATTTATTTTAAGAATATTTTATTAACACGAAATATTAACACGTAAATTTTTTAGCGGTTCTCGACGACAAGACCTTACGGTCTTCTATGAGTTCCCGCGTTCTTTTATTTCTTAATAACTTAATAACGATCATGTATATATATATATATACATATATATATATATATATATATATATATATATATATATATATATATATATATATATATACATTGTTAACGAATATTTATTAAATTATAAAGTTGTAAAAGAACCAAAAAAAAAAAAAAAAAGAAACATTAACTTACGAATCTCAAATAAGAAACATTAACTTACGAATCTCAAATAAGAAACATTAACTTACGAATCTCAAATAAGAAACATTAACTTACGAATCTCAAATAAAAAACATTAACTTACGAATCTCAAATAAGAAACATTAACTTACGAATCTCAAATAAGAAACATTAACTTACGAATCTCAAATAAGAAACATTAACTTACGAATCTCAAATAAAAAACATTAACTTACGAATCTCAAATAAGAAACATTAACTTACGAATCTCAAATAAAAAACATTAACTTACGAATCTCAAATAAGAAACATTAACTTACGAATCTCAAATAAGAAACATTAACTTACGAATCTCAAATAAGAAACATTAACTTACGAATCTCAAATAAAAAACATTAACTTACGAATCTCAAATAAAAAACATTAACTTACGAATCTCAAATAAGAAACATTAACTTACGAATCTCAAATAAGAAACATTAACTTACGAATCTCAAATAAGAAACATTAACTTACGAATCTCAAATAAGAAACATTAACTTACAAATCTCAAATAAGAAACATTAACTTACGAATCTCAAATAAAAAACATTAACTAACGAATCTCAAATAAGAAACATTAACTTACGAATCTCAAATAAGAAACATTAACTTACGAATCTCAAATAAGAAACATTAACTTACGAATCTCAAATAAAAAACATTAACTTACGAATCTCAAATAAGAAACATTAACTTACGAATCTCAAATAAGAAACATTAATTTACGAATCTCAAATAAGAAACATTAACTTACAAATCTCAAATAAGAAACATTAACTTACGAATCTCAAATAAAAAACATTAACTTACGAATCTCAAATAAGAAACATTAACTTACGAATCTCAAATAAGAAACATTAACCTACGAATCTCAAATAAGAAACATTAACTTACGAATCTCAAATAAAAAACATTAACTTACGAATCTCAAATAAGAAACATTAACTTACGAATCTCAAATAAGAAACATTAACTTACGAATCTCAAATAAGAAACATTAACTTACGAATCTCAAATAAGAAACATTAACTTACGAATCTCAAATAAAAAACATTAACTTACGAATCTCAAATAAGAAACATTAACTTACAAATCTCAAATAAGAAACATTAACTTACGAATCTCAAATAAGAAACATTAACTTACGAATCTCAAATAAGAAACATTAACTTACGAATCCCAAATAAAAAACATTAACTTACGAATCTCAAATAAGAAACATTAACTTACGAATCTCAAATAAAAAACATTAACTTACGAATCTCAAATAAGAAACATTAACTTACAAATCTCAAATAAGAAACATTAACTTACGAATCTCAAATAAGAAACATTAACTTACGAATCTCAAATAAGAAACATTAACTTACGAATCTCAAATAAAAAACATTAACTTACGAATCTCAAATAAGAAACATTAACTTACGAATCTCAAATAAGAAACATTAACTTACGAATCTCAAATAAGAAACATTAACTTACGAATCTCAAATAAAAAACATTAACTTACGAATCTCAAATAAGAAACATTAACTTACGAATCTCAAATAAAAAACATTAACTTACGAATCTCAAATAAGAAACATTAACTTACGAATCTCAAATAAGAAACATTAACTTACGAATCTCAAATAAGAAACATTAACTTACGAATCTCAAATAAGAAACATTAACTTACGAATCTCAAATAAAAAACATTAACTTACGAATCTCAAATAAGAAACATTAACTTACAAATCTCAAATAAGAAACATTAACTTACGAATCTCAAATAAGAAACATTAACTTACGAATCTCAAATAAGAAACATTAACTTACGAATCTCAAATAAGAAACATTAACTTACGAATCTCAAATAAGAAACATTAACTTACGAATCTCAAATAAAAAACATTAACTTACGAATCTCAAATAAGAAACATTAACTTACAAATCTCAAATAAGAAACATTAACTTACGAATCTCAAATAAGAAACATTAACTTACGAATCTCAAATAAGAAACATTAACTTACGAATCTCAAATAAAAAACATTAACTTACGAATCTCAAATAAGAAACATTAACTTACGAATCTCAAATAAAAAACATTAACTTACGAATCTCAAATAAGAAACATTAACTTACAAATCTCAAATAAGAAACATTAACTTACGAATCTCAAATAAGAAACATTAACTTACGAATCTCAAATAAGAAACATTAACTTACGAATCTCAAATAAAAAACATTAACTTACGAATCTCAAATAAGAAACATTAACTTACGAATCTCAAATAAGAAACATTAACTTACGAATCTCAAATAAGAAACATTAACTTACGAATCTCAAATAAAAAACATTAACTTACGAATCTCAAATAAGAAACATTAACTTACGAATCTCAAATAAAAAACATTAACTTACGAATCTCAAATAAGAAACATTAACTTACGAATCTCAAATAAGAAACATTAACTTACGAATCTCAAATAAGAAACATTAACTTACGAATCTCAAATAAGAAACATTAACTTACGAATCTCAAATAAAAAACATTAACTTACGAATCTCAAATAAGAAACATTAACTTACAAATCTCAAATAAGAAACATTAACTTACGAATCTCAAATAAGAAACATTAACTTACGAATCTCAAATAAGAAACATTAACTTACGAATCTCAAATAAGAAACATTAACTTACGAATCTCAAATAAGAAACATTAACTTACGAATCTTAAATAAGAAACATTAACTTACGAATCTCAAATAAGAAACATTAACTTACGAATCTCAAATAAAAAACATTAACTTACGAATCTCAAATAAGAAACATTAACTTACGAATCTCAAATAAAAAACATTAACTTACAAATCTCAAATAAGAAACATTAACTTACGAATCTCAAATAAGAAACATTAACTTACGAATCTCAAATAAAAAACATTAACTTACGAATCTCAAATAAGAAACATTAACTTACGAATCTCAAATAAGAAACATTAACTTACGAATCTCAAATAAGAAACATTAACTTACGAATCTCAAATAAGAAACATTAACTTACGAATCTCAAATAAGAAACATTAACTTACGAATCTCAAATAAGAAACATTAACTTACAAATCTCAAATAAGAAACATTAACTTACGAATCTCAAATAAAAAACATTAACTTACGAATCTCAAATAAGAAACATTAACTTACGAATCTCAAATAAGAAACATTAACTTACGAATCTCAAATAAAAAACATTAACTTACGAATCTCAAATAAGAAACATTAACTTACGAATCTCAAATAAGAAACATTAACTTACGAATCTCAAATAAGAAACATTAACTTACGAATCTCAAATAAAAAACATTAACTTACAAATCTCAAATAAGAAACATTAACTTACGAATCTCAAATAAGAAACATTAACTTACGAATCTCAAATAAGAAACATTAACTTACGAATCTCAAATAAGAAACATTAACTTACGAATCTCAAATAAAAAACATTAACTTACGAATCTCAAATAAGAAACATTAACTTACGAATCTCAAATAAGAAACATTAACTTACGAATCTCAAATAAGAAACATTAACTTACGAATCTCAAATAAAAAACATTAACTTACGAATCTCAAATAAGAAACATTAACTTACGAATCTCAAATAAAAAACATTAACTTACGAATCTCAAATAAGAAACATTAACTTACGAATCTCAAATAAGAAACATTAACTTACGAATCTCAAATAAGAAACATTAACTTACGAATCTCAAATAAGAAACATTAACTTACGAATCTCAAATAAAAAACATTAACTTACGAATCTCAAATAAGAAACATTAACTTACAAATCTCAAATAAGAAACATTAACTTACGAATCTCAAATAAGAAACATTAACTTACGAATCTCAAATAAGAAACATTAACTTACGAATCTCAAATAAGAAACATTAACTTACGAATCTCAAATAAGAAACATTAACTTACGAATCTCAAATAAGAAACATTAACTTACGAATCTCAAATAAGAAACATTAACTTACGAATCTCAAATAAAAAACATTAACTTACGAATCTCAAATAAGAAACATTAACTTACGAATCTCAAATAAAAAACATTAACTTACAAATCTCAAATAAGAAACATTAACTTACGAATCTCAAATAAGAAACATTAACTTACGAATCTCAAATAAAAAACATTAACTTACGAATCTCAAATAAGAAACATTAACTTACGAATCTCAAATAAGAAACATTAACTTACGAATCTCAAATAAGAAACATTAACTTACGAATCTCAAATAAGAAACATTAACTTACGAATCTCAAATAAGAAACATTAACTTACGAATCTCAAATAAGAAACATTAACTTACAAATCTCAAATAAGAAACATTAACTTACGAATCTCAAATAAAAAACATTAACTTACGAATCTCAAATAAGAAACATTAACTTACGAATCTCAAATAAGAAACATTAACTTACGAATCTCAAATAAAAAACATTAACTTACGAATCTCAAATAAGAAACATTAACTTACGAATCTCAAATAAGAAACATTAACTTACGAATCTCAAATAAGAAACATTAACTTACGAATCTCAAATAAAAAACATTAACTTACAAATCTCAAATAAGAAACATTAACTTACGAATCTCAAATAAGAAACATTAACTTACGAATCTCAAATAAAAAACATTAACTTACGAATCTCAAATAAGAAACATTAACTTACGAATCTCAAATAAGAAACATTAACTTACGAATCTCAAATAAGAAACATTAACTTACGAATCTCAAATAAGAAACATTAACTTACGAATCTCAAATAAAAAACATTAACTTACGAATCTCAAATAAGAAACATTAACTTACGAATCTCAAATAAGAAACATTAACTTACGAATCTCAAATAAGAAACATTAACTTACGAATCTCAAATAAAAAACATTAACTTACGAATCTCAAATAAGAAACATTAACTTACGAATCTCAAATAAAAAACATTAACTTACGAATCTCAAATAAGAAACATTAACTTACGAATCTCAAATAAAAAACATTAACTTACAAATCTCAAATAAGAAACATTAACTTACGAATCTCAAATGGCAAATTTGGAATTAACTACAATTTCAGAACGACGAATGAGAGGTGATTTGATTTAGTATATTAAAATTAACAAGAACTTTAATGACGTCAAGTTCCTAAATCCAAATATAACACCCACATTTTTTTCAAATTGTCCAGCGGGAAACTTACAAAACAATTTTCACAATCAAGCCATATTTAGAGAAATTTCAAATATCTTGCAAAGTCATAACTTCCTACCTAATAGGATTGTATTTCCTCACATTCTGTAAACGAATTTAAATACAAATATGATAATTTATGTCGCTCCACTAGAATAAAATCTACTATAGCAAGGCCTCGTTAGATGTTCAGTTCATAGAAGCTAACTAATTTCATTGTAGGTTATTTATAATAAAAAACAAGAAGAAGAAAATCTAACAATCCTTTATAAATTTGTTTATTGACAAGTTTTTTAAACTTTGATTGGTTATCAATTTCTTAACCAGTCATGATAATGACCTCTAGTCGTGACCTTTAGCGATCTATGATCTCAAATTTTTTGAATTTAAATAGTACTTCATTTTAGTTTTGAAAAATCATGAAAAGTTTTTACTTTTTACAACTGTGTGATGAAAATGCAAAAAAAAATTAGTGTTAAAAAAAAGCTTCTTTAGAGAACAACCATTTCGCTGTTTTTTACTTTGGAACCAGAATAGACGTCAGTTGATTGATCAAGTTATGTTACATGTTCTTTTTACATACTGTTTAATAACAGATAATTGGTCTTTTAGTTTATTTATGAAATTACATTTAATTCATCTAATGCTTTCTAAAAATATAAAAGTTAATCAAAAGCTAATAAAAAGATGATTTGCGAATTTTAAATAATTTAATTCGTCTGTAGATTCATAGCAGTTAATTAGTTATATAACTTAATGGAAATTCTAACAGGGGCCATTTTACGGCCTTTTTTTCTTTATAAATAAATAATTGTATGGAAACTTTTTAAAAAATTGAATAGAATTGAAAAAATGACTGGCTTTTGGGATACATTTTGAGTAGGGTATTATTTCTACCCAAAAAATCATTCTTAAATTCTCAACTAAATGATTGCAAAGTGAAAAAATTAAAATTACTGTAACCTTCTGCTTAGCCTAATTAAATATAATTCTTAAATATTTAAATTTAATAATTAATTGCACTTTTCAAAAATGTCAGCGCTTTATCAAATTTTTTAAATCATAATTTTTGTTTTGTATACAGAAAGTACAGTTTGTATACTCTTGTATTTTGAACTCATACACTTCGAAAGATTTTTTAAATCAAGCAAATTTTTTGGTCCCATAAGGGTTTAATATCTAGGATTGAACTCCTAGTTATTAAACTCCTAGTTAATAATTTGAAAACTCTTATCATTTGAGCATATTTTAAGACACCTTGAGGATTAAAAGTACATGGGTTCAACTGTATACAAAACATGCGTGTTTGCTAACGGTATAAATTATAATAATAATAATTTTGTTAGTCATCTTTAGTTGTTATTATAGTGTGTTTTTTTGTGTTATTATAACGTGTTTTTCTTGTTTCTTGCAAAGCTGGTAAAAGTTGCATAAACCTTAAACTAATAGTTTATGGTATTAAACTATTAAAAAAGATGGCAGTTGTATATAAAGGTTACAACTATTTACGACAGTGAAGTTATATATAGTTCTTGCTCATTCCACCCATGAAATTCAAAACTACTAATATCAAAAGTATGCATATTAGGGTGGATCGATTTTAAGAAAAAAAAAGTTTAAAAATTAATATTCCTGAGACACGATTTGATGTCTATTAACTATAATATAAAAGTAAAAAAATATTTGTTGATTTTGATGAGATCTTGAGGCTCCTCTTTGGATTCTAAATCCTTGACGGATCCTAACATTTTTGAATTTTTTTTTTCTAAACTATATCAAGCTTGGACTTAAAAAAAAAAAAAAAATATATATATATATATATATATATATATATATATATATATATATATATATATATATATATATATATATATATATATATATATATATATGTATATATATATATATATATATATATATATATATATATATATATATATATATATATATATATATATATATATATATATATATATATATATATATATATATATATATATGTATATATACATACATACATATATGCGAATAGATAGATCAGTGGCAGATTTCGACTTTTTGGGACCCGGGGTTATTTTAAATCAGAAGACCCTTTTTTATGTTATTGATTTTATTTTTAGATTTTATTTTGAAAAAAATCTTTTATTTGAAATAGGGTCCTCAAAACTGCGGGATCTCAGGCTATAGTCTCTTAGCCCTCCCCTCCCTTAATCCAGCACTGAGGTAGATAGAAATAATAACAACTTTTCTTTTTGAGTGCCCTTTTTTAAAAATATGAGATGATTAAGTAAACTGTTAAATGGGGTATTTTCTTCTCCCCCCCCCCCCCCCCTATATAAATGGTTTTATCAAAAATACTGGACGTAGAATTGTGTAGTATAATTCAAGTAGTCAGTTCAAGAACACAAATCTCTCTATATGTAATCTGAACAAGCAGTTTGCAAGCAATGAATACTCTAAACAGCTATAATAATCGTTTTTAATACTTTCTCAAACAATTTTTATTGACATCATCTGTGTTAATTGTGACACCATTAGTATTACTCAATATGTTAAAAGTCATATTTAATAGAAAAAATACTTTGACAACTAAATAGATATTTAAATAGATATTTTTTAATTAGATAAGGATATCTTACAAACAATAAATAATTAAACAAATTATCGATAGATCTAATCTTTCGTAAATATTTTTAAACTTGATGTCTATTTTAATAAACCTGTATAATAAATAATTAAAATGCGCAAAAATGGAATCTTTTGTCATAAGCTGAAAATTATAAAACCAATTATCTGTTATGAAACAATTCGTATATAACCAAATGTGTACATAATTAGGTCAAACTTGTAAAAGAAAGTTCAATGCACTAGTTTCAAATTATACGTTATAGCATAAATATAGCATATACTTACAAGAAATTATAAAATAAATAATACCGTAAACGTACAATACTCGTAGCATATGCGTAAAATAAGTTAAAAAAAAATTAAAAATGATTGTTAAACTATCTATCTTGGTTTTGTGTTCAGGTATAATTATTTTGAATTACTTAAATTAAGTTGTATAACTGAAAGTGAGGAAAACTTTATAATAGAAATCTGTTTTTCATGTTTATTTTTGTAAAGTTTTCTTACGTATTGTTATTATTAAATTTTTATTTATATCTTTGAACCAATCAATTTTTAAGTTTTAGGATTAAATTCTTTATCTACAACACTAAATCCTGTTGATTTAACTGAAGCAATTTCGGACACTTCAGCAAATGATCTAGCAGACAATTTAAACTCAATTCCATCAAAACAGGAACCTACACCTGTTGCACCGCCATGTATTTATTTTGACTTTGTATTTAATTTTTAATTTTTATCAATTTAACTTTTAATTTTTGTCAATTGTTGTGTTAACAATTACTTTGCTTACATATTCGTAAGATGTAATTTTCTACACATTGTACAGGTCCACAAAGTCTTTGCAATAGAATGAATAATGGCAAATACGAAATAGTTGGCTATCCTCACGATTTTGTTCAATGTTCTAATGGGGTAGCTTTTTGTCAATCATGCTGGCCTCAAAGTTTATTTTTTAGTCAAGCTTGTAACCAGTGTTTATACAAAAAAGAAGGTACCTTTTTTTACTTTAAAAAAACTATGAAAGAGAGTGTTTATTTCAAATAAATATTATTGCATATAACTTTAACTACAATATGTTACAACTATTTAAAATAAACAACATAATTAACATAATTAACCTAATTCAACATTTTAAATCAAAAAAACTATATAACACAAATTAAGATAAACTTCAACTTTTTTAGACTCTTGTTACACAAAAAAAGCGTGGAAACCTCAGTCTACTTACCCATGTCCAGATGCCTGCCCAAGTAAAGGACCTAACTTTTCAGGAAATATTGCCGACAACGTTTCAAACGGAGGCGCTGGAAATCCGTATCAATACATTGGTTGCTGGAAAGGCGTTACTCAAGGGTGCGTTGTTTGCCCAGCAGGTTTAAAGTTTAACGAACAATCAAACGCTTGTTTGTTTGATGGAATCTATCAAACTAAACCTAATTAAAGTTCTATTGTATTTTATAGCATTTAAACTGTAGGTGCCATACGACCAATTAGACTTTGTAAATGTATAAAATGTTTTTAAATTAGAATTTCAATTAAACTTTTTTCGAATATTATTGACATTTTTTCTATGCAAGCTCCTACTATAAGATAAATTTTTTATACTTTTTCAATTAGTTTAACTTTTTATACTGATGAAAAAATAGCTTTTAAACTAAATTTTTATACTTTTAAATAAAAAAATAAATTCAAAGCTCTGTTATCTCCCCAACTATAAATAATAAATGTTTTTCCGGGTTGTTTATTTCCAAAGATTTTTGCAATTTTTAATTTGAGTAAAATTTCATAAGAAATCATGAAAATTTTATTTGGTGCAATTATTTAAAAGTTTAGTAAAAATTAATATCAAGCAGTCACAATCAAAAGTTTGAAACAAAATTGTTGATTATGTTAGCAATCGTAACAATTGACAACAATCGAGATAGTTGACACTGTATAAAAAAACATAATTTTTTTTATTAAATTACTCATTTTTATCTTATAAAAAAATATTAGTAATCATGACAATTGACAAAAAGTATAACTTTTTTTAAACCAAAGTTCTTACCACTACACCACGGCTGCTATAAAATCATTGTTTATTATTATTATTATTATTATTATTATTATTATTATTATTAACTTTAAAGTATTAGTAAATATTCGCTTATTAATTTAATACTTGGAATGGTGTCTGAGTTTGCAAACAATTAGCTTAACATGGAGGCATAGAAAAAAAAATCTTTCTCAAATAATCAGGAGTCATAAGTTGAATCTTTTTCTGCTTTTTTTGTCGTAGATCATGAGAAGATTAAGTTGTAAGTTTAGATTGAGGGTCAATGACCTTAATCCCATTCTCTCGATAACTATTTACAATCTTGGTCCTCTAACAGGGTATTCGATCATACTAAAATTTATGGGTATAAGTGATATTTATGAATATTTTGAGTTTTTCTTGAAGAAGGGTAGAGCGGAGCTAGTTAAGCATAGAGGCAAATTTTTTTGTTTACAAAGTTTAGCAATTAAAATATCTCAAAAACTAAACACCGTATGACAAAATATCTAATAGATAAAAGTTAGGGTATTAAAATATTAACACAATGCGCAACCAAAAATGCTGGACAACTGTCGAGTAAGATATACGAGCACACTTTTTGTTTTGGACCAAAAAAGTGAAGAAATAAATTAGTGGCTACTTTTTTCCTAAATGCTTATAAATTTTTACCACTGCCATTACTTAAGTGTTGTTTTTCTTACTTAAGTTAGTTTTACCTATTTATCGGACTTACTATAATTGTTAGCTGTTTTTTTAAGTTTTCTACTTAAAATGAGTCATCTTGTCTAGTTAAAGTGAGTTGAGCAGCTTCGAAAAAATTCAATAATTCAACAGTCAGACATCGGACATCATCCGATCATTTTGACTGACGTTATTATGAATTCTACGACTCCTTTTTTGAGGCGGGAGCAATTCCTTTAATAAACAGGCCAACTAGAGTAACAAAATACTAGGCGTCTTTGATCGATAATATTATTACAACAGATATATTCAACAATGATATTCAAACAGGTATCCTAAAATCTGATATAACTGACCATTTTCCAATATTTTTGACAATTAATTCTGAAATTAAAAATAAAATAAAAAAAATTTAAATCCGCATTTTTAACCATACAAATATAAAGTTGTTTAAAAACCAACTATCGTTACTGCACTGGAAGCATATTAACTTCAATGACAATGCAGACAAAATTTATGATTTTTACTCCGTTTATGACGCAAACTTTCCTATTATGGAAAAGACATAAAACTCAAAAAAATAAAAATAACCCTTGGATAACAAAAGGATTTAAAAAATCATCCAAGATTAAACAGAAGCTATATATAAAATATCTTAAAACAAAATCATCAGATAATGAGAAAATATATAAAAATTATAAATATCTCTTTGAAAAAGTTCTTTGAAAAAAAATTATTACACAAGACTCCTAGATAAATTCAAAAATAATACAAAACGCAATTAGCAAATAATGAACAAAATTACTGGCAGACAAAAAAAATGCTCAGGTTCTCTTCCCCAGATGGTTATAGTGGATAACAAACGCATATGCAAACCAAAAGCTATAGCTCATGAGTTTAATAAATTCTTCACTGACATCGGTCCTAAACTAGCAAATAAAATTCCTTATACCAAAGCAACATTTAACGATTTTCTAGTACAGATGGATAACTGCATTAGTTCCAACGAATTTTTTTATGAGCTAACTTTTCATGAACTCGAAAAAGCATTAAAATCCCTTAAAAAAACAGAGCAGGCGGAGCAGATGGCATAAACGGTTATATAATTATAGAATGTTTTGAACAATTAAAAGATATACTTTTTAAGGTTTATGGAGCATCTATCCACCAAGGAGTTTTTTTGGATCAATTAAAAATTGCTAAAATTACCCCAATTTTGAAAGAGGGAGATCAAACAAATATCAGTAATTATCGTCCTATCTCCGTCCTCTGCACATTCTCAAAAATACTAGAACGCATTATGTATAATAGATTATACAATTATCTCCTTTCTAATAATTTGTTATACGCCAACCAGTTTGGTTTTAAAAAAAATAATTCGACGGAATTATCCAACTTGTACGTGGAATTTCAAATTCTTTTGAAAAATCTAAATTTACACTAGGTATTTTTATCGACCTATCGAAGGCGTTCGATACTGTAGATCATGAAATTTTGATACAAAAACTGAAATACTATGGAATAAATTACAAAGTTATAAAATGGTTCCGAAGTTATTTATCTAACCGTAAGCAATTTGTTTTTAGTAATAGTTGTTATCCAAATGAGTTCCTAAATGTTTCATGTGGCGTTCCCCAAGGTTCCATTTTGGAACCACTGTTGTTCTTGATTTATATAAACGACCTAAATAAAGCCTCAAATTTAATGAGTATAATGTTTGCTGATGACACCAACTTATTTCTTTCTAATAATGATATTTACAAACTCTTTTCTAGTATGAACGATGAACTTAAAAACATATCAAAATGGTTTAAATGCAATAAGCTAACTCTCAACAGTAACAAAACAAAATGGATTCTCTTTCATCCAATCGCAAAAAAACCTTATTTGCCCCAAAATTTACCAGAAATCTTTATTGATAATACTGTGATAAAAAGACACTATGTCACAAAGTATTTGGGTGTTTTTCTTGATGAAAACATCACATGGAAAGCGCATATTGACTATATTAGCACAAAAATTTCTAAAAGCATTGGAATTTTATATAAATCCAGAATATATCGATGTAAAAAAAATTTAAAAAAATTACACTACTCATTTATTCATACCTATTTAAATTATGCAAATATTGCTTGGGGAAGCACAGAAAAAAGCAAGTTACAAGGTCTTTACCGCCGTCAGAAGCATGCGATCCGTTTAATTAATTTTGCGGATCGATACACTCATTCCAAACCTTTTTTTATTGAAATGAAAATTCTTAATATTTACGAGCTTAATGTGTTTAATGTTTCATGCTTTATGTATTTGTGGAAAAATGACTTATCCCTACCTATCTTTAAAGTTCTCTTTTGTGAAAAACCAATAAATAAATACACTTTTAGAAATAATAAATTTTTGCATAAACCTTTTTTTCGAACAAAGTTTAACCAGTATGGTATTGCTCATCGTGCGCCATACCTTTGGAATAAAGTCGTTTTGCCAAATTTTGATATATTTTACACTTTTCCAATTTTCAAACATTAACTCAAAAATTTAATTTTATTTTCCGATGACATAATAAGGTTCTTCTAATTGTAATTATGTACTTTTATTTAGAACTTTTTTAATTGTAAAATACGTTTTATGTAACGACTCTTTTTGTTTTACTTTTCTGTTTATTTAATATATAGATTATATACATTGTAAATAATTATGCTAAATGCTTGTAAAAGGTTCTGAGGATAAGATCAGTACGATCTTCTTTCAGAAATCTTGTTTGTATTTGTTAAAGTATTGTATTACGACAAATGTAAACTTAAAATGTGAAAAAAAAAATATATTTATATATATATATACTTTATGTAATTAAATGAATAAAAACAACTAAATAGCGGGACTTAAATTTTCATGCTCGAAGGCAATCATCAGCCGTGAATACAAACAAAAAACGTCAAAAAACCGTTTTTAAAACTAAAATTAAAATTAAATACCGTATAACGGATTCAGACGTGATGAACAAATCTGAGTAAAAACAAAACAAGAAGCCGTTATAGTTTACTAGTCTTTTGTGTCAAATAAAGGGAGCAAGAATTTCTTTGAATGTTGACACTGAGATACAATTTCATTCTTTTTGTTTACTTAAATAATGTGTAACTAATAACAAAATATATTTTTTTGTTACCTGCATTATTATTTGTAGCTTGGTAAACAATATTGTTGGACAAACACTGTTTGTTTAATGGATAAATTGATTTATTTACACAGTTATATTGCTTGGTTTTTATTTGCTTGTTGTTGTGCAATATTTTATGATTGTGTGAGTTGATTATTGATTTTAGGTTAGGCATGCAGCTGAAACTAATCTTGATAGAATTTCGATTAAATATTTTGTGAAGCTTGTGACCTGATGGAAAATGAAAATCTATAAGAGCCAGAAAACGATTACCTATTTTTGTTTGGATATTTACACTACGGAGGATAGTACCAAATTATATTTCGTTTGCTTTGTGCTTGGGTTTGTTGTAGTTGGTAGATGAGCTTTGAGTTATGTCTTGATTTCTTTAGAGCTTCTTCATATTGTGGAGTAGCATTCATGAAAGAAGTTTTGTTTAATGACATGGAAGATAATCTTTGTTCGATATTGCGAGGGATTGCTTTAATTATGCTCGGAGAGTGGTTAGAGTTAGTGTGGATATACCTCAGTTTGTTGTCAGGTTTGCAGTAAGGTTGGAATGAGTTGTTATCTAGATTCAACGTAACATCAAGATAGTTTACAATTTTATTATTAGCTTGGATAGTGATGAGTAGATCGTATTTTACACCGCAATACTAACCTCACCTCAAATATATATATATATATATATATATATATATATATATATATATATATATATATATATATATATATATATATATATATATATATATATATATATATATATATATATATATATATATATATATATAGTGAAATATATGTAGTGAAACTTTAAAAGAATTTAGTTTGTTTATCTTAAAATACGCTTTTAATGTAATGTAATTATTCTTATTTTTGAATATTATTATTATTTTTTTTTTCTAGCTTTTCTTGCTTGTTTTCATTAATTTTTTCTTTTTTTCTTATACTGTTTATTATTATATATACTTATTATTGTTTTTATTATTGTTATTATAATAGTTATTATTGCTACTAGTATTATTACTATTATTATTTTTATATATCTATATAGTTTGTTAGCTTAGTTACTATAGTTTTACTTATTAACTTATAATACTAAGCATAGACTTAATAGTTTATTATTATATTTTCCACTTATTATAACTATAATATTTTACTTATAATCATTTATAATTTATTATTATTTTAATATAAATTGTTTTAATTTATACTTACAACTTATCATTTAACCAATTATAACTTTTTTTTAATATATATTTACGTTATTCTTCTTTTACTATATTAATAGTATTTTTTCATTATTTATTTTAACTGTTAAATAAATATTATTTTTGTTTTACTATTTTATCAATTGAATTATATTTATATTGTTAATAAATACTATTATTATTTTTATTATTTTTGGTTATATTGCTGTTCATATTACTCTTTGTTTCCTTATTTCAGTTCATTCAATCATTTTATTATATAAACTGTACCACTTAAATGTCTACTCACTGCAAAGATTGCTTCAAGAAAATTAATAAAAACCATCACTACCTTCAATGTTATCATTGCCTAAACCTTTTTCATAAAAAATGTTGTCGTCTGAATAATATTGAATTTAGAATATTGAAAAACTCTAAAACATCTTGGTTCTGTATTTCATGTAGGGAAACAATAAATGATAAAGTGATTCATATTAATGAATTCGAAAACAACATTTCATCTTTCCCAAACACCGTACAGCCTAATCTTTATAATGAACTTACTGATTTTATTTCCCATCAACTTAATAACAACAATGACAATGACGTAAACCTCGAAGAATACCCTATTAATTGTAAATATATGGACATAGAAAGTTTTAACTCTTCTAACATCGACAAAAATAATTTTTCTCTTTTTCATTTAAATATTGCTTCTCTTGTTAAAAATTTTGACGAATTAAACTCACTTTTATCTCTTATTAATCATAAATTCAGTATTATTGGCATAACTGAAACTAAACTAAAACATGACATTTTACCAACTATCCCATTAAATCTTACCGGTTATGTTTATGAGCACACTCCAACAAAATCTTGTTTTGGAGGAGCTTTACTTTATATATCGAATACATTAATTTATAAACTTCGATATGATCTTAATATGCTTAAATCAAAACTTTTAGAATCTGTGTTTGTGGAAATCATAATTCCTAAAAAATCAAACATCATTATTGGCTGTATTTATCGCCATCCTAGTATGGATATTTCAGAATTTATTAAATCATATTTAATTCCACTTTTTGAAAAGCTATCTATGGAAAAAAACAAAACTACTTCTTTAATAGGCGATTTTAATGTCGATCTTTTATTAGCAAACTCAGATAATTCTGTCTCTGAATTTTTAGACACTATTGCTTTAAATAACTTTCTTCCCTTTATTTCATTGCCAACAAGAATCACAAATCACTCCAAAACTCTAATTGATAACATATTTTCTAATGCAACTTCTACAAATATTTTTGCCGGTAATTTTACTTCTACGGTATCAGATCATTTGCCCCAATTTTTAATACATCCTCTTTATAGAACCAAAATTAATTCTCGTAAAAGCTGCATTTTTCGTCGAAATCTAAAACAAATAAATTGCGTCGAGTTATGTAGTGATTTCTCAAAAATTAGCTGGGTTAATGTAATTAATGTCAACGAAGGTAAGACTAATAAGTCTTTTGAAGAGTTTTTCTCAAGTTTCAATTCTCTTTTAGATAAACATGCACCATTGAAAAAAGTCAGCAATCGTTGCTTATCAAGGGGTCTCAAACCTTGGATAACACGAGGAATCTTGACTTCTATTAAAATGCGAAATAAAATATTTAAAAAATTTCTTAAAGCAAAGAATCCTAATAACAAACTCAATCTAGAAAAATCTTATAAAGCATATAGAAACTTACTTGTTACTCTCACCCGTCGTAGTAAAAAGAACCATTACTCTAAGTTCTTCTCTGACAATGCCAAAAATTTGAAATCTACATGGAATGGTATTAAGAACCTTTTAAACATTAGTTCGAGAGTTAACTCATCTCCTTCATGCTTATCTTCTACCAACTCCATGATACACGACCCCATTAAAATTTCGGAATCTTTTAATTCATTTATTGTTTCAGTTCCGGAAGATTTACAGAATAAGATCCACTCATCCAATAATGACTTTAATAAATATCTTAAAAATCCTAATCTTAATTCAATGTTCATAAAACCTACAGACAAAAACGAAGTATTATCGATTATTCATTCTCTTAATGACAGCAAAGCTTCTGGACCTAACAGCATTCCAATACCTATTTTTAAAGCTCTTGCAAATGATATCTCTCCTGTACTTTCTGAACTATTTAATCTGTCATTCACAACCGGTGTATTCCCTGATATTTTAAAAACTGCTTCTGTTATCCCAATTCATAAAAAAGACTCAAAACTTGAACGTAATAACTACAGACCAATTTCATTATTATCAAATGTCAGCAAACTTTTAGAAAAACTTATGTATTCTCGTATTTACAACTTTTTAAATAATTCTGCTTGTTTTCATATTCGACAATTTGGGTTTCGCTCAAATCACTCCACTTCTCACGCTCTTATTAGCATTACTGAAATGATTCGTGGTGCAATTGACAGTGGTTCTTTTGCTTGTGGTGTATTCATAGATCTTCAAAAAGCTTTTGATACGGTTGATCACAACATTCTAATAAAAAAGTTAAACTACTACAGAATACGTGGTATTGCTAATCATTGGTTTTCTTCATATATTACGGATCGCACTCAGTTTGTTTCAATTAATGGATTTGAATCCACACATAAAGTTATTAAATATGGCGTTCCACAAGGTTCCGTTCTTGGACCGTTGTTGTTCTTATTATATATAAATGATTTATCTTGTTCGTTAAAAAATTCTATGATACATCATTATGCTGACGATACCAATCATTTATATATCAACAAATCCCTCACGACTATTTGTAAAAAAGTTAATCAAGATCTTCATCGCTTATGTAACTGGTTAAATAGTAACCGTATTTCCTTGAATGTCAATAAAACTGAATACATTATTTTTCATTCCCCTCAAAAAACTATTGATCATATTAAAATTAAAATTAACGGTAAAAAACTTTTTCCATCAAAATATATAAAGTATCTTGGAATATATCTTGATGAAAACCTATCTTGGTATAATCAACTGTATCATCTAAAAAAAAAACTTACACGAGCTAACAGTATGCTTTCTCTAATTCGTTACTATGTTCCTATCCAAACTCTTCGAATGATTTATTTTTCTTTATTCTCTTCTCACCTTTGCTATTGTTGTATTGTTTGGGGTCAAAAAAGAAACTTTTTACTTAACAACATTGCTAGTTTACAACGCGCATCTATTAGAATAATGACGTTTTCCCCATGAGATCTGATATCGAAAAAAAATTTTCTGAACTAAAAATCCTAAAACTCCATAATCTTGTAAAGTTTTACAATTGTCTTTTTGTGTTTGACTTTCTCCAAAATAAACTACCAAGCCCTTTTTCAAATTTTTTTATTAAAACAAACGAAGTTCATAATCATCACACCAGGAATACAGAAAATAGTAAGCTATACTATTCTTTTTTCAGCACAATCAAATATGGTAAGTTTTCCATAAAACAACAATGTATCTCTCAATGGAACCAGTGTATTCCTGCATTAACAAAAAAGTCTAAGAAAAAATATCCACTTGTTACGAATTTTTTACTGCTCAACAGAATTCAATTTAAAAATATATTGTTGGAGTGTATTTCTTTATAATTTCTCTCTGTACTTTAGTTATCTTGTGGTTTAATTTTTATTTTATTTATTATTTACCAATCATATATTTATTTATTACTGTGTTATTAATGTTACATTTTATGTTATTATTATATCTAATTATCATCTATGATTTGTACATACAATTTATATTGTATTATAATATTCTTAATATTATTGGTACTTTACTGTTATTGTTAATATTTTGTATTATTACTATTACTATTACATATATCATTATTATTTGTTTAACAATCTTTTCTTCTTTTCTTTATTATTTATATATACAGATATTAAGTTTTTCCTTTTTTTTTTTTTTTTTTTTTTTTTTTTGTTTTTTTGTTTTTTTGTTTTGTTTACTTCAGTTTCCTTTTTTTTTTTTTTTCTTTCTATTTATTTATTTTTTCGTGAAATTTTTATGTTTTTTAGGTGTCACTCCATTGACTAGTTTGTAACTATATGAGTGACACCTAACCAATTTATATTAATTTACGATGAAACTTGTAAATTTTATTGATATGGTTGAAAAAAAAAATAAATAATAATAATATATATATATATATTATACAGGATAACGAGGGTAATATTTATTTATCAAAATATCTATACTTCCTTAACATATTGTATAAAAGTTAATTCAAAAAAGAGTTATAACCATAATAGAAGTTTTTATTTAAATATATATTAAACTCTTTAATGATATCTTTTAAAATTTAGACCAAAAAATTATCCTTGATTTTGGTCATTAAATAATTTTATTAAACTTGGTGAACATTTTTATTAGTTAATAAACATCTATACACCGTATTATTAGTTTTAAAGGAAAATAAGGAGAAGTGGGACGTGAGAGAAGTGGATTCCTTTTAGGAGAAAGCCCTAGTTACTGTTATCTAATGTAAACAATAAGATTTTTCCCCCTCTATTTAGCAAAAATTCTAATTAGGCTTATAATTTAATTAAATAAACAATAAATAGTTTATTTTCTTTTCATTTTAAAAATCCCTTTAAAACATTTTTTGTAATATTATTTGCGATTTTGTCTGATTTCGATAATTTTGACTGATTTCAATAATGTATGCTAAGTTTTAGTAAAGTTTTTTTAATTTTAAAATTGGTCTATTAGTATATATGTTTGATAATAAATGTTTTATTTACTTTAGTTTCTTTGTATAGTTAATATTCTTTGATTTTTTTACTGTTAAAAAAGTTTACTATCCCCGTTATAATTTTTTATCATTTAATATTTTATAATTACGTCAAAACGAAACAAGATCATCAAAAATTTATTACACCCTCAATATTTTATGCTTATCTACTGGTAATTCATGGGTTACAAGTGATAATGCATAAGCTGTTGTCATGCTATTTAAATTATGATATTTCTTGGTGAAGTTGCTTAAAATGATGCGTTTTTAGACGCTCAAGATAAGATCAGTGGCGTAACTAAGATAGAGCATAACCCCACAAGGCGGGGGGGGGGATCCCGGAGCTTAGAGGGCCCCGCGGAGATTTACAAATTCTACTCATATGAATAATATGACTGGTAATAATAATATGAGTGTTACTAATTTCTGTTTTATCAAATACATTTAATGAATTTATAATTTTTCACGTATGGGGGCATCCATAAAGTACGTACGCAGTAAAACCACTAATTTAGGACTCCCCTTCCCCCCTTGTACGAACCTGTACTCTTTCGCAGGTTCTCCAAACATAATTTTTTTCTATCTTCATTGATTATAGAGACTATTAAAAAAAAATTGTGACTGAAGTCAGAGAAAAAAAATCAACTCTGATTTGTTACACACGTGAAATTCAATGTTTTTTAAAAAAATAAAATCAAGTTTATGAGATATAGTCAACTGTTTACGTACATACTGTCTTTAACACTACCTCCCCCCTTGTACGCGTTCATACGCTTTTGGGAAACCTAACCTCTTTCCCTAATACCTGCGTACGTACTTTATGGATGGCCCCTATCCCTACGGGAAAAAATGTAAGGAGAGCCTCTTTACTTTTTTATCAGGGGGGACCCAAATTTATAGTTGCGCCACTGGATAAGATGCAGTTTTTTATTAAGCAAAACCTGTTTTTTTAAATGATTGATGATTTATGATTGTTTTTTTGATGGTTGAGATAATTACTTTTTACTTAAGTATAATCCTTGAAGATACAGTTTTATTTAACATTTTTTGTGATTTTTTTTTTTATTTTGAATTTTTTTGAGTTCATTAAAAAATCTCATCTTAGGAAACTAGTTTTCTAAGATGAGATGTTCAAAATAACGCAATTTTTGGTATAAATATTTTTGCATAAATATTTATACCGAAAATTGCGAAAAAACAATACACTGTTAACTTGCTCAACATACGCAATCTTCCCCTAAAAACCAATCATGATGCAATATCACAAAATCATAATGGTATTTTCCGTGCATATAGGTCAAATTACGTGTAATCCAGAAACTACTCAATATTAAAAAAAAAATTCTGACAAGCTGGCTGCAAAAATAGATAGAATAAAAAGTGCTTGATGGGCTTTCATTCATACTTTTTATAATACCCGATGATCTACGAAAATTATTGAAGGCATAAACTTAAGTAATGACATTTCACAATCCAAAACTATACAAAAAATTTTCAATAGTTATAGCGATACTATTCGACAGTAAATAATTAAAGAAAAATAAGCATGTAATTTAAATGAAAAATGTTTTAGTAACCGTCGATACATAAACCATGGAAGGACCGTAGATATACGTCAATCTTTACTCGGAGTATAGGGCTTCTCCAGATCAATGGAAGTTTACCTGCAGAGAAACGTTTACACAAATTAAAGTCATGAATTTAAAAATCAGATATTGAGTTAAAATTAAATATATATTTTACAGAATCCAATTTTGAAACCGTTTTGGCTAATTTTCTCAGTAATTTTGCCGGCAAAATTACTAAGAAAATTAGCTAAAAGCGATGGCTTTTCAAATAACAACTAAGCAAAATAACTTACAAATGCATGAAAAAGAAACCTTATATTATCTTGTATCTTAAAACGCCAATTGGTTTTTTTAAATATTATGACGCAATTTTATACGCATAAGTTTATACGCTATAAAAAATGCCTAGGTTTTATACAGTTATAATGAATGGTGTAACCTTTTGGGTGTAATTTTTTTTTGTAAACAGTTTTTTCGATGGTTGACGAGTTACAATTTTTAGTGCATATATATTTAAAAATGGTTGGGTTCAGAACTATGTTCATACCACACTGTTGCTGTTATTAAGCTGATAAGTAAGAAAAATTATCGAGTTGATTAAAAATGTCTCTAGAGAAACAGGAAAGAGTATAAAAACAAATTAAGGAGCACATTAACATATACGAATAAAAATGTTATCTCACATTTTTAATGAAAATAGTTTAAAATATATATTTTGGAAAGAAAAAAATGCGGCTGAATTTATTTGGATTGTCATTTCGATATTTAGTACAACGATATATTATATAAGCCAGATGTCTAACTTCGATCCGTAAAGTGAAGCTGCTTTTGCCTTTTTTACAAATGGCGGATTAAGTTCGTAAACAAGTATTATTTAACTTTTCTTAAATGAAGTAAATATAATTTAAATATAAATGCTATTTATGTAAAATTTTTAAGAGGAAATTGGAATACTTGTAAAATAATAGTTTATGTTTCCTAAATTCATTTCCGATTAGAAAGGGATTAAAATTTTGAGTAGAATAGTGAAACGACAGACGCATTTTAAAGCATTTTTATGAATTAAAATACTTTTTAGGCTCATAAAAAAACCTTTATAAGTATTTTGTAATTGCTAAAACGTGTTTTAGTAATTACAATAAGTAACTGTAATCTTTAACTTTTTGGGAACTTTTGATGCTCTGAACTTGCATTTTTAACTTTCATTCCACGCATCGGATTCAACTTTTGACCTTTTTACAAATGGCGGATTATGTTTATAAACAAAAAAAAAAAAGAAACCACTTTATTTTTTATAAAGTATATCGTTGATTTAGTATGTCAAAGGAACGACTCCAAAAGTGGCTTCATATAAATTACATAATGTAAAAAATATTTTAAAAAACGAATATTAAGTTTTTTTTTAGAAAAAAAGGCTTTAGTTTTTTATAACTTTGATCAGACAAAAGCAAAATACACAATATTGAAATCTTCACTAAAAAACAGGTGCTCGATTGACTTTCCGGCATTACATTCAAATGCTAATTTTTTTTTTTAATTTGTCAATAATTACTGTTATATAGAATTACTTGAGAATTATCAGACAGTGTAAGGTGACTTTGCTACATTTTTTGCTTGAAATTTTTAAAGACGTAAAAAAGGATAACTCATGTTATTTATATTTTTTGTTTATATCTTTCTTTTAAGTGCCCCGCAAATGACATAACGTTCTTGTCACAGCGCATCGTGGAAGAGCATTTAACTGGGAATTTCACACCTTCTCCTTTATTAATAAGCAAAATATGTCTAGTGTTTGCATCGAATCCCGAACCATTTGCATATAAAGCAAGCACTCTAAACATTGTGCTACTGCTGCTCTCTTGCAAGAGAACCTATTGTTTACAAGCTTGTCAAACTTTTATTTCGACAGTGTTCTTTAAGTCCGAAAACATTAAAAATTATCTTTTTATTTGCAATACTATCAGCCTAAAATCAAATCTTTATTTGATGTATGTAAACTCCATGTGCCTATTCTTATTAAAATCAGCTGGTGTACGTACACTTCGCTGCACTTACCACAGCTTGCCTATCCGGTATAAAACCGAGTTTAGCCAATTCTGCATAAGTGGCTAAAATCGGCTTTTAAATTGACTAAACTCATAAAATATGAATATTCATAATTTCTGAATGCATGCGCAAAAATCTAAATGCATAGAAAGCTGAAAATTAAGATGAAAGTTGAAATATAAAAGTTTATGGAAGCTCAGCAAAAGGAATTTTCATTATGGGAGACTTTCCAAAAAAAAATTTAATGCAACCAACCAATTGCATTCAGATTTTTTTTAGAAAGGTCAGGATTAAATGATAAAAAGGTTTTTCAAGAAAACGGAAATATGTTAAATACAAAACTACTCGGTGTAGTTAAGGCGATTTACAAAATATTTGAATACTTTTATTTGGTTTCTTTATAGTTTTTGCTTTAAAATAATTTCTTTATAGTTTTTCAAAATTTCATGATTTGTACAAAGCAAGGAGTTTTTTAAATAAACATACATTACTTAAACTATATTTTATAAACTATATATTTTATAAACTATATTTTATAAATCATATACAAAAATTTCATGCTTTGAAAAGCATAGTTTTGTCAGCATATTATGCCCAAACAAGATCTTTAAATGTTATAATTTTTTTCACTTAAGATTTTTATAATATTCAAAGAAACTTTTTTTTTTTTATATATAATTTTCAAAATCTTTTTACTACCTGTAATAATGTAACTAAAGAACACTATTTTGGAGTCTTTAGATCCATTCCGCTCATCGGCATTAACATGAATTTAGTTAAAATCTTTTAAAAAAGTTTCTTAATTTACTACTGATCTTAGTTCTAATCAGTTCTGACTTATATTAACTATATATAGTTGTCAAAACACAATATTTCTATCAATTTTCACAAAAAAACTGGAATTCCGACCAAGAAAGAGCTTATAATTATAAAAAATTGCTATTAAACAATCAGAGCAGATCATGTTGTTAAACTATAATGTTCATTTCACCTAAAAAACGTATTAATATAAAATATTATTTAAATTTGGAAGAGCGATTGTGATTTTAAGATGATTTAAAAAAATATATATATATTCCACGGTCTGGGTTTTTTCGCTAAAAACATTTTAATTTTATGATACCGCAAAATTAAATTATTTTAATTTTTTTTCTTTTCATAATTCACAGACTAGACCATTTAACGGAAATATGTCAACAAAATATCATACAGACTCTATAATATTTTAAAAGTGTCTTAACTACACCGAGTAGCGGAAAAATAATGACGGTTAAAATCGGATGAAAGCTTTGACAAGCTAGCCGGATCTAAAATCTAAAATCTAAATCTAAAAAGATCTAAAATCGGACTAAACACATTCGTGTTTGTAAATCGATTAAATTAAAGTATTTTCGTGAAATTTTATATGAATTATATAAATACAAACAAAAATGGCGGAAACTCATGATATAAATCAAATAGGAGTTTTATCAATAATCTTATTAATATTATGTACTTTAACAATGGTTAGGTAAAATGGTCTTTAACTATAGTTGTAATTTTTAAAATCTGTATTTATAATGTTAATACATTGTTGTTTGAAAAATACTTGCATATTTTACTATTCAAAATTAATTAATAAGTAAATAAAAATTACTCTATTGTTTAGGTATACCTTCTTAGTGTTTTCTGTATGGTCATTTACTTTTGGAATTGGAGTCGCCTTTTTTTTATTAAGGTAAGACGTTTATAGTAATAGTAAATTGATAATAATGATAAATAACCTTCAGTGACACGGTAGACTACCTACCGTGTTTTAGTCGTTTAGTTTACAATATTTTGAACCGTTTAGTGTTCTATATTACCATACTTGAACTTAATAATTACTTACCATAATCCTTAAAACCGCAGTGCTTTCACTACTTTTTACTACTTAGCATTATTTAGGTTAAATACTATTAGCACTTTTCACTACATAGTAGTATAATAGTTTGGTATAGTAATAGTATGCATAATAGTTTTACTAATAAAACTACAATAATATATGATAATTTCATATTATGTCTACAGCTTATTTTTTATTAAACCAATTTAAATGTAAAAATATTTTATCTGCATTAGTTTATTTAATATTAAACTATTTTAAATTAAAATGAAGTGTGAGATATGAGGATGGATTTATTATTACTGTTACAAACAATTAGTAAATTATCAATTTTAGAAGATTCTAAATCTTTAATAAAAATAAGTTGTTAAAATATTTGCTATAAGTATGTAAGGCACTAGTTTGCCAACATCACTTGATTAAAGTTTTATTTAGTTGTTAAATTTTTAATAGTTAGAAGAAAAAATTAAATTGAAAGATGGTTGTTAATTTTAATTTAACTTAAAAACTTTGTTTTATGTTTATATTTTCAAGATAGTTTAAGTATATAAAACTAATTTAAATAAAACTAATTTAAATCAACATTTAACATTTCAGGCAGTATATGTGTATTATTGACAGTATACTGTGTAACATAAACACATAAGATCATAAAAGTTGCAATTTTCATGCTAATTACAACTAATAGATATAAAAGTTTATATTAAAAAAATGTATTTGTTTGAGAGAAAACAAAATTTCCTATCATCTCATCAGATTATCTTTATATTTCAACCAGTAGCACTTATCTATGAAATATGAAAAAGTAGTTTAACTTTTTTATGTATAAAGTCTAAAAGTTATTTTAATACTAAATTAAAAAAATACCAAATGTTATCTGAAAGTACAGCTTTTCAGTCATTGTAAATAGTGAACAGTTAGAAATAAACTAGATAGTAAATGTCATCTATCAACTATTATATGTTTGCTTTGAGGTCTTTTGAAGATACTCCTGAAATATGAATGAGAAATAATAATGTTGAGAACTGGGCTTACAATACTTGGGTCATTCCATGCCAAGTGGTGCAAAGGTCCCTTATGGACCATCTCAGATTTTATTGAAGTTTTTTGATTTTGTACATATATATGTGAAAAGCATGTTTTGAAAATTTTAGATCAAGATATAATATGGTTCTTGAGAAAACGCTATTTAAGTAATGGGCTATTTTGCATAAAATTTCACTCTACAAGAAAGAAGGTTTTTTTTGTCATTTTTATCAGCCAATAACTTTTGAACAATTTAGTTTTATGCTTCAGTTATTATTAGTTAGCAAGTGTGCTGTGAATACTTTAGGAAACAAAAAAAAAATTAATTCTGGCATGTAAACTTTTTCCATAATGGCGGGCTAAAGTTGAGATTTTTGTTTTTAAAATAATTTTTTTTGTGATTTTAATGATCCTAATCTTAAAAACTTGTTAAAGATTAATACAAATCAAATTGCCTGCTGATCTACATGTGGTGGATAAACATTTTTGAAAAAATCAGTTAATCGAAAAGCTGCATTTAAAAGTTATAGGTCTCCAAAATGAGTCGGATCGAGATTTTTGTAAAATTGATCTGTGATGCAAAGCATCTGTTACCTAAGATAGCACTTTTTTTTTTCATAAAATTTTTTATACGCATCAATTAAAGAGTGTTAATTAATAAAAACCAAAAAAATTAATGGGCGCTTATTTATAACTCCCAAAAAGTAGTCTCTAAAAGTCAGGTAAATTTTCCATAAAATTCTGAAGTTAACATAACAAATAAATGCATTGAATTATATAATGTTTTTTATCATGAAATATCAATTAAAAAATATCAATGCTTAAAGCCTTATAATCCCAATAGATAAAGTCCTTTTAAATCCCAATAGATAAAGTCCCCTCCCCTCTGTCCCCTCCCCGCTTTATAATGCACATTTTTTTTAATGAAAAACAAATAAAATATTTTTAAGAAAATAAACAAAATTAATAAAATTTACAAAAAGTTAAATTTTTTAAATAATAAAATAATCTCATTGATTTTTTTTAAGTCTATTTTTATAGTATTGACATACTATAAAATCTTCCACTGTTTGACTGGACCTTAAGAGATTTTACTTTGCATAAAATATGCATCAGAGGTACCCAACAAAGATCATCTCTGCATGGCCGCGTGAACTTGTTACATAAAGACTTTTTTATGAATTTCATATTAAGATCTTGATGCTCTTCTGAAATACTAAGAATATTTCCTAAATACCATTGAGCATTATAAACTCAGGGAACATATTCTCTTGGTGAGTAAGTTGAAATTTTATTAATAAAAATTCTGCAAGTAGAAAAATCCACATTAGTGCAAATACTATCAAATGAAACTCTTCTTATTTTTATTGAGGTAAGTGACGTTGGGATAAAACTGTGGTGGTTTCGTGTCCCAGGTATTGTAGAACAAGAATGATATCTCTCTTCCAAATTGAAGTTTGTAATATGTGTTTCTATTGAAACTTTGTCAACAAAAAAAAAGATATTCCTTTGACATGTTGAACACACCAGCTGTACATTTTGCTTGGTGTGTCAATAAGATTGTTAAGTGACTGTAGACTGGCTTGTGAACAAGATGTTTCACTGTTCCACTAACACCATCACAAGGGCTTTTACCATGCGATGTTGCAAAAAAGTGCCACTCTGCAGTCATGTCAAAATCAGGTTTATGGTAGCATAAGTTGATAACATTTTTATAATTTTTATATTGTGATGCAGCTCCATCACTAAAATAGATAATGTGTTCAAATGTTTGTAATTGTTTAAGTTTATCAATACCATTATCAATAAAGCAATGAACAGCATCTGTTCCATGTTTCAGATGAACTGATATAACACAATAACTTTGACTATCAAGTTTTCCATCTTTTATAAAATACGCAACAAAGGGGTGCACAGTTGCCTGGCTGTTATTCCAGTGAAAACCTTGCACTGCATCCTGTATTAGAAAACTATAGTTTTCTGCAAAGTCAAGAAGAACTAAATCTTGATTTTCTTTTAAATTAGTTTTCAAATGTTGGTAGTAGGTGGCTTGACTTTTTGATCTAAAATGATGCTCTCGTAAACTACCTAACTGTTCACAAACCATTTCAATAAATTAATCTAAAGGTAAAGTTGCTGGTACTAAAGTACATTGGTAATTTATTTTTGCCATTGATAAAAAATAACTTCACTAATTTTATTTTCTGTAAACAAAGTGTCAATGTAATCTAACAAAACCTCTTTAACAGGACATTTATCGCAGCTATGCAGCATACAATCTCTATTTTCAATGCTACAAACCATTAATTTCAATAAGATTTTGTAATCATTAATTCCAGGATTTTTTTGTAAGAGGAGCATTACATTTTGATGGTACTGGCAAACACAAACTGCATGCAGACCAGAAGCACCACCCACAGGAATGCACCACTTGGGCCTTAGCTCACAAAATTTTTAAAATCTAACTTTAAGATAATTATATTTCTTTTTAAACTCAATATGTAGCTCTTTCATATTGACTAGTAGAAGTCGCTTTTGGATGTGTTGCTTTATACTATATACTTTAACTGAAACAAACTCTTTCTTTCCTGGACAAACCCTTGAATATTCATCGTATTCATAGAAATGAACAACCTCTGTAATTACATCTTCCCTAAGTTGTCTACCTGGTTTTGGAGAAGATTTTGATAGTATTTTTCTTAATTTTCTTGCTTGTACTACAGATCTTTTTGAAGTCAAAAAATACATCTGAGTTTTCTCTATTGACCAACTGTCTGGGGTAAGTGTAAGAAGTGTGATTTTTTCAGAATTTGACTATGTTTTTTCAAATTTTGACTTAATTTGAGTCATAATATTGTCTAAATCTGTGTTTGTTTTTGTTCAAACATTTTTTTGAGGGTGATTCAATTCCACCAAGTGCAGCTATTTCTAAACCTAGCACATTGGCTTCAGCCTTTTGTGTATTAGCTCTTACGCTATCAATTTTTCGCTTTTCATATGCAACTTTATCTTTTTTTGAAACAAGTTTGAGAGGTGAGCATCCAAAACTTGCAATACTTGAATTAAGATCTTCTATTAATGTATGGTTGTCAACATAAATTTCTTTTTCTTGGAGTTCATTTTCTTTTGTATTATGTTTGCAATTCAGAACTTTTCTGCAACTAGTGCAAATTTTTTGACCAGGTATTAAACCAAAATCTTTGGCATTTGAAAGACTGATAACTCTAAGAGAATCTAAAAAGTAACATAAAGATATTTTATAAAGAATCTAAAAAGTAACATAAAGATATTTTATAAACATAAGTTTATAAAGATATTTAAGTGACATTATTTTTTTTTCAAATTTGTCTTGTAAAAGTGTTGAGAATTACAATACTGAGATTATTTTTAGCCAAGTTCTTTTTTTGGTATATTTAGAGCCTATTTTTAACTAACCTCTGAATATGCAAAATTAAATGCTAGGTAGCTTTCAGCTTTGTAAATATTTTTGTATATGTTAAAAAAGTTTATTTTATTTTAAAGGCAGTCTTCATTAAATCAATTTAGATACTGCTAAGTCTTATGTAGTAAATTCAAAAGATGGAAAGTTTTTTCCACAATGCAGACATAATTTGAAGAGAATGAGATAGGGATGACATTTTTTGAAGATAATATGGAGAAAGAAATTATGCTAGATTCAACATAATCATTGCTTAATGGTACTTTGTTTGAACTTGAAATTCCCCTCTTTTATTAGTTTATTTACACTACTAACAAGTCTTTACTTAAAAAAAAAGGTAAGAGATGTTAAAGAAGCAGTTATTTAGAAACTTGCAGTTGTTCTTAACTTTAAATTGTTACCAAACAATATCAAAGATCAAAAGGAGATTCAAACCAAAGCTGATGATCTAGACTTCTTTATAAAATGCAAAAAAGTAAAACTTAAAGTTTCTGACAGAAGATATCGAAATCAAATATTTTGTTTCCAAAAGGAAAATTTAAAAGGCAAGTTTGTTAAGCAACCAAAAAGGTATTATACATGTCCTAATGTGGTTTAGTACCATTTTTTTTTTTTTTTTAACATCTTCGCTTTCAACAAGGCTGCAAGCAACCTCTAATTAGTGTTGGAAGTTACTGGAAGAAAAAAGATGAAGATTGAAGAGCAAGATAACTACTGACAGACGACTTAAAAGATTGCAAGTTATATGAATCAGGAAAGCAAGATAAAGGAAGCGAATTCCAAAGAACTGATGTTCGAGGAAAAAAACTAGACAAGTAAGAGTTTTTGGAGCACTTAGGAACAGTAACAGAAAAAGAATGAGACTTAATTGAATGATGAGTAACACGAGAATGAATTTTTGTAGATGGCACAAGAGACGCTAGCTCTTTAGAGCAGTGCCCATTATAGTCTTTGTAGAAAAGAGAAAGAGAAGCAACATTATGAAGATGTGTCGTAATGTTGCTTAAATCAGCAAAGATATTTTAGGATTTGTAAAAGTGTTTTACTATGATAACAAGTATTGAAAGCAAGTACTTGGTAAAAAAAAGACTACATTATTATTGGAAAAAAAAATAGAGCTAGTACAAATCAAATTTGGTGATTTTCATTTTCATTTTCGGTAGCCACTGTAACTGGGATTAGACATTTTCATCAGTTGACTTTTCCTTCAATCATAAAGATAAAAAAATATATTTTATGATGATGATTTTACTCTAACATTCAACTTTTTTATTAAACAACTGTTAAATCTTTTATTAAAAAGTGCTAATAAAATTCCATTCTGTTTTTGAACGAAATACCGAAATTATAAGAGGAATCAGATAAAGATGTTAAAAAACAAAGTAACTTGATCAATGGATAAAAAAATTACTTGTGTATAAAAAAATAAAGTTTTAGATCTTTATCAATAGTAGATTTTTGGTATTAAACCAACTAAAAATAATTTGAATTTATTTGAAATTAGTTTCTTTTCAAAAAGAAAATAAACTTCAATTACTATTTAAATACTATTAATTACTACTAATTACTTTAAATAAAATTATTATTACTTATATATTGCAAAGTATCCAAGTATTATTACTTTTATTATTACTGCAAAATTTTCAAGGTTCAATATTTTTCATTAATAAAAATAGATCATTTATAAATATAGTTTAAAAAAAAAAACATTTATAAGAATATTAAAAAAATTGATCATTTATAAAAAATATTAAATGGGTCCAAAAATGGAACCTTGAGGCATTTTAAATGAAATACCAAACCAATTAGAAACAGAAGATCCTAAGTAAGTAGTTTAAGGCTTTTTTAGTAAATCCATATGCCTCTAACTTTAGCAATAATAAATCATGCAGAATGAAGTTTTATACTTTTAAAAGATTAAATGATAACACAGGTCAACATAATAAATTTTCAGAAAAAATTATCAAAATTATCAAGATAATTTTGGGTTGCCTAGATACACTTTTGGCACTAATTTTTGGAACACATGGTTTTTGTTAAAAGTGAATTATATTATTTTATGGGTTTTTGTTTATTTGTTAATGTTATGATTAGGCAAAAATAGTGGATTCAGTAATCTAGTAATGGATTTAGTGTGTAGGCCAGTGAAGCTTTGTATAGAATTGCTCATTTCAATTGCATTGGAGATAAAGTGGATAGTGATAATGTTGCAACTGGTGGCATTCCAAGACTGTCTGCAGATCCTGATTATACATTAGACGAAACAAATTTTTAAGTTGAAGCTGTTAACCTAGGAAAATTGAATGATTTTATTAGAGACCTATCACTTCTTAAAAAGAAAGCAGCTTCTTGACTTGAGACTACAGGTGAACAATTTATTTGACAAAAATGTTGGTAACAATTACTACCAAAAGCGGAATACTAACTTAGCAACATACTTTACAGTAAATGGCCCTCTCTGTTATTATCATGATATAAATAGACTATTCACAGAATTATCTCAAATGTATGCAGCATCTGAGTGGCATCTCTTCATGGGTTCTTTGCAGAGAAACCTGAAAGCAATACTTTTGTATCATAGAAATGTTAAGCCATCTATGTCTATTGTCTATTTTGTGCAAGAGATATGACATTATGGATATATTAATTAAGGCAATCAAGTATGACAATCATCAATGGCATATCTGTGGAAAACTTAAAATTAAATGCATATTAAAGGATATGCAATAGACTGCTTTAATTTGAGATCATAAAAAAATTTAAAGTACCATGGGGTCTCATCTGCTGCTGGGGTCTCATCTGCTGCGCAGAACCCTATTTTATTAGTAGAATTTTTTATTTTTTTATTTTGACCATTTTTAGGGGTTGCCTAAGTGCCTCAAGTGCCTCTTATTTTAGACTTTTTTTACTCTTTTGTAATCCCATTTTTGGCACAATTGAGCGAGTACTAAAACTCAAAATAATTCAATTTTTTTTTTTCCAGAGTTTCTTCTAAGTTAGAAGGAACATATAAAAGTGCATGTTATGCTTATTTATCTGAAATATTTTATGTATATGTATCTACAAAACTACAAATTTAAACAATTTTTCTGATTTTTATGCAACACAATAACTTTTTAGATATGTTAAGTCATTTGGAAAAAATACTTGATATATTGCGTAAAACATCTAGCAATTTCATTTGACAAACTTCTTTTTTTATGTTATAATTATAATTATGTTATAATTTTATGTTGTTGTTTTTTTTTCTTGGAGGTCTTATTTTTTTCTCTATACTTCTATTTGTAATTGTGTAAGAATAAAATTGAATTGTGTCTTTTCTCTTCCTTTCTGGCAATATCAATTTTGTCTATTATGAGTTTAAATCTTTCAGATCTTTATTAGCAGTTCTTTCAGAGCAATGTTTAACAATTGCAAGATTAAAAACAGCACCCTGAAAAAAAAAAATGTAAATATTCTAAAGGGGTTTTCTTCCATTGAGAGTCGCTTTTACTCTGGCCTATTTTAAGGAACAAGAGCCATAAATTTTCCGTAACCAATTGAACTAAGCTTGCTTGTTTCGGTCCACAGTATAGTTTTTTAGTTTTTCCATCTCTTTCTTTGCATTTTTGAATATAACAAAAAAATTTTACTCTGAATATAACAAAAAATTGTTATAAAACTGTTTTTCCTTTAAAGAAAATTATATTTTAGATGCTTTTTATAACTATCAAAACTTTTCATTCATACTAGAACCCTTTTTATATTATATACATATATATATATATATATATATATATATATATATATATATATATATATATATATATATATATATATATATATATATATATATATATATATATATATATATATATATATATATATATATATATATGTATATATATATATATATATGTATATATATATATATATATATATATATATATATATATATATATATATATATATATATATATATATAATGTTTATTTCAAACCACTACACAAAAAAAATTTGTGAGGCCATTGAAATACATGTGCAATGTTCAAAATCTAAAAAAAAACGTTTTAAATCATGGCAATGGCGATTTGGTGTTGACTCACTATTAGAAACCACTTTTTGTAAAGTTTAAAAATGTTGAATATCTGACGTTGCAAAGACATCATTTTGTTACACTCATCATAATTTTTTTAACAGTTTTATTAGTTTGATAATGGCTCTCACTATATGAGCCAAAATATCACGTAAATAAGATAATAAATTGTATGATACCATATATGATGTTTTAATGCTTAATGATACCATATATGATGTTTTAATGTTTTAATGTTTTAAAAATTGTGGTTTGTTAGCCCACCCTAATTTATGTTACCTTTCCCAAATAAATGGTTTGTCAAAAATTTGATTTTTTAAACACTCCATTTTCATATAGTTACATACATTTTCATAATACACAAAAATGTAAGTATTTTAAAAAACTATATGTGCTAGAACAAAACTGAAACTAGTTTTGTTCTTCAAAACTGAAATCCTGATTTGGATTCAACATTGTATATAAATTTAGAAAACCTTAGTGTTTGTGATGAGAGAAAAAAAAGTTTTATTTTGTTGACCTGTATGCTTTTAAAAGATGTATTAACAACTTTTTGATTATCAGTATACTCGTGCAACTTATTAAGTAAAAAGAACAATAACAGAAAACACATTCATTAATACTTTACTAAATCATACAGAAACCACACAATAGTTTATTGAAGCCCAATAAATTTAATTTGCTCATATGGATCCCTTTCAAAAACTTTGGATAGACCTGGTATAACACTTATAGGACAGAAGTTGACCAGCTGAGCCATTTTTCTTAAAACACAGCAATGTGGCTTATTTCATCAGCCATTTTTAGAATTAATGGAATCTACCATCATATACTATAGATTCTATCATTTATTGGATCTGTAATATTCCCTTAAGTCGATAAAGTTATCCCCTAAAGTGTATATGGTAAGATTTTAACATAAAAGTTAGTTAGCGTCTATTACATTACTACTACTACCACTTGTCTTTTTCTTATTGCTCATAGATTTTTTTTTAAACATCCTCACTTCCAACAAGGCTGCAAGCAACCACTAATAGAGTTGGAAGTTACTGTAAGAAGATTATAAAGCAAAGTAACGATTAACAGATGACTTAAAAGATTGCAAATTATATGAATCAGGTAAACAAGATGAAGGGAGCAAGAAAACAAAATGAAAGGAGCAAGAAAACAAAATGAAGGGATCTTATAACAAAAAAGCTTGTTTAATAACTTAAAAGGGGTTATAAAGGATAAGATAAAGATCTGTTCTATATTACTATTTGTAATAATAAAAATTAGTCAATTATAAAATTTTGATATGTTTTAAGTTTTTTCGTTTGATGTATAGTTTAGTAAAGATACCATGAAAAGAATAATAAATAAAAAAGTGATCCTGGGTAAGAAACGAGAAGAAATATTTTAAATTAAAAATTTAATAACTATTTTTAAATGTTTAATTAGAGTTGCTTTTAATGCTCTGGTTCTAATGTTGTTGTAGCAAAAATATTTTTGTTCTCAAAATCCCAATAATTTCTATCCTAATTTTCTGTATCTGTAAAAATATTGAGTATTTTTTTCTAATGTTGTTGTAGCAAAAATATTTTTGTTCTCAAAATCCCAATAATTTCTATCCTAATTTTCTGTATCTGTAAAAATATTGAGTATTTTTTGACTTTTTTTTTCACCTGTTCTGATAAACCATTTGAAAAAAGTATTTGATTTCATTCTCTACCCCCAAATGTGTTCTATATAACAAAATTACATCTGAAAAATTATATATACACATATTATATATGTGTATAAATAATGAATTTTTAAAGTATTTTAATTCTTAAAAATTTTCTTTATAGAAATTACAAAGTTATTCCAAATCTACTTCTGCTTCTTGAACTTACTGGAACAGTGAAGGTGCTTATTATCCAATATTATTTATTAAACACTTTATTTTTCAAAAGTAAACTTGCTTGATATCCTTTTTTGTTTCGTTTATTATTTTACTTTACATATTTATGTTAATAAAGGATAATTAATAAGAAAATTAAATAGCAACTAGTTAAATAATAGAATTTAAATAATAAAAATAGAAATCTAGTTAACCTAATTCTTAATTAAATTATAAAATACTCAATTAATTATATAATATTGAATAAAATTACTATTCAGTGTTAAAATTATTTTAAAAGTTTGCATCCTAAATATTAAAAACTTAAAACCAAAATTTTTGAAAAAGAATTTCATAAAAATGAGAGTACATTTTATTTTTTTAGTTATTTCATGTTAAAGCTTGTCAGTTCAATAATTGTTGAAAGAACATACTCAATAAAAAATGTAAACTTTGACATAAAATAATTTATTATAACTTATGATAATTTATGTTGTCGAAATCACTATGATAATTGAATCAAGATATGTTGTGAAAATTGTTACAATTTGTATTATTATTTTTAGCTGTTTAAGTTAAATACCTTTTAAAACAATTTAAAAAAAAATGTAAAGCTTACTTGAACTTTTTACTTTGTGCTCACTTTGAGCTTACTTTTGATTACTTGTTTATTCACTTTTTAGTTGCTTTTGTTAACTTTGTACTTTTATTTACTTAATGATTACTTTTATTTACTTTAATTTTTTATTTTTTTTGAAAAACTTTTTTTTTTTAAATATGTCAGCTTTACGATTTTAACTCCAGTAGGCCTTGTTTGAAATCATAATCATAAAATCAAAAAGTAATATTATTTAGGAAGTTGCAGAACTTAAAGAAGTACAAAATGAAAAGAAGGGATGTGGAGTTTGTTTGAAAAAAGATTGTTCACGTCATAAGTATGCTGTTTTTTACTATAACTCCATGTTTTGATAAAAAATCTAGTTAAAATTTACTTTTTATTAAAGTTGTTTGTTTTGATATTATTAAAAGTATTTTTTCATAATTTAGACCAGAAACAACCAGCCAACCAACCTTTGTAAGTAAATTTTTGTAAATAGAATTCATATTGCTAAAAATGAAAATAAAAAAAATAAATAACACATATATTGCTAAAAACTATCAAATAAAAAGCACAAACAGTTAAATTCAAGACATTTATTGATGAAAATGGGAACAAAAAGAGTTTAAATACAACATTCTAAATAATTGTTTTGTGCATTGTTAGTTAAATGAACTCTTGCCAACTTGTGATAAATACACATATGAGACATAAAATTAATACCTTTCCTTTGCAGTGTTGTAAAGAAAACATGAAAATTTAATGAACTTGGAAAATCTGGAAACAAATACACCTATACAAAGTACAATATTTATGGACTGTGAAGCCTTGAAAATGGGAAAACTGCAAGTCACAAAAAATCAGTAAAAATATTTTTTAATATTAAGAAAAAAAGCGTTTTATGTTTATATTCTGGAAGTTTCTTTTTCAGAGTTTCACTTTTTATTGCATTTTTCAAGCAAATAAGCTGGTATTTTCAAAAGTTTTTAAAAGTTTGCTTTCAATATTTGTGATAAAAAAATTACAACATGTTCAACATTGATATGGGTGCAGGATTTAAAGGGATGGGAAAAAACCTTTGACAATGTTAAGTTGTGCTTTGACAATGTTTAGTCGTGCTTCGAAAATATATAAAGAGTAGTTCAGAGTATTTTGTTGATAATAATATGACCTCATAAACCTATGAACATTAAGTTTCTGGGCAGCCTGCTAAAAGAACTATGCTAAATTCATACTTTGATACTATATTCATCTTTGCTTATAGTGCTCTATATTCAAAGATGACATCAAAAAGATATTTAAATCATATGCAAGGATGTTTTTCTATACAGAGTACCTTTTGCATTAGCTGATTCTACTGCTTGGAAGCAACTGGAAAAACACTGAAAATTTCATGCACGTACAGCTTTAACACAATGGTATAGCCATCATACATCAGTTGACCATAATCTTGAAAACAAATTAGTCCATTTGATTTTACTCTACCTTGCATATATCTTATTATCCACAAAAAACCTTGCATATATCATATTATTCACAAAAAATTTAGAATATATAAATATTATACAAGGCAAACTTTTTTGGAAGCCTGTCAACATTTTATTTATTTCATGAAACCATTATCAAAGTTAGTAGGTAAACTGGAATTAGGTACTTGTCTACTTTCTGAAGTTTATTTACGATTTGTTAACTTAATATAAATAGAGTGAAGACTCAGTAATAAGCTCTTGTTTTAAACTCCATATTTGTTCAACCAAGTGAACAAATATGGAGTTTGTATGATTTTATGAATTCAAAGCATAGAAACCAACCAAGTGAACGAATATGGAGTTAATTATTTAAAAACCTTTTTTTAATTGCTAATAATAATTTTAAAAAGGAATATTTTTCTATAATATAATTTTAAAAGTCTTTAAATTATATTATAGAAAAATATTCCTGGAATTTTGTGAAAATGGTAAATATAAATGTTTCTGTTTACTTTAGTATTTTTTTTTTCTTTTTTTTCTTTTTTGAGTATGTATTTTTTTTAATAGTCTTGATGTTTATATTGGTAAATATAAAATCAAGACTATTAAAAAAAAATTCTAAAATATATTTTGGTTTTTACTTTCATAGCAGTTAAATATGAAATCCAACAGAAGTTTTTTTAACATTATGCTAGCTTAACTATTTAGCTAAAGTTGTGTTTGGAATTAAAGCAAATTTATCTGGTTTCCTTGTCAGCTATTTTAATCCAGGGATAAAAGTCTTGTGTCAATTAGAGTTGTTAACAAGACCAAAAGTAGCAAGGCCAAGACCAAGTTCACACGCTAAGGCCAAGACCAAGGCCAAAAGTTAAAAGGCCAAGATCAAGAGTTTTAAGGTCAAGGCCAGAGCCTATGCAAATATTTTCAAGACCAAAGACTTTAATTTTTGCTTTACGTTAAGTGCATTTATTAACAAAACTGTAGCAAGTGTAGCTGTGACAATAAAACCACATTTTGTAAAAATAGACCAAGGTTATGTACAGAATTCAACGAAATCAATAAGTAAATATGTATTTTTTTTAAAAGCCAAGGCCAAAACAATCTAGGCCAAGGCTAAAGTTTTCTTGGCCTTGAAAATTTTAGCCTTGGCCTACTTTTGGTCTTGTTAACAACTCTAATTGACACAAGGCTGACAGTTTTAAAGCCAAGACCAAGACCAACAGCTTCAAAGCCAAGACCAAGGCCAAGGCCACAATTTTTGGCTTTAAGGCAAGGCCAAGGACTAAAAACTCTGCCCTCAAATGAGCAATAACATTTTACAAATTTTAATTAAATCAAACATAAAGCAAGTTTCTGAAACTGCTGTTAAGTTGATTTAGGCTTAATTTTACCGCAAATTTTACATCTAATAAGGCTGCAAAACAGCCTCTACTTAAATTTCTATAAAGTAAAGTAGAGATTTAAGGGGCAAGAAAATGGTTGACTAAAGAATTTAAAAATTGTAAATTGTATGAGGTACTGAAACTTCCATAGCGTTGATGTTCAAGAAAAAGAATTAGACAAATAAAAATCTGTTAAGCATAAAGGAACAGTTACAGTAAATTAAAAGGACTTAAGTATATGGTAAGTTATGCAAGATTGTATTTTTTTTTTTTTTTTTTTTTTTATTTTAATTCACCTCCTCAAGGCCGAGAAGGCCACTACAGACGAGGAGGCTACTTATTTGTGGTTATAACCCTCTCTCAACTCTATAACTCCGAAACACGAACCTTGACGAACAAGGCCGCTGCGCGGAGAAACAAGTTGAGCGCGGTACTACCAGGGACGTGGTGGGGATCGAACTCGGAACCACTCGTTTATGAAGCGAGCGCTCTACCACTACACCACTACCGCATAAGATAAAATCATTTAGATTGGTAGAACAAAAAATTATGTGACTGAAGCTGTTTCTTAGTTGTGTGTATGCATATATATATATATATATATTTATATATATATATATATATATATATATATATATATATATATATATATATATGCATACACACATTTATATATGTATGTATATGTAAGTATATATGTATATATATATATATATATATATATATATATATATATATATATATATATATATATAAATACATATATATATGTATATGTATATATATACTTACATATTTAAAAGTTTGCTTTCAATATTTGTGATAAAAAAATTACAACATGTTCAACATTGATATGGGTGCAGGATTTAAAGGGATGTGAAAAAACCTTTGACAATGTTAAGTTGTGCTTTGACAATGTTTAGTTGTGCTTCGAAAATATATAAAGAGTAGTTCAGAGTATTTTGTTCATGTATATATATATATATATATATATATATATATATATATATATATATATATATATACTAGGTTGGTTGAAAAGTTCGTGGAGCGGCACCTATGTTGCAGTAGTAGAAACAAATTTATAACTGTATTAAACGTATTCATTCTTCGTATGAACGCATAAAAAATTTCAAGTCGATATGTCATTTCAGTCTTTGTTTACAAGCTATTGAAATTAGACGTGTCATAGTATTTTTTAAAATGGAAAATATTGAACATCGTGCTGTAATAAAATTCTTTGTGAAAAAAGGTTTAAAGCCCATGGAAATTCATAATGAAATGGTAAATGTGTTGGGTGATGATGCTCCTTCAAAAACAACAGTATGCAAATGGGCTGCGGAGTTTCAACGTGGGCGTTCAAGCCTTGAAGATGACCCTCGCTCTGGACGTCCAAAAAGTGCTACTACTGAAGAAACGATTAATGCTGTGCATGACATGGTTATGGATGATAGACGATTGACCAAACGTGAAATTGCTGAGGCTGTGGGCATCTCAGATGAACGGGTATTACACATCTTGCACGATGAATTACGTCTGAGAAAGCTGTTGGCAAGATGGGTGCCGCATTCGCTAACTCTGGATCAGAAACGCACTCGAGTAAAACTTTCTCAAGAACATTTGGCCCGTTTTCAAAAGAATAAAACAGATTTTGTGCGTCGATTCGTAACCATGGATGAGACTTGGGTTTACCACTATGATCCGAAGCTGCGACAACAAACTGCAGAGTGGACAGAACCCGGTTGTTCAGCTCCGAAGCAAGTGAAGGCGTCAAAATCGTCAAAGAAGGTTATGGCATCAGTTTTTTGGGATGCGAAAGGAATTTTATTAATAGATTACCTTCAAACCGGTAAAACGATAACAGGTGAATATTATAAAAATCTTTTGGACCAGTTGGATAAAAAAATTCATGAGAAAAGACCTGGTTTGCTGCATAAAAAAATCATTTATCACCAGGACAACGCACCTGCTCATATCAGCGATGTTGCAAAGGCGAAATTGGTCGAATTAAAGTACGAACGCTTGGAACATCCACCCTATTCACCAGATCTGGCTCCGTCCTACTTCCACCTCTTTCCACATCTCAAAAAATTTCTACGTGGAAAGCGTTTCTCATCACATGAAGAAGTCATTGCAGCCGTAAATGGGTATTTTGAAGGCCTTCCGGAATCGCACTTCAGAGATGGGATACATGAATTGGAGAATCGTTGGAAAAAGTGTATTGCTCTTAAGGGAGAATATACTGAAGAATAAAGTCATTTTTTGAATCATAAAATTGTTTTTTCATTTCCGCTCCGCGAACTTTTCAACCAACCTAGTATATATATATATATATATATATATATATATATATATATATATATATATATATTATATATATATATATATATATATATATATATATATATATATATATATATATATATATATATATATATATATATATATATATATATATATAAGTAAGTATTACATATATACTTACATATATATAACACTTATTAAGTAGTTTAAAGATAATTGATGAGAGTTCTTGATAACACTTTTTTAAGATTATGACAGGAATGTTGTCTAGACCACAAGCCGTAGAAGAGTTTAATTAAGATATGACTTTACAAGAGGAAGCTGGTGTGATTTGATTGTCTAACAATGGGTTAATGTATTTAATTCAAATGGCAGGAAGAGCATGGTCGTAAGATTCAAAAAAAAAATTGAAAACAGTTTTGCCTTATCCTTGCGAGAGGTAATAAAATTTTCCCCATGAATTAGAGATGGAATGTTAGACTTACCTTTATACAAGATATAAGATACAAGATTTAGTAAACTGGGAGTAATGAAGCTTAGCATTAAACAGCACCTTTTTAAATTGATTTCTTGCTATAATAAGGTGTTTTTCTTTTGAAAAAGATGAAAAACTTGATTACGATTCGATATAGCAGCTGCTCAAGAAGGTGAAAAGCATAAAGTAGAACGAGGCTTGACTTGGAATGGACAAGAAGGAATAAAAGGTATATTCCATGGTATATTCCATACCTGCCTAGATCCAGGAAGTTGAGTACAGCACTATTAGAAAATGTAGTAGGGATTGAACTTGGAATTTTGTGAGCAAAATTAAAAAAAATAACAACTTATGGGTTAGTAAACACCGCACAGAGGTTAAAAAAAAACACAAACATACAAATACCAACTTACAGGTTAGTGAACACTACGCCAGAGGTTTAGACAGAGCATAAGTATACATTTATAGCAAATTACTGGCTAACACATGAGCTAATACACTTTTAAATATATAAAAGACAACAAAATATAATAATAATACTATGTGACTATATAATACTATTTACTAATACTATAACATGACAGATATTAGCTAATACTATAGCATGACAGATATTAACTAATACTATAGCATGACAGATATTAACTAATACTATAGCATGAAAGATATTAACTAATACTATAGCATGACAGATATTAACTAATACTATAGCATGACAGATATTAACTAATACTATAGCATGACAGGGAAGTATACTTCTTCTAGCTTTTGCTTAGAAAGTGAATCCTACAAGGCAGGAGGATGAGGAACAGGTTGCACTGGATTACATGTTATGAGTAGCAGGGTGACCATATGCCTGACCTGTCAAAAATTTAAAAGATGATTTTTTTAGCTCTAATTCTGATGAAACTAATTGATGATCTAATTGTAATGAAACCTTTCATGCTTATAGGTAATCATCATTCATATCTATTCTTTGCATCAAGAAAAAAAGCAATAAAAAATGACAAAGTTTCATGCCGCCCTAATTTAAAATTATCTCTCACCAATAACTGCAAGCACAACATCATTTGGTTCAACCCTCATTTCAGTAAAAATGTTTGCACTGATATAAGAACAAGCTTTTTAACCTTAATAAATAAAAACTCCCCAATGAATCATAAACTCCATAAAATTTTCAATAGAATCACAATAAAAATAAGTTACACAATCGCCACATTATAAACAACATTAAAGTTTTACCTAAAACAAACTGCAACTGCCTTAAAAAGAATACCCTTCATCAAACCAATGCTTAACAAAAAATATTGTATTCCATCAGGGTTGATGTCAAAATCATTTTTTTTTTAAATATCTTAACTTCCAACAAAGCTGCAAGCAACCACTATTAGAGTTGCAAGTTACTGGAAGAGAAAAGATGAAGTTTATAAAGCGAGATAAATATGTTAATTCTAAATTTCCAAATACAATTCAAATACAAATTTATTTATTCTGCATTTTCCAAATACAAATATAAATACAAATATTCGTACCTTAGGTTAAGTAAAAATATCATGATTTTTTTAAGACAAGACTGATAAAATGGTCTACTAAATAGAGAAATAAAAACAACTCCTCTAACAAATTTACCTTATAAACTTGTTTTCATTTTATTTTAGTGTTAAAAATAAAAAAAATCAATATGTAATTGATTTTTTGACGAAATTAAATAAAAATAACTACATAATTTTTAGTTTCATGCGTTTAGCAATCATCAGGTAAAAAAATACATTGTTTTTTTGTTAAAAAATATATTCTTAGTAAACATCATGGTGTTCAAAAGCAATTATAAAACTGTTACTATTTCGAGCGTAGTTGGGTTTTTTAATCTTTGGGCTCGTGGTTGTCAAGCAAGAACTTGTTTTTGTGACAGCACTTAGATATTCTTTCTGTTTTTTTATTTAACAATTCTTGCGTACCTTTGTATGATATTATGCAAAGTTTTTCATGAAGGCAAAGCAAGCAATTTTTTGTTACGTTGCTGTAGGCGGGGACTTGTTTAATTATTGACCAGGTTAATTTGGGTGTTATTTTTAAGTTTTCTTTTATCTAGCATATATATTTTGAAAGAGTGAATTTTTCATCTTTTTGTTTGTGAATGAGTGTTTGTGGTTAGCCCATCCTTTTTTCCACTCACCTTCTGCTAGGCCAATATATACTTTTTTCTGGATTGTTAGGGGGATATTATACATTTATAAATAACATTAGAGGCTCTACATTTTCCTATTATAGGACAGTTTTCTTTATTTATGCAGTTGTAGGGTTGGTATTCATTTTGGTCTTTCTAGACTGGTTTTCTTGTTGTGGCTTTTTTAATTTACTTAAGGGGTGGTATGCTGGAAAATGTTTGTTGATTAAGTTTAGGAAGATATGTCCAACATTGGTAGAAACACTTTTACTATATGGGGGGTTGAACCATATTATATTTCTTTTTCTTTTCTTTTTTTTCTCATTTTTGGGGTTTATAATTAACCAGTGAAGACATTTCTTCTTAATTCATCTTTGTATTCTGGTATAAATAAATTAAATACTTTTTCATTTGAGGAAAATCTGTCATAGATAGAGATGGGGATTTGCTTTATTATTTGCGGAGGATATATATATATATATATATACATATATATATATATATTTACATATATATATATTTACATATATATATATATAAATATATATATATATATTTATATATAAATATATATATATTTATATATAAATATATATATATATATTTATATATATATAAGTTTCTATTTTTAGCTACTTGAAAGTTTGAAAGTGCCAAAGCCTGTAGATGATGCTATTACTGAGGTATTTTTTTATAAGTTTCTTTTGTAATGAAAGATACAGTAAATGACATTATTTTCAACAGTTCTTAAATATTTTTTCAATTTTTTGGAAAAAAAGTTTATTTATTAAAATTTTTTTAAATTTTATACAATTGTATAAAATACAAAAATGGCTTAAATTATATATATATATATATATATATATATATATATATATATATATATATATATATATATATATATATATATATATATATATATATATATATATATATATATATATATATATATATATATATATATATATATATATATATATATATATATATATATATATATATATATATATATATATTTGAAACTAAAATTTAAAACAATTTTTATATATTAATTCATGCAATTCTTGAATACCTTTGGTTATGATATTTTGAATTTTATACAATTGTATAAAATACAAAAATGGCTTAAATTATATATATATATATATATATATATATATATATATATATATATATATATATATATATATATATATATATATATATATATATATATATATATATATATATATATATATATATATATATATATATTTGAAACTAAAATTTAAAACAATTTTTATATATTAATTCATGCAATTCTTGAATACCTTTGGTTATGATAAGTTTGTAATAATGTACATTAGTTGATGAAAAAGTTTTACATTGCAATTTTCTTAAAGTTTTTAGAAATTGTTCTTGGAACACATGTTTATTCTTGGTACTGGTAAGTTTTTTAAATGTAGTTAAAATAATTCAAAATTTATATGGTAAATAATTTTACTGATGCTCAGAACACAGCCCTTCCTTAAAATATTTTAAGACCTTAAAATTTCTTCTACCTGCACAGTTCCAAATAAACTTTATATGCTTTTAGCAGATTTGAAATGAAAATACAACTTTAGAAAGAAGGGTTTAAGATTTTTTTTACACACATTTTACAAAACACAAAATGCTCTAACATACAACATATATAAAACTTATTATTAATTTTTCTGCTTTGCTTCACACAAATTAAATTTTACTAATTTTTCTACATATAGATTTATGTTGTTTTAAATCCACTCAAAATATATTGTTCAACTATTTTAGATTTGAGCTAAAAAGAAACTTTTAAAATGGGATTAAATATTATATATCCCAAATTAATGAAAAAATATTAGTTTATAACAATGTCATTTAAATGTTTTAAAGCTTAGAACAAGTTTTAAACTTTAATTTTTGTTGGTTTATTGTCAGGCTTTAGGTTTTCCAAAAATGAATACATGATTTCTAAGTCCAAAATAAATTATATGCATGCTTTTTATGTACACCCAGAGCCAGTGAAAAAAACAATGGCAAAATGATCATTTCTGTTTTTTTTTTCCAAGAAAATTACCTACACCCAATAAAGTTTCATTATACTACAAAAATGAAATTCCATTGACTCTATATTACAGAACTTTCATTTCAGACTTTTTCTCCAGATTTTTGTATTCTAGAGTTTGTTTTTATGAATTCATTTTAAGCATTCACAGCATCTATCTAAGATATCAAAATTGCTACCATTACTATATCTTTACATTAAAAATTGTTACCATTACTATGTCTTTTTTATAGTTAATGGTAAAAAAGGCATTACTGTCCTTTTTACTATTTACTATGTCTTTTTTATAGTTAATGGTAAAAAAGGCATTACTGTCTTTTTTACCATTTACTATGTAATTTTTTATCTAATCATTGTTTACTAGATCAGAGTTCGTAACATTTTTCCTGTTGTATATTATAAAAACTAAAATTTTAGATTGTAATTTTTAGTATTCATGTCATCTCATCATATTTTTGTGTAAACGAGAAAAAAATTTAAAAAAATATTAAAAATTACCTTAGCTCTTAACTTGTTGAAGTTGTAAAAAAATAATTTTGGGTCTTTGTAGTTAGATGTGTTTTTCTAGACCTAGAGTCATACCTAGAGGCCTAGAGAATTAAAATCGTACCTAGAGACCTAAAGTCATTCCTAAAAACCTAAAGTCATACCTAGAGACATAGAGTCATAGTACTTTTCCTCAAAAAATATTTTTTATGTTTTTAGTCTAAACTTTGTTCTCAAAAAATTTGTTAACCTCACTGTAGTTAATTTAGTCATTTTTTTCAAGTTGTTCTCTTTTTTTACAGGGACATAAGTCGCGATCAAAGGCTTATTGATGAGATTCGTATAATGATTCGTCACTGTGCAGCTGTTATTTTAAACAGGGTACAAAAGGTGAATGTTGTAAAAATTTTGCCTTGATTACTTTGACTATCTTTTGTTTTTTTTACTTAGTCATTTATTTCTAATGTTTAGAAAAACATTCCTCAATTTTTGTTAAAAAATTGTTTAAAAAAGTTTATGATTCATCTGGATTGCTTTTTCACATCAAAACAGATAGGTAGTGATTGTTTAAATTTTAAACTAAAAAAAATTTTTGACTTTGATTTTGTTTTTTTAATTAAGATTTTGAATTATTGATTTAATGCAGTTTTTGTTTATTAGCTTCTCCAAACGATGATATGCAAACTTTTGTGTTTGAGAAAAAAAACTTCTACAAACATTTCTGCTTGCAAAGTGAGGCTGCTGAACTTCAATATTTAAGATATACAATGCATGCAATTCTACCTTATCTTATGCCTTCAAAAGCAGCTGACTGTAGGTTAGTATGTGCAGTCAAGTTCTTGTTTCATAAACTATTTCCTTGTATTTGTTATACAGCTAAATTATTGTTATGGTTTTAGAGGATCAACTTATCTGATTGAAGAAATATGTTCCAGTATTATTTTGAAACCATTGATGGAAAAAATATCCGAACCAGTGAGATATAACTTTAATCTAATTTGTTTAATATAATTTATACTTTTTTTTAATAAATTTAGTTTATTACCATGTTTTTTTTATAAATAATTTGTGTTGAGAAGGAGAAAAAGTAATTATAAAAAAAATGTAACCATAGTAACCTTAAATGAAGTTACACCTCAGCCTTATGAAAGTATCTTAACTGCTACAGACTTGAGATTGTTGAAGTTTATTTTCATTAGGCATTTTCATTAGGCGTATTTGTTTATGTGAACAAATTAAATGTAAAACATTTGGTTTTTATATTAGTTTTAAATGTGTGTAAATGTTTTGTAATATTTTATTGAAGTGAAATCATATTTTATTAAAATAAATTTGAACATAATCTTGTGATGATAAGTGAAAATTTTTATTTTTAATTTAGGATGTTGTCAATCATCTTTTGCTAATATTTTTAGATAAAAGCACTGTAAGGAATAATTTTTAATAATTTATGAGTTTAATTTTTTTTTTACGCATTTTAATATTATATGTAAATGTTTACTTCTGTTAAAGCTTCCTGAACCTGACTATCCACTAAGTGAGAAGGTCACATTTCTAGAATCATTTGGAAAATCAAGGTCACATCACACGAACTCTGTGTGTGTTTATTTTTACTTGTTTTTTCCATCAGCATATTTTTTAGCTATTTTTTTAATCTTTAATATGAAACAAGTTTTAATGAATCTTATTTAAATTATAAAATTCAATAATATATAAGTAGTTTTAAATAAAGTTGTTAAATCTGACTCTTAGAATTATATATAATTATGTGATTGATTCCAAATATTTCTATAATACTTTAGGCTTTAACTCTGTCATTATATGATTTAATGCATAATGCAGCATACCTTTATCCAATGATGCAATTTATGAAACGAGAAAACGCTCTTAATTTGTTACAGTTCTGTTTAGCTGTTGGTAAGTATTAAGTGAAAAAAAAAAACACTAAAATATTGTATTGATCTGGATATTTTAGCTTACATGTTCGGTTTAATTTAAAATAAGGAAACACATCTTGTAAAAATTACTTTATTTTAAATTTGTTTAATCTCTTGAGTTTGAATTAAAAAAAAAACTTTCTGTTAATTGATCATTTTATGTTAAATTTAATGTTAAAGAAAAGGCCTAATTTTTTAAATCTTTTATTTTGAATAAATTTATTTTAAAAATTGCAATTGTGGTAGTAAGTAAAAAATTTGTTTTGGATGATAATTTTTTTGTGAATTTTTC
>NC_061166.1:34775812-34848312 GCF_022113875.1 Hydra vulgaris | reverse complement strand
TGGTTTAACTCTATATAGAAAAGAAATATTTTTGGAAATTTTATTTTCAATAGATTTTGAGATTTCCATGATAAATTTTCATCTAATATTATTCCCAGGAAGTTTACATTTGATTCTCTTTTAATAACTGAATTATTCATAAAGAGATCGGACAATTTAAGAGGGAGGTGATCACTCTTACTAGGTTTATGAAACAACAAGAATTTAGTTTTCAGTACATTTAATGATAGTTTATTACAAGTGATCTAATCATTAACTTTTATTAGTTCTTCATTAAATATTTTAAAAAGATCTTTTATATTATTATTTGAGTTAAAAAGATTATAGTCGTCTTCAAACAAAATAAGATTTAAAGTTTTGGAAGCTAAATATAAATTGTTAATGTACAACAAAAATAAAAGTGGTCCTAAGATGGATCCCTGGGGAACACCACAAGTTATAATTTTGTTTCCTGTTTCATTTTCTTTATACACTATGTATTGTTTCCTGTTTTACAGGTAATTTTTAAACCAGAGTAAATTATGGTTTACTACTCCATAAAGTTCTAGTTTTTTTATAAGTATGTCATGGTCAACTGTGTCAAATGTTTTTGACAGATCAATAAAAACTCCTAGTGTATAACAATCATTATTGAACCCATCGGATATATAATTTTTTAAATCGATTTCTGCATGATATGTTGAATGGTTTTTTTTGAATCTAAATTGTTTATTATACAGTAATTTGTTTTTGGTTAAATATTTAATAAGGCTTTCATACATAATACGTTCTAGTAATTTTGAGAAGCATGGTAAGACAGAAATAGGTCTATAATTTGACATAATTGTGTTATCGTTAGTTTTAAAAATAAGTGTTATTTTAGCAATTTTTAATTTCTCCGGTACAATACTGAATTGTATTGAAAATTTAAAAATATGAAACAAAGATGGTTCAATGATATCGAGATTGCTTTAACTATGTTTACGCTAATTTGATCAATGCTAATGAATTTATTATTTTTCAGACTATTGAACGCATTACGCACTTCATTTATATTTAAATTAACTTCTTTCATATATATATTGGTTGGTTTTATATAGGATTTGAAATTTGTGGTGATATTTGGAATTTTATCTGCTAAATTTGGGCCAACTTCAAGGAAATAGTCGTTGAGCTTTTCAACAATGGTTTCTTTATTACTGATTATTTTCCCATCAATTTTGAGTTTTTGAGGCAAATTATTGCTTGAACATTTATTTTTACCATTTAACTGATTAATCATATTCCAAGTTTTTTGAGTGTTTCCTTGGGGTTTTTTTAACATCTTAGCATAATAAATTTTTAGCAGAATGATTATCTGTTATATTATTTGAAATTAAGAATATAGGAAAATGATCTGTTATGTCGGTTTTAATTATAGCAGATTCTAAGAGGCAATTATGAGTAGTATTAGTAAATTTATTATAAAGTAATGTTGATGAAGTGTTAGTTATTCTGGTTGATTTGCTTACAGTTGGAATTATATCATGTTGAAATAGAGCATTTAAAAAATAATGAACATTTACATTTGAAGAATGGTTTAACAGGTTTATATTATAGTCACCAGTTAAGTACACGTGTTTCTTTGATAAGAAATACTTTTTTTTTTTTTTAATTAAAAGATTGCCTGCTTAAGCCAAAAACCTCATCATTGTATTTATACTACACTGTGCCTATTCCTAGATAAGCAGTCAATATGTATATATACTATGGTGCACATATCCTTCAAAAGTCTGTTAACGTAAGTACTGCATTAATACTCCACTGCACTAGTTTAATTTTAAAGTTAAAAACCAATAATAATCAATCTAATTTTTTTAAATTCCCTTTAAACTTGATGATCTTTACCTTTTTTTAATAAAACGTGCAAATAGACTATAATTAAATATAGTCTATTCGCACGTGAAAAGCGTGCGAGTAGAAACTCCGTTTTATTATTTATATTATTTATACTTATTATTATTTTTAATTATAATTATACTTATTATTATAGTATTTATATTATAATGATAAGTTTATTATTATTATTTATAATTAAAATTAAAAGCTATTTCTTACTAATAGCTATATCTTTCTGAAAAGTTTTTGTTCTGATCTACACTATGCAATAAATAATTTTCTTATTTTGCTAGTGCATTATCATACTTCTGAAACAGGGTGAGAATGAACAGACTATTTAGAATGACTAAATGAATCTACATAATGTTTTAATTTTCAGATTATTGCTATATTATCACATTCTAATCAGGCAAAACACTGCTAAACATAGGAACATTTAGCAGAAAATCTGTTTTGTGTTGAAACAAACAATTCAGCTTATTTTAAGTGAAAAAAATGAATATGCAAAATTTGAATCTTAGTGTTTTTTTATGACAATATTAATAAAGCTGTCCTACCTAAATATTTATAAAGCTGTCCTACCTAAATGTTTATAAATAAAATTGGATATGATATGGTTTGCTGTATACAACATGTATCTGAACTTGATATGTGCTAACTTTTATGTTTTTTTATATTTGATATCAATGATGATGGTTTGATATCATACCAATGATAATGCAATTTTGAGAGGTTTCATGATAAATCATTTAACTACTTAAAACATTCAACTCTTGCTATTTATATAAGATAGAAAAAAGAAAGAAAAATAAAATTTTGCAGAAAACCAAAAAATTAATTTCTACACATTTTATTTGTTTTATATAAATCAAGTTAACATACTTATTGTATTATCAGTAGTATTCATTTCTTTTTTTGTTTTTATTATTATTTAGTTTGAGAAAGTTTTAACTAATTGAAATTTTTTTTTACACAACTAAAATATATTTTAAAACTCAAAAAAAAACTTGTCATTATTATTTTTAACTAAGAATTTATCATGCCAACAATTTTTCAAATTTTTTTTTATTTTTTTAGACAGTTGAGCATACTTTTCAGGCAATTATATACACTGTTTGATATGCTAATATTTGCTCTACAATCTAGTACAAATTTAGAATTTAAGTAAAAATATTGCACAATGACAAAAAACCTTCAAATTTAAAACCAATATCAAAATCAGAATGGAAAATTCATTGAGATGACACTTACAAAAAAATTATTTTCAAGATAACAACTAAAAAAAAAATATTTTGGAGATAACAATTAAATAAAAAAAAGGATTATGTTGGAGGATAAAAAGGATAAAAAGGATAAAAAAATGTCAAACAAAGTCAAAAAAATGTCAAAAAAATGTCAAACAAAAAAATGTCAAATCAAAGGATAAAAAAATGTCAAACAAAGAAATTTAAAGTTTTTTTAACTTTCAATGTTTAACGTAATTACACCAGTCTTCTTCCTTTATAATATCTTTTTTAATAGTTAATTTATTATTTAATGATATTAAATTTTATATGTATTAATTTTTTAATTTTTATTTAATGATATTAAATTTTATATTTATTATTATTTATATATACTATTTGTAAGATTTTTTGTAATTTGTAAACTGTGATACTATAATACTTGTATACTTTATTAAAATTTATTGAAAATTATTTTTGATTGAATGTTATTTGTGTTAACAGGAAAACTATGAAGCTTTTTCCAACTCAAGTGATGAATTTGATGATGCAGATGATAGTGATGATGAAATGTATGATCTTAGTTATTGGCATGTTGTAGTTTCGCATATCGACTTTGTTATGAAAGAAAATAAAAAAGTAAAAGAAAAAATTTTTATTCAAAAAATAAAAGTATATGACTTAATTTTGTAATTTTTTCATTTTTAAATTTTAATTTGTTCAAGTCTTTCTCTCGAATCTAAACTTTCACATTCGAAAAGGGAGTTGCAAATTCCACTAGTTGGGTTTTACAGAATCAAGTATAAGACCAGTCTTAACAACTGAGTACCAGTCTGAACAATTGAGTGCTGTTATGCCTGAACTAATACTATTATCAACATCCCAATGTTTTATCCACAGCTTTAATTTATTAATAATCAGCAGGCTCATGAAAAAGTATAGGATCTGCAAAAGTTAGAAAATGATATACAGAAATTTTTTTTTTTTTTTTGGCCTTTAATCAAGAAATAACATCATATAACTTTGTGGCAATAACTTTGCAGCACTTTGAATTAATAAAATCAAATGCCATTTCTTGCAATAAGTTGTTTTCAATAGAAAGCAATGCAAGGAAAGGCAGTTGTACATGTCCAATAATTGACATGAATCGTTATTTTTTTCATTTTAGTTTGATAAAAAATTCACCAAAAGTTGTAAGATATTTGGAATACAATATTTACATCTAACTTGTATTTTCCTTTATATCAATTAGACATAAATAAAGTTTTATAGCGATATTTAGGTGAAACATGGTAAACATTAAAACAGGAAATATTTTAGTATGGTATTTATAATTGACTTTTTGATAAAAGCCTAGGTTAAAGTCCTGGGAGGTGAATATAGTAAAAAAAAAACATATAAATACATTTAGTAAATATTAGGGATGGTCCTTTATCATTATGGCATTTTATGTTTGAGAGCCAATGATTGCTCTCAAACTTTTAAAAATTAGTTGGCAGTTGGGTTAAAAAAATACTAAAGTGCCTCAGACTTACAAATGCATCTCAGACCTACTAAAGCACCTCAGACTTCCAAAATCGTCTCAAATGGCCCTTGTATAGTTAAATTCATTTATTTATATTTGTAAATCATTTTTAATTTTAATTGGATAATTATGTATTTTTATAGAGTTTTGTTTTTGTGATCAATATTGAAAGAGTTGGCAATAGCAATCCAAGTTGTTCGGGTAAACCTTTCTTTAGCAAAAGATGTATATAAAATGATTGCTTAAGTGTAAATAGTGTACATAAACCCTAGTTTAAGATCTAAACCTATACATAAAACCATAATTTAAGGTGTACATAACATTGTAGGGTTAGAATGTATGTAAAGTAATAACATGATTTTAAATTTTATAATTTTATTTGTTATTTTTATTTTTCGGTTTTTTATTTATACTTTTTTAGTTGTATTTTTATATTTACACTTACTTTTTTATATAGAATCTCAATGGCAGGTTTACAGGTAAAACAATTTTATTTTTAATATCTAAAAAAAACAGTAAATTTGTTTTCTTTTTCAAACAACTTCCAATAGCAACAGAAATTTGTGGTAAAATTAAAAGTTAAAAGTAAATAATGTTGTCTAAAAAAGTTTGCAAAGTAGGCTCAAAAATATTTGAAAATATGATGGGGTTAAATGATATGTTTAACAGAAGGATTTTTTTTTTTTTTTGCAGACTAGTTTAATAACAGTTTTTTTAAATTAGATAACAGTTTTGTTGCCAGGCTTTTTTTAAATAATTTTCATTTCAGAATTTATAATTATTTATTAATTATTCCGTTATTAATAATTAATAATTTCCGTTATTAATAATTAATAATTTCAGTTCAGAAACAACATTTATGCTTTATGTATAGAAAGATTTGAGCACTACCTCTGTTCTCATGTAGAAAGTAGAAAAAACATATTTAACATTTTATGATTTTCATTTTGTTGACAATTTTTTTTTAACTTGTAGGAACTACAGTGAGTTCTATGTGCTGGACAGTAAACTCAAAAGTTTCCATGGTGATTGCTATATTTTTTAAACATATTTTGATATAAAGTTTTCTCAAAAGTTAATTTTTTAATTTATTATTTTTCTTGGTTTTATAGAATCCCTTAACAATGAAGTTGAACTGCCACCTAAAAGAACTATTTTAAAAAGAGATTTTGAATATCTTAGTTCAATTAAAACTAAACTTCAAGAATATTTACAGGTAGTAAAAAAAGTGTGTTAAAACATTAGTTTATCATTTGTGTGTATGTATGTATGTATGTATGTATGTATGTATGTATGTATGTATGTATGTATGTATGTATGTATGTATGTATGTATGTATGTATGTATGTATGTATGTATGTATGTATGAATGTATGTATGTATGTATGTATGTATGTGTGTGTATGTATGTATGTATGTATGTATGTATGTATGTATGTATGTATGTATGTATGTATGTATGTATGTATGTATGTATGCACCTACATGTCTGTATGTATGCATATATCTAGTTATGTATCTGTGTTTGCATATATAACAAATTTTTTAATTTAGTAATAATTTAATAAAAATAGTTTAAAATTTAAAAATACCTACAATTTTACTTTCAAAATTTATTTAAATTATTATAAAATAAAAATAAAAAAAGTTATTTAAACTATTTATTTTTTATTTTTTAGAAAAAGTTGTTCACAAATAAGTTTTTAATCGGAATCTCTTACTAAAACATACAATTATATTTTCAAATGTTATCAAACATAATGAAAAATTATTTGTAAAAATTTGCAATTAATAATTAATATTTGTGATAAAAATTTGTAATTAACATTTTTTTTTAAATTTAAAAAACTTAAAAAATTTTCCACTAAATTATAAAAGTTAATTTTTTAATTTTTTAGATTTTTTATTTTTTAATTTTTAAATTTTAATAAATAAATTTTTTTTTTTTTTTTAACTTTTATTCTATAATTTTTAATCTGTGTGTGTTTGTGTTTAATCTGTGTGTGTTTATGTTTAATCTGTGTGTGTTTATGTTTAATCTGTGTGTGTTTGTGTTGTGTGTGTGTGAATGTGTGTTTATAAATTTGTTTGTTATTAAAAGTATTGAAATTTTAAAAGTATGGAAATTTGAAAAGTTGTTGAATAGTAAATTAACTATTTATTTTAAAAGTTTTGTTGATTAATAAATTATTTATTATTGCATCTTTCACTAATAGTCTTTCTTATTTATTGTTCCTTTTTTTTATATATATATATATATATATGTTTCTATCATTGATTTAGAAGGATCTATGGATTGCATTATTTATTAAGACATTAAAATAAAAGATTATGATTTTTTGTAACAACAGCTTTTAATTTAATCTTAAGCGTTTAGTGCGCAGCCCTGTACTTCGCACTAGCAGTCTTCTTCACAGTTTCTTAACACCTGGTGCTGAGATTACAGGAATGTTTGAACCTGATAGTGTTGGAAAAGAGGCTGGAAGAAAGATGAAATCACTCAAAAGCAAATTAGTCACTGAGGTATTAATAATATTTTTTACACATGTTGGTTGTTTTAATTCTATGAATAAAAAAATTAAGTTTATAGTTATTTTATTTTTCCTAAGTAATTTTTATTTTTTAATATTTTTATTTACTTATAATTTTTTTTATTTTAATAAATTATTACAATAATTACGTTTCCTTTATTACTATAATTACAATAATTATTACAATAATTACCAATAAATAATTTACTAATTGTTTTAAATGTTTTTTTAATTTTTTTTTTCAGAAAGGACAGAATCTTGTGCCATTTTTGAATGCTTATGTTTTGACTGCAGAGCCACCTGTTAAAAAAAAAGTCATGCCCAAGTAACTTTAGTTTTTTTAACATATGTAAATGTTAAAGGAACCATAAAGAATTTTTTTCTTTAAAAAAAAAAAAGGACACAAAAAAATTAATAGATAAGATTATTATTAGTCCTGGATGGATCCTCTCCCCCTCTCCCCCTCATTGGCACTGGTCCTGGACACCCCTTCGGTTTTGTTTTTATTGCAAATTTTAGAGTTAATATATTTTTTTATCATTCTTGAATTATTTTAATTTTTAAAAAGATCTGTATATTCGCAGAAAAGGTGATCTGAATACAGATCGAACTTTGTCTGCTGTGAGTAATCTCTTGTGTTTTTCAGTTTCATAAGAATATCTATGAATATACTGTCCCATCATACCTATAGACCATTCTAAATGGTCATTTACAAAAATCAAAGTTTTAGCATATTTTTGAAATTTTTTGAAGCATGACTGAGTATGCCAATAGTTTTATGGAAGTGAGAGCCAGTCTTTAACTTGTTGCTTATCAAGCTCAATCATATCAAAAATCAGGTAAGAAAAGTTGTTAACAAAGACAGGTTTTTTTACCAATATTTGTATCCATTTTCTAAATTTTCTTGATATTAACTTTTACTTTGCTCTCAAGCTTATAATAGTCTGAGCTAGGCATATCAAATGACAGAATTGCTGATGCAATTGCAATTTTTGCTTTCTCTAATGTTAACTCATCATCTAGCAAAGCTAGAGGAATGTTGAATCCAAATACCAACAATGTTTATACTGAGTCGCGACATTTCTTGTGGAGTAGCTAAAAAAAGTTGCGACTCCTACTCCAATAGTAAAACCTCTCAGTATTGCACGTGCATGTACAAAATATTCAATTAATCTTATATTTATACTAAACCTCAAAGAATTTTTCATAAATTTGGCAAAAAAAATTTTTGAACTTATTGTGTAATATTTTTTAAAGAATTCAAAGGATTTTTCAAAAATTTTGCTCTGGAGTTGGAGTTTGAGTTGCACTCTGAAAATTTCAACGACTGGAGTTGGAGTCAGTTTTTTTATGACTCCACACCCCTGAATACAACACCAACAGCTATTGGGTACATACTTGTACATACATACTTGTACAGATATATTTTATGTACATCACCAACAGCTATTGGGTACATACTTGTACATACATACTTGTGCAGATGCATTTTATGTATGGCGGTAATGTCAAGAAATGAATCTTTGATAATATTCTCAGATTGAAGATACCATTTTGCATAAAAGTAAACAATAAATTCTGCTTTATACTTAATTTCAGTTTTACAGTTTATCATTTTCTTGAACAAATGCAAATTGATTGGATAGAAGTTAAAGATTTAGATAATATATTGCTTTTCCTAAAAATTAGAATGATGAATAGCACCAGTTTTTCTTACTTTATATGTAAAATGGAATAAATAAATGACAACTAACTCTGTAAGCTCAATTCTATCATCTCTTATAATACCTATTTTACCAACATATGCTCTGCAAAATGTCAATAAGTTATGAGCTGCCTTTTTTAAAAGACAGCTTTTAACCTTATTCCAATCAAATCGTAACAGTTGAACTGTATTATAATTAAAATTAAAATCTTCAAAAATATTTTTTAGCTTTTTGAAAAGAGGATTATGAGGTCTATTAGTTTTATCATTGGTCACTAATTTCCAAAAGTGAAGCATTCATTGTAGACATAATGTCTACAGGCTATTTGGAGAAGATACTTATCCAGTTCTTTAGATATTCTGGAAACTGATCCTTTATTTGTCCTAATATTAGATGACATTGTATTAAAGCATATTCCTCTAGTTTTTTACATAAGTTGATACTCCTTAATTAAATTCTTTACACCTAAAAACTGATCTTCACAAGTGGGTGGCACTAGCGGAGGTATTACAGTCTCTCCTTAATGTTAACTAAAACAGCCATTCTACCCCTCTTTAATACTTTTCTTTTGTTTAGCTCAAACAAGGTCTTGCCATCAAAATAAATTATGCATGGATATTAAGATGTATCTAAATTAACATCTTCTTTTGTTATTACTGATATGTTTTTATTTTCATTTTTCTTTAAGCAATAGACTGGCTGCTTTTAACTTCTTTAAGACCAACACCTGATTGGTATACAGTTACATTTGTTACCTACTGTAAAACATTTAGCGATATATCACAGGTTGTAGTAGCAAGTGAAACATCATCAGCATAAATATCTATCATAATCTTTTATTTTAGTGTCTTAATAAAAAAATATCTAGACCTATCAACCATCTTTTAGCCAAAAATACCTCAGTATTTAATGATGGATAAAATTGTACAATTCGTTACTTGTAATGCTATTCAATTTTAAATATATATGTGTGTGTGTGTGTTTGTGTGTGTGTATGTGTGGTTATATAAATAACCAGACTAATTACCAATTAATTGCCAAGTTTGAAATTTTGTTTTTTATATTTTTATATTTAGACCTTATTTGATACATCAACATCAGAAACTTAACAGTCGGGTAATTTTTTATTTATTTTCATTTTAGATAAAGTATCATGTTTTAATAATATCCTCGTTTTTAAAAACTAATTTTATTTTTAGCCTTATCTTCAAATTCCTCAAAACATGTGGTAGGTTTTAATACAATCAACACTAATTCTTAAAACAGTATAATTGATTTTTTCAAAGTGCAAACAGCGAGGAACAACCACTAAAATGCTAGATACTGTAATAAAAAAATTGAATAGATTTTTCTTTCTTCATGAATAAGAAATTTTTCTATGGGATATTAAGGCTTTAAAGCTAATGTTTGCTTGATTTTGTAATATTTAAATGTCTTTTTTAGAAGTAAAAAAAAAAACTAGTTTTTTTAAAATAAACTTTTTTTTTAAATAAAAAAACTAGTTTTTTTAAAATCTTTAAAATAAAATAAAAACAAAGTAAAAAATTACATATCTAGTAAATGTGTATTACAAGCATACTTTTTGCTGAATATTTATTCTGTATGTGTATTACATGTACAATGTGTATTATAAACTTAATGTTGTATATATTTTAATATTATTAAGTTTTGTGTTGTGGATTATGTAATGATTTTTTCTACATATAAAATATAAATAAAACTGAAATGTTTTTTATTATGAAAATGGGTAAAAGCTGTTTTTTCTTGTTTTTCATTTAGTTCAATTAATCCTCAAAGTCATTTATTCTACTCTTCAAATGATACTGAATACCCCTGTGGTGTTACGAGCTATATAATATATGCTGGTATAATCTTACTATGTTATTGTTATATGTTATGTATAGTAAAATTTACTATGAAGTATTTTTATTCTTTTCTCATAAGCAACATAAGGTTATTTTACATTCTTTACAGCCAGAAACTTTTTGAAGGTAGCTCCTTGGATTCATCACCTTCTAATATGTGCACAATATCTTTGTTTGAATACATTGGATGCTTTTGTTGAAAGGTAGGTGGTTTTGATTAATAGTCTGATATAGGTAACAACAGCTTTACTGTTTTATTTTTTAACACATTGAGTTCTTAAATTTGAAACTTACATTTGAAAGTTTTTTTTTTTAATGGAATATTGAATGAAACAATTTTTTTTACAGTAATAAAATTCCTTGATACCGAGATAGTACAAACCCATTTTGGATTCTTTTTTATGTGCTTGTAATATTTTTTATTTTTTTAAATTTATAAGATTATAAAAGGTTTTAATTGTTTAAACTTTACATTAGATGTAGAGTTTTATCCTTGACCTTGATCCACCTACAATATTGCTTTAAACCACCCAACCTAGGACCACCCCTGAGTTTATTGTTTTACTAGTTTTAACTATATAATTATCATTATATTGACTAATTTAGGCCTTGATATTGGTTTATTAAATTTAAGTGGTTCCTAGTTATTAAATAAAGAGTCATTATTTATTTATTAGATATGTTACATACAAGCTTTCACTAGTAACTGCTGAACTGCAGCTTGTTTCTTATATTCATCTTATCAGAGGTTTGTTTTCTTTTTTTTTTTAAATACAACATTATCTCAGATAAAGAGTAAATGCTTTTGCTTATAGCATTTGCTTATTGTTGTTAAAATTTTATTGGTTATGCTTATATTTATCTTTATTAACTAAATTTCATTGTTTTTTCCTACTATTGTAAAAATTTTATTGGTTATGCTTATATTTATTTTTATTAATTAAATTTTATTGGTTTTTCCTACTATTGTTAAAATTTTATTGGTTATTTTTATATTTATATTTATTACTTTTATTTTAGATATTATATTTTTTGATAATGAACCGCCAAGAACTGATTCTGATAAAGTTGCAAGAAGAGATCAGGCACTAGTTGAACTGCTTGATTTTTTACCTGGTAATTTTTTAAAGGTTATTTTATTTTAAAAGTATTTTATGATGATTTAATACTTGTGTATTAATACTTTCTGTTAATTAACAAATTAGATAAGTTGTATGATGATAACTAAGTTGTATGATGATAACTAAGTTGTATGATGATAACTAAGTTGTATGATGGTAACTAAGTTGTATGATGATAACTAAGTTGTATGATGATAACTAAGTTGTATGATGATAACTAAGTTGTATGATGATAACTAAGTTGTATGATGGTAACTAAGTTGTATGATGATAACTAAGTTGTATGATGGTAACTAAGTTGTATGATGGTAACTAAGTTGTATGATGATAACTAAGTTGTATGATGATAACTAAGTTGTATGATGATAACTAAGTTGTATGATGATAACTAAGTTGTATGATGATAACTAAGTTGTATGATGGTAACTAAGTTGTATGATGATAACTAAGTTGTATGATGATAACTAAGTTGTATGATGATAACTAAGTTGTATGATGATAACTAAGTTGTATGATGGTAACTAAGTTGTATGATGATAACTAAGTTGTATGATGGTAACTAAGTTGTATGATGATAACTAAGTTGTATGATGATAACTAAGTTGTATGATGATAACTAAGTTGTATGATGATAACTAAGTTGTATGATGATAACTAAGTTGTATGATGATAACTAAGTTGTATGATGATAACTAAGTTGTATGATGATAACTAAGTTGTATGATGATAACTAAGTTGTATGATGATAACTAAGTTGTATGATGATAACTAAGTTGTTATCATCATACAACTTATATACTAGTATTTTATAAATACTATAAAAATAACTTATATTATTGTTGTCAAAATTAATATTAATAATAAAAATAAAAATAAATGTTATGATTTAATATTGTATGTCTTGTAATCAGAGTCTAAACAATACATCTTTGATGTATTAGACATATTTCTTATATAACTTGCTGTTAAACACTGTTTAAACTAATTTTCGGATTATTCTTTCTTTTTTTTAACTTTGTAATTATTATAAATTATTATACTTTTATTTAACATTTTTGTATTCATAATTTATTTTTGAATTTTGATATCTTGTGATTTAGAGAGGTTAAGGAGTTTAATTGGCATTGAAAACTATGACCAAGCCATTAAAATCATTTTTGAGATGTTCCAGTATCCAAAGCTCAATAAACAGGTATTTTCAAAATCTAAAATAATCAAAAAACATTTAACTTGTTTTGAAAAAGTACTTTCCAATAAAAAAAAAAGTATTTTAAAAGTTTAAAATTTCATAATGACATGCTTTTATGTTTGACCCTATGCATAGTTTACAAAGTGATAATAGCATAAATCACATTAGTCAATTTACCTGAAATTAATAAAATTCATTATTTAGTAAAATTTTTATTATTATGTTACCTTTAAATAACCTTTCATTGTATTGATTTTCTGTGTACTTGAGTGCAGAGAGAAAGAGCTAAAAATAAAAAAAAAATTTTAAACTTTAAGTAATGCCCAGTGCAGGCTCCTAAGAAATATCCGGCTCCAGCTCGTCTCCCAGTTTGGCTCCGTCTCCTGAACTTTATGAACATAAATCATAACTTTTGGAATATTTGTTTTGATCACATTTGCTAACCCAAAACTATACCAATTACAGCAATTAATTTTTAACCAACTCTCATGATTACAAGGTTATTGTATTACTATTACTACACTACTACCGGATATTAGATTTAAAAAAAAAAACGTTTTGGGTAAATAAACACTTTTTTCTATATATTATTTACACAAAACTAGAGTTTTTAGTTCGAATTTTAATTCTAATTCTACCTAGAGGGCACGGTTCCTAAAAAAGAGGTCTTTTAAACATCCCAAAGACATCAAAAACATTCAAAAGGCATCCAAAACGAGTTCCATGCCCACTGGGTATCTGTTGGGCATTGCAAATATCCTTTGCCAATTTCTCAATGGGATGGAACTGTGTGCAGATTGATGGATTCAAGCTTTTTGGTATGAATTTGATTTCTCTTGAATTGTACCACTCTTCTTAGAATAATGACAAGAGGCAAGATTAGGCCAGAACCAACAGGGGACATCATGACTTCAATAAAACTGCAAAAGTAAATGATCGTCGAATACTAATTGCTGCTTTCTTATTCTTAAAGCCAATCTTTCTTTCAGATCGTTTTGCTCATTCGATAGATAGAGAGCTCTTGTATTGTTTTATGACCATACAAACAGTAGTTTTGCTAGATTCAGATGCTTTAGCGATTGAAAGTAACAATGGAGAAGGATTTTGTAGATGGTTGTTCAGAATTTTTTCATTTTTCTAACTGTTTCAATGACATTTTAATTAAAACATTTTGACTCGTTTGTTGATGTTTTTAATTAATAATATAGTTACTCAATGTAATTACGCAAAAAAAAAATTTTTTAAACGAAGTTCATTGTTCTAAATTTAACGATCAGATGCTTTAGTATAATTTTAAAGATATGAATAACCTTTTATCATTAAATCGCGCATCAAATATTTAACAGCATAGTACCAGTATAAAAATATATGATGTTAGTATTGTCTTTTTTTATGTCACATAAATCGCTTTTAACGATTGTAAATAAGTTAAAAAGTTTGCATCAAGGGTTAAATTAAGTGATTACAAAGGTTGGGTGAGAATTCAAAATCTTGAAATTAGTTAATTAAAAGAAATTACTATTGCTATTTTTTGATATTAAAAAAAATATTGCTTGTAATCTTTTTATGTCGTCAAATTATTTTCAAAATGTTAAAAAAAGATTTTAAAAAAATTAACTTTTCTAAAAAGTTTTATTTTAAGATTTATTTTTGAAAAAAGAAAAAAAAAAATTTGAAAGAAATTTAAAATATTGAAAGAAAAATTGTGCTTATTCCATTGATTTTTCCACATTTACAAAATTTATTTAACCTTTATTTATTTAAATTTATTTATTTAACCTTTCATTTTTCTACATTTTATTTAAACTTTATCTTAAATCTATTGATATTATATTTCTAAGTAATAATGTCATTGCTGATGTCAGTTCTTTTTAAAATGCAATGTAATGTTAATTAGTACTTGAAGTTATAAAATGTAGCATTTATATATTATGGGTCTTTATATATTTATGGGCCTTTAAGTCAAACATATATGATAAAATCCCATATAAATATGCTTTTTTAGAAAAATTTTGCATGGGTTTTTGGAGCCAGCATGCCACTATGGCGTGCTGGCTTCAAAAAACCCATGTTGTGGTAATTATCCTGAGCCAACTCTCGCCATATATACATCATTGGTAAGGAAGGAAGAGTAAACTTTCGTGGGTAAATACTATTCCACGGTACTCTGTAATAACAGCGTTTTCTTGAAGCACCTAAATAACTTATAAGAAATTTTTAATAGTGGAAATAAAAAAAATTTTCCCTACCTTTTGCAATTACCTCAAAAGTTTACTAGCTTTACAAACAAGCTTTTTCTCCAAATAAGACTACTTTGTATATAATGGCAATTTTTTTATTTTGCCAAGTTATGTTTTGTTATTTTAGTTTTAAACAATGTGAAAAAGAAGTTAAGTTTGTAACAGCTTAAAAAAATAGTTTTCGTAAATCCTTGCTTTTGTGAAAATTGTTATAAATTGTTGAAATGAAATTAACTTTTTGAAAATTCAAATATTTGTGTATGTGTTAAGCTTAATTATTTTTTAAATAGGTTTATATGTTTGTTTATATCATTTTGTGTTTTACTTATGGAATGTTATAGCTTTTATATGTGCTGCTTGACGAACTTTTACTGGAGATTTTTCCTGAACTAAAAATTGAGGTAAATATTTATAATCATTACAAAATAAAGTTTATCATAGTGATACATAGTTATCTAAAAATTTTAATTACATTTTTTTATATGTTGATATTAGTTACATTATTTTTTACTACTTGTTAAAATCATATGACATGGGAAGACTGGGGCTAGGTATAAAATTGGTTGATGAGTCTAATTAGTAGTAGGTATAAAATTGGTTGATGAGTCTAAGTAGGTCTAATAGCAGGTGTGATTAATGCGCTTAGTAGTGATTTATTAGTTTATATATTGTTGTTAAAGTTTGAATCTAGAGATTTTAGTAATGATTGGTTAGTTTATCTATCTATTGTTGTAAAAGTAATGATTGGTTAGTTTATCTATCTATTGTTGTAAAAGTAATGATTGGTTAGTTTATCTATTGTTGTAAAAGTAATGATTGGTTAGTTTATCTATCTATTGTTGTAAAAGTAATGATTGGTTAGTTTATCTATCTATTGTTGTAAAAGTAATGATTGGTTAGTTTATCCATCTATTGTTGTAAAAGTAATGATTGGTTAGTTTATCTATTGTTGTAAAAGTTTGAATCTAGAGTTAAAGCTTAACAGTTAATTAAAAATAAATGGTAAAAATATTACAAATAAAAATGTAAAAATATTGTAAATAAAAATGTTTATACTATTTGCTAATAACTAGTTTTTAAAAAAAAACCATTTAAAAAAAAAAAAAAAAAAATTTGTTTTAGTTGTTTGATTTACATTAGTATTAAAATATATTTCTGAAATAGATATTAAACTTAATATTAATAACAGATATAACTAAATTAATAATAAGAGCGCAAGTAGTAACAATAACAATAATAACAACAATAACACAAATAATAGTCAAATTAATAACAATGATCAAAAACAGTAGTAATTTAATAATACTAGAATAAACTTCTGTAAATACACACATACATATACACACCCTATATTTATAAACATTTTTTTGTATAAAATATGTGTATGAATATAAGTGTGTGTTAACTGTATTTAGAAAAGCAATTTATTTAGGAAATTGTAGCTTTTAAAAAGATAATTTGATTGGAGAGCTTTTAGATAATAGGGATGAATTCAAGATTTTATACTTTGGTACTTTAAGGATATATGTCTATAAGTAGCAGAACAGTGTTTTAAGACTGGTAGATTCAGATTATGAATAAATCCAAAAAAGTAACAGTTATTTTCACTTTTAGGGAAGAAATTGTTGAAGGTAATAGATTGGTTTTTGTGTTGGTGATTCTAGAGAAATTGGCGATTTAGGAGTTAAACAAGATCATAAGTTTCAAAAACCTTAGAAGTAAGATAGCTTGTTATTGGGATTATACCTATACTTGACGAGCATATCAAATATGAGGGCCAAACATGGTATGGTTTCTAGATTGGCATAATGGCAAACTTTAGCCAAAATTTCGTTTAATCTGCTCAATTTTATGGCTAAGCCTTTAATACAAATACAAACGAATGGTTGGAGTCAATTTTAATTCCAGGATATTTGATACTTTAATCTGAAATTTGTTTGATTTTTGGTTTATTGGATTTAAATATAATTAGCTCAGTTTCGCTGCAGTTAAGAGAAAGCTTATTTGAACAAAGCCACTGAATTAGATTAGAAAAATCATAGTTAATGTGTTTGTTAATTTTTTTTCAAAGATAATGAGCAAGTTAGTATCATTAGTGAAGTGGTAAGTGATTAAAAACTTAACAAAATTATTGAGGTCATTGAGTCATTAATTAATCCTGAACATTTTATTTGAATAGAATTTGAGTAGTTAATGGAAACTGCCATATGTTGTGAAGATAGGAAGTAAACCTATTAAGATGTAAACTTTTGATTCCAAAATACTCTAATTTTTTGAGTAGGATTAAGTGATCTACTGTATCAGAAGGTTTTGTAGATCGACACCACATGCAAGACACCACATGCAACATTTTTATCATCAAAAGCTTATCTAATTGACTTAGTGGGTTGTGGAATGATTAGCACAAAATACTGGTGTTTGTAAAGACTTTTAAATTTATCCAAGAATGTGTCTCTTATGCGTAGCTTTTTCAAAAAGTTAGCTTAGAATAAAAAGATAGGAGATGGATGGTAGTTAGATATCAATTGTAGATCTTTTTTTAAATATTAGTGTGACTTGAGCAACTTTGAAAGTCACTCGAAATGAACCATTCTGAAATAAATTATTCATTGTAATACTTAAAGGCTTAGAAATAATATTGGGAATAAGTATTAGAAGGAGTGTACGAAAGTTTGTTGGATCAAAGCTTTTTCCAGTTCCAAGAGTGGTTTTAATAAAATTAGAGATTTCATTCTTTGTGATAGGATCAATATAAAACCAGTTAGCATTAGAAAATTTGTATGTTGAAGGTATGATTTTGTTTTGTAGTTGGTCTTGGATAGTAACAAAAAAGTTGTTAAATATATTCAATAAAGCAGTCGAATCTGTGATAAGCAGTCGAATCTGTGATAAGCAGTCGAATCTGTGATAAGCAGTCGAATCTGTGATAAGCAGTCGAATCTGTGATAAGCAGTCGAATCTGTGAAAATATTGTTTTTAATTTAAGTTTGAGAGTTGAACTACAGTAAAAAAGTTTAATAATAATGATTTCTTTTATCCCTTTCCAAATATTCTTTATATTGTTCGTAAATTTATCTAATAAAGATTATTTTTATTTGTAAAGTTTGATTATTGTAAAGTTATGAACATATTGTTTGAAAAATATGAGTATTTTCTTGTAAAATAATTAAAAACGTTATTGTTTTCCTAATCTGCACAATAGTTAGAGTTTGTAATTAGAGTTACGGTACACCTACTATGTGCTCTTGTTGACGCTACTTGGTCTCTTAAAAGATCATGTAACTTTTTTAGTTACATGATCTTTTAAGAGACCAAGTAAGATACAATCGTCAAACTTTTGTCAGTTATAATGCAAACATCAGAGTTTTTTCGGACATAATTTTGGAATTTTCTAGCATTTAGTTTTTTTTTGCTTAAAATAAAAATTCATTTTTTGCAGTGTATAGATGAAACAGTTTATCAAAAAAAAAAATTGATTAGTGATTTTCTACCAATATATATATATATATATATATATATATATATATATATATATATATATATATATATATATATATATATATATATATATATATATATATATATATTAAATTATAGATACATATTAAATTTAGAATATTGGTAAGAAGTAACAGGCGAATTCTCAGCACGCTCCAGTTAGATACTTAAAATGGCGCACTCAAATTTGTTTGTTGCGTCATCAAGTCAATCATCGCTTTGACACTTGTAGCGTACAGATCTGAATACTCCACACTAGTATTTATATGAATACTCCACACAAGTACGCAATAGCTGTGATTAAATAAATTTGACAATAAATTATACACTATATTTATTATATTAGTTAGTTTTTTTTTATAAAAATGTGAAATATATTTATACATTTTTCTACATGGTTTTTATATATTTCTAAAGTGATTTAGGAATGTTGTAAAAAATTCTTTAATCCATAAAAAATCATCTTTATTGGAGTAAAGAATTTTCTTGTTTGACGACATTGAAATATATTTTTACAATAAAATTGCAAACAAGTAGTTTTTTTAATCAACACTAATCCCAATTTTTAATTTATTACCTGCTTATTTTGAACCCAAATTATTCGTATTTTATAAGTTGCAATTGTTGAGCTGCAGTTATTTAAGGAAAAAGTTTTACTAATGGCGACATGACTTATACTTTATTTACTTGAATGTATACGTAATGTATATACTTATTTATTTAAATGTATACGTAATGTATATACTTATTTAGTTAAATAGATACGTAAAGCTAACTTTATTAACTTAAATATCGTTACAAACACGTGAATCGTAAAAAATTATATTGTTAAACCAATGATATAAAATTAATAATTAGCTATTTGGTTTAAAATAAGATAAAGACCTTTTTGTTTTTATATATTATAATACAATTTTATCTTAGGCTTATGTATTAATATGTAATTTATTTTAAGTACCTTCATTTTTATTTGGCGCCCCTTGGATATCTGTCGCCCGGGATAAACTGTCTCTTTCTCTCCTCTCTCCCCCCTCCTCTCGGCGGCCCTGCAAACGGTTAGAGCGGTGCAACTTTTCAAAAAACAACTAAATATGACTTTAAATTTGAGAGAAAAACACAATGAAAAGATAAAAGGCAACACTGAAATTATAATTTGTTTCGTCCTTATCTTTATTTTAAAGTAATCTTTAAATAAATTAACATTTAAACGCTAAACTCACGTTTACCGTTACTGTAAACGGACTAGTCAAACGCATTGCGTTTACGTAGATAAACGGACTTGTCGAAAATACTTTACAGAATTTATTTATTTCGTCAATATGCACACATTTTACAATGTAATCCTTTTAAGGGTTACATTGTAAAATGTGTGCATATTGACATATAGAACTTAAAATTTCTAATAAATATATATACTTACAATTTGATTGGGGTAAGTAGAAGACAAAATGTTTTATCATCAAGCCCCTTTTGTGAAATAGAGAAGAAGAAAAAAATTTTAAAGTTCAAATATTATACAAAAAATCGAAATTAAATAGTTTTAAAAAAAAATAATTAAAAAGTTTGAAAAAAATTATAAAGTTTGCAAAAAAAAAAAAATTACAAAATTACATATACGTATCGTAATATAACGTTAATATAAAAAATTTACAAATCGGTTCATATTAGGGTTTCTCAAACGGGATCCCGGGATCCCGTTTTCCCGGGATCCCGGGGATAAAAGTGGCAGCGGGATTTCCCGGGATATCTCTCTTATATCCCGGAATATAATTTTTTTTAAAATAATTTTACATATGATAACTTTGAACTAATTTGACCAAAAATAAGAAAAATATTATTGCATTTAGTTGTGTTTTATGTGTTCATACCTTATATTAAAACCTAGCACAACAAGAAATGCTATTGAAACTATCTTAAACTAAAAAGAAATGCATTGCAATGCAATGTTTTCTTTTTTCTCATTATTATAAAATATGAGTAAAAAATAAAAAAGATTTCTTGCGACGAAAACAGTAAGTTTAATTTTTAAACTTCTAAATTATTGAAAAGTTAAACTTTTTCTGTATCAAATTATTGAAATATTTAATAATTTTTGTATTTAAAAAACGGCAAACAAACACATAAAAGTCATACGTAAGATAACATACATATGTAAGAAATATTTGTAACTTTACTTTTAGTTGTTCTGCGATTCAATTTAGTTATACTATGTCAATTGTAAATGGATCCAAAGCATGGCAGTATTTTTGTAAAGAAAAATCTGGCGAATCTGCAATTTGCAAAAAGTGCAATGTAAAGATAATGTGCAAAGGATTTTCGACCAGTGGGCTCCTACGTCATTTAAAAAACACACATAAAGATTTGGATCTAAATATGAAGCGTCTACTTGAAGATACTGGTTCGGAAAATAAAATTGTTCAAAAGAAAATAACATTGTTTGTTAAACAGCAGACTATCGAGGAAATTGTGTCAAAGCTAGCAACGGTGGATGGCTTCTCAATAAATGCCATAACAAAAAGTGAATTCATTAGAAAATCATTGTCTGAAAAAGGCATGTTATTACCAAAAAATCCATCCCATGTTATGAGTATGATAAAAAAACAATATGAATTAGCTAGACAAACTGTGGTTTTAGAGATAACAAAAGAAATTTCTAGCGGGTCGCGATTTTCTTTATCGTTAGACGAATATACGTCTTTAAAAAATCGACGTTATTTAAATGTAAATTTACACTTATCAACAAAGTTTTGGAACCTGGGAATGACTCCGATAGCTGGATCACTTCCTGCAGAAAAAATTGTTGATCTAGTTGAAAATAAACTGTCAGATTTCAGTTTATCAATTAAAAAGCACATCATAGCTAGTGTCACTGACGGAGCATCCGTAATGAAAAAATTTGGACGGCTAAGTGGTATTGAACATCAGCTGTGTTATGCCCACGGACTTCATTTGGCAGTATGTGATGTTCTTTACAAAAAGTCAGACTCTTCAGCAAAATATATTGAATTTGAATCGCAGTTTCAAGATTCCGATGAAAATTTGAGTGATTACGACGAGTTTGATGATGTATTTGACTGTAATGATGAGTCACACAGCTCAACAGGCGTTACGTTTATTGATGATTTACAAAATAGCGTAAATATAGCCTCAACAATTCAGAAGGTTCGAAAAGTGGTTCGAATGTTCCGTAAATCACCTCTTAAAAATGAAGTTTTACAAATGTACGTAAAATCTATGTTTAATAAAGAGCTTAAGCTGATATTAGATGTCAAAACGAGGTGGAATAGTCTTGTTGCAATGCTAGAAAGATTCCTTAAAGTAAAAACATGTATACTAAAAGCAATGATCGATTTAAAAGAAGTTCTGAATATCTCCGAAGATGAATATGCGATTATGAACGACATAACATTTTCTCTGCAACCAATAAAAGTTGGAATAGAAAGACTTGGTAGAAGTAATGCTACTCTACTTGACGCAGAAGGTGTAATGATATTCATCTTAGACGATTTGACGGAGAAAAAAAATTTTATAGCTAATAAACTGCTTCAATCTGTGCAGCAGAGAATTGAAGAACGCAGAAATGCCAATTTAATTGGATTACTAAAATTTTTAAACAACCCAATTAGTTATAATCAGGAATCAAATATCAACTCCAAACTACTCTTACCGCCCAAACATGCATTAAAAGCAACAGCAAAAAAAATTTATACCAGGTTGTACATAGAGGATGCTAGCCTTAGTTCATCAAATAATGAAATAGTTGAAGTGAGTCGTGATAATGAAAGCATGGTTTCTGACCCGTCAATACCTCAACCTGTTGCTCCATATTTATTAGGCAAAAGTATTTTGACGCTTGAACAAAAATTGGATGCGACTATTTGTAATGTCAAACAAGTAGAAAAAGCAGCTCTAGAAAACATTAGCAATTTAAAAAACCTCACAAAAGAAATCAAACTTTTTGAGGCAACTGGAAAGCGTAGCGAAAGTTTAGAAAGAATATACTCAACATTAATGACCATCAAGCCGACATCAATTGAATCAGAAAGGGCTTTTTCTGCCGCGGGTCTATTTATGGGAAAAATTCGTTCACGATTAAGTGACAAATCAATTGATTGTTTATGTTTTTTAAAACAATATTTCATTTTAAATAGTAATATAGATTAGCGTGCTAAGATAAATTTGTGTCAGAAACCGCTTGTTATTATATTAAAAATTATGCCGGGAAATCCCGGGAAATCCCGGGATAAATAAGTTACACACCGGGAATCCCGGGATGCTAAATTTACGGGAAATGAGAAACCCTAGTTCATATACGTATACATGTTGAATACAATACGTAACATATACTTATATATATTCAAATATTTAAAAGAGATTTAAAATTTAAGGAGATTTAAGGAGAAAAACATTTTGAAAATTTAAAAACATAAATTCTTTAAAACAGACAAACAAAAACAACAAGAAAGATATATCTTAAAATAAAATTGTTTTTTTAAAAAAATTAATTTTTAGTTAATTGTTAAAATTAAAAATTAATTAAATTAAAATAAATAAATTAAATAAATAAAAAAATAAATTAATTATAATAAAAAATAACAACAAATTAAAGAGTCTATGTATTGTTTAAATTAAGTGTTTCTTTATAGTTATTTTAAATATCTCGATATATATATATTTTTTCATATTTACGTCAAGAACCGAGTTCCACAAGCATGATTCCCGACAAGTAATTGAGAAGTCACTTTTTTTTAGTGATGTTAGTGCAGGCCCGTAGCAACCGGGTGGGCAGCAGGGGCATTTGCCCCCCCCCCCCTCCAATAATTTTTCAAATAAATAGTTTTGTAGAAATTGACTGAAAAAATGACTAAAAAAAAAGCTTCCTACGGCTCTGTAGTGGAATGTAGTAATTACTTATTGAGTGTCTTATTTCATATTTATGATTAATTAAGAGAAACTTTTGTTAAAAAATTTTAGAATTTTTTCATTTTGAAGTTTAAACATAAATAAAAAGTTATGGTAAATATTTAGTTTGTATACGTTTAAAGCGTTTATTATATTGAGTACCTGGTTCGGCACTTTCTTACATATCTGTGCCCAAGACTAATCGACTTGCTTGCTTTTTTTTTTGTATAAACATTCTTTAGGAAAGATGGATGATTGTTTGCCTAGGCATTATTACAATAGTTAATTTGATTATGTATAAATAAATAGTATAAATTTTTTAAACATAATATTCAAAAAATGTTTTGTCTTGTACAAAAAATGTTTTGTACAATCTCCAGAATCGATGAAACTTTATTCTCGACAAACTTTATTTATCTTTTCCAATTTAAATGTTTATAAAAACATTATTCCCAGTATTTTTATTAAAAAAACTCTTTTTATTTTAATATTGTTAATTGTTAGTTCTGGTCAGTGACTAGTGGGTCTGAGGCCCCCTCCCTCAAAAAAAAACAAACCTGTCATTAGGGCCCAAATATATTTAAAGTTTTTTTACTAGGTATTATAAAAATAATAATTTTTTTAAAAAAGCTCCTAAAATTTTGAAAAAAGACCCTAAAATTGCAAATGGGTCCCCTAAATTTGCTGAGCTCCCTTCATTTAGGGAGTGTGGGGTAACCTAGGTTCTGATTAGTATATTCATTTATACATAGTCAAATTAACTAGACTCTGGTTCTTAGTGGATGGTTCTCCAATTTAGATGGCTGAACAAACAAAATATATTTTGTCAGTATTCAATGAAACTTTATTTGCTATAAACCACTCATTAAGGTTTCATTAACCAAAAACTCTAATTCACCAATGAAGGAATTTGATTTTTTTTAAAAAGATTTAAATGATTTTTTTTCCCTCAGGAATAACACTGGCTAGTTTTTTTCCCTTTATTTATGCAAACATCATTAAATGTTTTTGCATTTTCTTTAGTTACAAATCTCCATTATCATTTCTTTTCAAATGTTTTGGCAAATTATCAGTTATTACATTTCCTACTCCTGTTATTTCTTTAATTACATTCCATATTTTCCTTGTATTTCCAAATGTTTCATTAAGCAATGAAGAGCAGTAATTTTCTTTTTGGATTGCTTTTTTAACTTTTCAAAGAAACTTTTTAAAGAGTTTTTATTTTTTTGTATTTTATTTTATTTTTGTACTTTTTTTTTTTTTTTTTTTTTTAATTTTTGGTACAGTTTTTGTTTCTTTTTTGATGACTCATGAGTTCTTTCGTCATCCACGGACTAGGGAAAAACCGTAGCCATTATTTACGTCTTTGCAATCAGTCAATGGTTGTTCTCAGTTTACTTCTTGTAAAAGGTCACGGAACTTGGTGAGCAATTTATTATTTATTTTTCTTACATATACAGTTTTTTTTTTTTTTTTCTTAAAGGTTGCAGAACTTGTAATAAAAAAAAACTGGAAAATAGTCGATGATACCTGCTAAATTAAGCAATACCTTGATGAATTAAGCAATACTTGTGATTAACTGATACCTTGACGAATTATTTCGGGTTCTTAACAATAAAAAAAAGAGTTTTAACTTTTCAATCTTTAAAGTTTATAAGGAGGATACAGCTTTATTATATTATACAAATTTCACGTTTTTGTTTGTTTTTGATTGTTTCATGTTTTTTCCGTAAAACACGGTGTTTTTTTTTGCATAAAAAGCGATATAATCCATTGCTATAAACATACTAAAAAATCCGTTTTTGAAATTTCACGCCTCATTTATTCAACACATGTTTTTGATAATATTGTAAAAGTGTACCTACCTAAAAGAGGTACATATTCAGATTAAAATTCAGGTAAGATTCAGAAAAATCGTTTTTGTAAGCTTACAAGAATGATTTTTTAAAACTCATAGACAAAATGGCTTTTATGCAACAATTCTGTATAACATAATGATTATACATCAATTTAGCCAAAAAAAATATAGATGCAGTTGAAATTTTGCCGACTATTAAAAAATATGTAATATTATTCTTATATTATATTATTGTTTTTAATTTTTAATTGTTTAAAAGTTTATTAAAAATATATGTTTATTAAAAATTTATTAAAATATAAGTTTATTAAAATATATGTTTATTAAAATATATATATTTATTAATTATTTATATAAGTTTATTAAAATATATGTTTATTAAAAAATATATGTTTATTAAAATATTTATTAAAATATAAGTTTATTAAAAATATATGTTTATTAAAAATATATGTTAAATATAATTATTTAAAATATATGTTTTTAAATTGTTTAAAAGTAAATATTTTTGCTAACGAAGATTTTATAACTTTAAATTTTGATCCTTTTGAGGATTTTCTTAACTTTTCTGAAGATAACTTAAGTATTATTAAAGAAACTGAAATGAACTTAATGAAAACATTATATTCTGATCCTTATAACTTTAAAAAAGTTTTTATATATTACATTTAAACATAAGAAGCATGCGCTAAAACTTTGAAAAATGTAAAGAATTTATCGATAAGATAAATTACACGTTAGACGTCATAGCGGTGTCAGAGTTTTGTTTGGCATGAAACAGAAAGTCCGATTGAATCAAACTCTAATTATAGCCAAATTACAAAGTAGTTAGCCAATTACGAGGGAATAAAAAAAAAAGGTGGAACACTAGGAGTTTACATACTTGAAAAATATATATTAAAGATAAAAAAACAATTATGCTTAGTAAATGAAAAGTATGAATATCTTTTTATTGAAATAATTAATAACAAAAATAAAAACAATATAATTGGATGTGTTTACCGTCAACGATGTGGAGAAATCAGATTGTTTCAAAATTTTATTGAAAAGTGTGTTTTGAAAAAAAACAAAGAAAAAAAGCAATTATCTATAAACCGGTGATATAAATTTAAACGCGCTAAATTACCACAGCTTTCCAAAAAATCGTTTTTTGATATGTTGTTTAGATACAATGCCTTGCCAGTAATCAATCCTCGTAGTCGGAAAGTCACGTGGTTATGCAAAATAACAATAGAGCAAGTTGTTACCTTCTTGAATGGGGAAAACAAATGATTAGTTGAGTCAATAAAGCAGGACAATTAGTACGAAAAAGTGATTTAAAAAGTTTAAAAAAAGAAATATCGGTTTACAAATATTTTGAAAAATTAGATTTTAACGCTGCAGAAAGGGATATAAATAAAATTGCAATCCTTGGAATCAACCGATGTCTACAGAAGTTCCTTGGAAATACTTGGAAAGATGATCAAACTGAATGGACATGAGTTCAATACCATGACGTTTATAATTATTTATTAAAAAGTCCTACAATATTTTACTTTCGTACCTTCGAGGCTATAGGTAACTATGAAGCATGAGATGCTTATAAATGTTTTGGCTTTGCCTAGATGCAGGAAGTTTTTCACAAGACATTAGGCTCTAGTTTTGTTGTTTTGAAAACACAAGTTGTCTACCTTCTGCGTTTAAAACAACAAAACCATCTTATTCACCAGAGTTGACTGAAAATAACAAAAACATCTTACAAAACATATATATATATGTTTATATATATATATATATATATATATATATATATATATATATATATATATATATATATATATATATACATATATATATATATATATATGTATATATATATATATCTATACATATATATATATATATATATATATATATATATATATATATATATATATATATATATATATATATATATATATATAAATATATATATATATATATATATATATATATATATATATAAAGGTATTGTGGTTTATCCTCCTCCAGCTAATTGCCATACAGAGGCCACATTACCAAGGACCGCAAAGACAAGTTCAGCTAATAAATAGCGTCATTACCTGCTCTACGGACCAAGAGTAAAGTGAGTTTAGGAAGAACGAAGAATGTTAGAGTAAAAGACAGAAGAAGTCGTGTTAGAAAGATAGCATACAGAAAGCGGACAGGATTGCACACGATGTTAGAAGGTGCAATATGTTACTATCACATAATTGGCTTAAGCCATTAATGTATGCAATATATATATATATATATATATAAATATATATATATAAATATATATATATATATATATATATATATATATATATATATATATATATATATATATATATATATATATATATATATATATATATATATATATATAAATCACTTAAAGACACAACAACCCTTGTGCATTTTAAAGACTTTTATGTTATGCCATTGTTTTCGTATCAAAACGAAAGTTTATTTTTCCCCAACTAAAATAATAGATGTTCGCAGCAAAGAGTATGACGTATTTCCGACTGCGAGCATAAACCTACTCGGGTGAATAAAATTTCAATTACTGCAATTGATAACATACTTATAAACAATTACTTAGAAACGTCATTTCAGTCAGGCATTTTTAAAATAGATAAAAGCGATCATTTCCCGATCTACATTACCATAAAAAATTTTTTTAAGGATACTCAACCAAAGTTTACAAATTTAAAAAACGTAACTTAACCATTACTAATACAAATGAATTATCGAATAAATTAAATACAAAAATATCGAATAAATTAAATATAAAAAATTGGAGAGATGTGTAATACAAAGGAAGCTTTTAGTATTTTCTTAACTAAGTTTTTAGCGATATTCGACAATAATATATCTTCTTTGTTCTCTATTTGTATTTTTAAATATGACATCTTCTTTTTTATTATTTTTTAGCTTAATTTTCTACTTGATTTATTTACCATATTTTACTATTGTTGTTATGATCTTATTGTAGAGGCTCTGTAGAGCCCCTACAGATATGGATCACAAAATACCAACGTAATCATTTTATATATGAAAAGATTAATTTGGTATTTTGTGATCTATACCTTCTTTGAGCCCCTGTCTGTTTATTATTTATATTTGTAGTTAAACTTTTTTTGTGTGAAAAGGAATTGTAGTATATATAGACAGCAAAAATAAAAAATTATATATAAAAAAAAAAAAGTTACATAGTTTGTGATTTGAACTATTTATTAATTTAAAGTTTAAATCAATATCGATTATAGTTTAAAGATTTATAATTGTTTTTTAATTTTTTTAAATTTAATTAACCGTTTTAACCGATCCTGTCCTTACGCTTGAGTTTTTAGATTTAAATCCAAATAAACTATCAATAGGATCACTAAGGTGGTACATTCCCATTAATTTCAAAATTAAAAAAAAAATAGCTTTTTAAATATTGATATTTTTAGCTCGTAGAACATGTTTATGATGTTTTTTTTTAATAACAATGAATAAACAAGTACATAAAAATGTTTGCACTTTGTCCTTAATAGGTTTTTGAAGACCTTAGCAACGCTATAGCAAAGCATTTTTAAACAAAAAAATTTCAATTTATACTAATTTCAGCTTCTAAACAACAATATCTTACTTAGACTACACTTTCTAGTTTATAATGCGCTTTAAGTTCAGTTGAGATTTTTAATTGGTTTTTGCTTCTCTTTTGTTATATAACGAACTTTTAGTTAGTTTGTTTTTTTTATTTTTCTCAAACCGTCATTTTTAGCTAATGTGTAAATTTTAAAACCTAATATTTTCAGATTGAAATCATAACCTAACTCGAAATTTTCTGGGTGCTTTTGATATTGTTTGACTTAACGAACTTGAATTACAAACAAATATTGTGTCAAAGTATGTTTTTTTTTCTTGCCTTTTTTGTTAAAAATTCTCATAAATCTATTAAAAATTTCTTTTAAAACGTTTTATGCATCGTTAATGCATGATTCTGCATTATAACCTTTTTGTATCATTTAGGAACATAATGCAAAAGTTTCAGAACTAACTGATTTATAGAAATGGATATATCTTGTTTTAAATTATACCCAATTTTGCGTAATTTTTATGGAATAAGTGAGGCAAAAATTTGGAAATAAACATTCCTTATTTTAAAAAATATTTGCAAACTTATTTCAACTTGTTGCATGATTTTTTTAATTTTTTTTTTAATTTTTTTTTAATTTTTTTTAAAGAAAGGTTTATAAACGGAGATACACCAACTTAAAAAATCTATATAGTATTTTATATGGTCATAACTTTTGAACGCTAAGAGATTATACTATGAAACTCAAATTTATCGATGAATATAATTCTAATTAAGAATACTGCAAAAAATATTGTATCAACTTGTTGCTCTCACGTTTGGGGCAGAAGGGCAAGCTCTAAACATTTAAATATTTATACTTACCCAGTGGATACGGACGTAAATAAGACGTTTTTTAAATGTCTTACACACGTTTTGGACGTCTTTTGAACGTTCAAAAGACGTCTTATTTTGGTCCGGTGCCCACTGGGTATGTCAAATAAAAGTGTATACTTATTCTTATTTGACATAGGTATAAACTTATAAATGTTTAGGGTTTGTTCCATGTCTGTATAACTGGGTTGTATAACTGTACCAGAGCCGTATTAAATTAGTTTGCACAATTTAGTGGTTTCGCAACGTTGATTTGATTATTTGATATTAATGTTTAAACAAGCTAGTACAAACTAGATTTGGATCCACTATTCTAACCTATTTTGTACAAATAAAATACTTATAAAATGCCCAAAATATGAAAATATTGATTTTTAATTTACTTAATTCAAAAATTTTTAACCTTCGAACCTAAGTTTTTTTTTTTTATGGAAACCCTTATAAGTTCGTATGTGTTTCTCAGCTTTTCAAAATCACTTTTTTGGGAGCTTGGGAAGGCGTTGCAAATAAAGAATAGAGATATAGCATTTGATAATGCTATATCTCTGATAATAAAGAATAGAGATATAGCATTTGATAATGCTATATCTCATTTGATAATAAAGAATAGAGATATAGCAATGATCAAAATTTTGCTACCGCAAAAATTTGATCATTGATCAACCGTGTATTTTTAGTTGTATAAGATTTTGAGTTGTATTCAATTGCAGTAGGAGTTACAAAAGAATGACAAAAAAAAAAAGGAATTAGTACTGCATTTAACAGTACTAATTTCTTTTTTTGAAATATACAAAACTCTTTAAGAAACCGATAACGATCAACACAATGTCATTTGGGAAAATCTTGTTCAATTTTTCGGACAAAGAAAGAATATTACGTATGAAAGTTACATTTTTACGAGCAAATATCAAAACTAAGAAGAAATTACTGTAAGAAAGTACTGTAAGTTTTGTAAGAAGTACTGTAAGTTTTTATACTAAATTAGAAAAAAAGGTAAATATTGTGTTTTTCAGATGCCGCTGAGGTAGTTTGAGATCAATTTCTATTAGCATGTAACTCCATAAAAATAAAACAAAAACTACTTTCCCAAATGTAGCAACCTTCAAAAACTAAAGAAAGATACATGAACCTTGAAAATTTGTTGAAATTGATTGCAACGTGAAAATATCAAAACTATAAGCAAAAAAAATGTCCGGAAAAATTTTTTTTCAGAAGATATCGACTAGGTTGAACATTTAAAAAAATTATCTATTCCAAAAAGACAAAAACAAGTAATAGAATTGAAGTCAGGAGCTAACCGAAATGATTGATCAAATCAAAAAGGTGATCAAGACCCCTTGTCTCGTATTGCCTCGTTCCCACTCGCCATTTTTAGGTGACCGTGGCATTATTTCTTCCTATATTATTAGCCCCAGGCTTAAAAATGTTTTAATTTGGCGTGTTATCATTTTTGTGTTATCATTTTTTTGTTGTTGTTATTAAGGTGCTCAAAGAAGACCTATCGGTCTTGTCACAGAGCACCACGGAGCAGCACTCAACCGGGAAGTTCAAGCCTACTTCCTTACCAATGTCTTTTATTAAGCTAGATCCGTAATCGAACCACAAACCTCTTGCTTTTGAGTCAGAACTCTAACCATTGCATCACGACTGAGTTGATGCAATGGTTACATATAACGTTACATATAACGTTATAACTATCATGACGATAGTTATAACGTTATATGTAAATATTAGTTCTTCTGTTATAAAAGATTTTTTCTTTAAAATTTAAAAGCATTTCTGAGAATATATGTTTTCTAAGAATTCCACGAACTTTCAGTTGAGAACTTATATTGTTCAGCGTTTTGTTTGATGAAATTATTAAAATCTCTAACCACGTTACTTAAATTAAATAGGCTTAAGTAAATAGATAATAGTTGCTAGAAAAACATTGGTTTTATTATTACAAATCACGCTTTACTTCATTGATGATTTGTAAATGAAATGAAACATTGATGACTTGAATAGTTATCGCAGATTCACGCTTCACTTATAATTAGTAAAATAGCGATGGTAAAATATATATTAAAAATCTTTGTTTTTGATTTGTATTATTTTTTAACTTTTTATACTTTATATTTAGCATTTTGTCAAACAAAGACCGTAATTGTATTTACAAGATACGTAACAGATTTTTTTTTTTTCCTGAAAAATAAACTTTTCTACAAATTTTAATATTCAACTTAATATTTTTGAGTAAAAAATAAAAACTTGTAAAGCCGTGCGTAAAGGACGTCATTATTATTTAGGCAATCTTTGACCCCTCCCCCACCACCTGCAGTTAAATATTCTTTCAGTAAATTATGTATATATATATATATATATATATATATATATATATATATATATATATATATATATATATATATATATATATATATATATATATAATGGATTTTGATAAAATATATATATATATATATATATATATATATATATATATATATATATATATATATATATATATATATATATATATATATATGTATATATATATATATATATATAATGTATTTTGATAAAGATTTTCTATTAAAAATGAGTTTAAATACCTTGAGAGTCTAGATGAGTTCCATAATAATTATAAGGAAGATCAGTCCCGCCTCCAAATCTTGCTTTTCTTGGATCTCATTCCATATTTTATGAAATTTATTTTGACAATTGATTTTTTTTTAGTCGTATGAGCGTGGTTATAAGATTTTTTAAGCGATTTTTGTTTTTTATTAAAAAAAAATTTTATTAAAAAAATTTTATCAGTATTTTGGCGTGGACATTGAGCGTACAACGTGCAAATGAAAGTTGCAGCAGACAACAACGATGGCACTGTTGCCACAATTCGAAAGCTAAAATAAAAAATATTCTCTGTAGAGCATTTCCAAAACATCTGCGAATTTTCAAAACATCTTAAGTGATGATAAAAACTTGCCTAAAATTATCTATAACTATTTAAAAACTATTTTAACAGCGTTTTTTTAATTTTCTATATAGAAAATAAGTAAAAAGTTTACGATAAGTGCTAACATACCGGGGATTTGGCTAACTTTGGGGATTTGGGGACTAACAACCGGGGTAACCGGGGTACCGGGGATTTGGCTAACTTTGCACATTATTACAAATATTTAAAAAACTTTACAAATTGCACGAATCGGAAACTTTAAAGTGAACTAAATTAAAAAATAAAAGATCAATTATTTGTTCAAGATCTCTATAATTTTAGTTAATTAAACATTTAACATGCTAAGATAAAAGAATAATAAAATAATATTACATAATATTACATAAAAGAATAATAAAATAATATAACATAATATTAAAAATAACACCATATTAAGAACTAATATTAAACATTATTTTTTTTTTGTTGGCAATTTCATTTTTAACAAAACTAGTTTTTTTTTTTTTATTTAATATAAAACAAAAACTAACAAATACACTTCAAGAGTCTCAATAAAAGTCTAACTGAGGTATTTTTTAAAGTTCCCTAATTTTAGAAATTTTTTGGGTTTTTTTGATGTGAAACAAAATATTATCTCATTCATGGAAAATATCTGCTTGTGTGTCAGACCACTTCCATGCTTTTAATGTTTTTACTATTCGCTTGATATAAGCATTATTTTTGTTTGCATTTTTAATCTGTCCAGGTAAGAGTCCACCTTCATAAGTAAACGCAATAATCTCATTTTCCTTTTTTTGCACAATAATTGGAACAAATAAAGTTTGCAAACAATAGAATAACAAACAATAGAACAACAAATAATAATAAACAATATAATAGTTAATACTAATTTTAAGGATATTCCAATTCTACTTTCCAATCTAGCACTAAAAGTTAAGAGTTTCTTAAAAAATAATAAGAAACTAAGAAACAATTAGGCGAGTACTAATTTTAAGGCTCTTGTTTTTAGAAGTTTCCCAAAAGTTTCTTAAGAAACTCTTACATGTTAATGTGATATGTTGCTGAAAAACTTACTCTTATTGAAAAGTAACTTTTCAAACTAAATCTTTCTTGAGATTTTAACGCTTCTAGTAAAGCTTCTAAGTTTCTTATAAACAAGTTTCTTTTAAATTAAAAAAAAAATTGCTAATAAATTTATTTATTAGCAATTTAAAAACAAATAATATTTTTTTTAGAGAGTTTTGGTATGAATTATTAAAACTACTGAAAATATAAAGAAGATGGAAACAGTTGATGGTAATAACTAGTAATTTTATTCTAAAGAATAACAAAATGGTTTAACAATAGAAGAATGAAAATAAATAATAATTTAGAACTTAGAATAATAATGAATACTAAATATGTTTCTTACAGAAAACAGTAGATGCTTTTTTTGTAGGGTAGAGCGGGGCATATAGGGGCACATAAGAAACAAATGTTAGTTGCAGATAAACTAATCATATTTAACCCTGCTTTTTATCAATTTCCTAAAATTAATTCACATAAAAAAATGAAAAAATAAAAAAAAAATCTCTAAAAATAAGTTACGACAACCAAAGTAACGAAACTCTAGACTAGCAAAACTTTTACATTTTGCAAGTGGGCGAGGTAAACCGGGACAGTTAAAAAACAGCTGTTATTCGTCAATTGTAAAGCTTTAAAAATGATAAAAAGTGAAGGCTATCTACCGCCTAAACATGTTCAGACATTAAACTCTTAAAAAAGTAACATATCCATAGAAAATATACGCCCATATACCCATATACAACAAAAAAGAAATAACAGCTAAAACAAACTTTTTTTGTGTGTGTTTTATTATAAAACACCTCCGCTCCACTATAGCCTATATATTATTAAATTGGTAACTATTACTAAATTTGATATTAAACAAAATATTTTATGGATCACATAAATCACGCAAAAAATATACTGAAACAAATCGGTAACATTTTTGATGAGCTGGCTTATTAGCAATATGCCAATGTAGAGCAATCCATTTGTATTAGTAGCTTTTCTAATTCTGAAAAGTTTCTTTTTAAAAGCTAAAACTGCATTTTATCCCGTTTTGGATGATTCATTTTACTTATATAATTTCTTAACTTCTTTGTTTACATCATTAAACACTATTAATAATCGAAGTTAAGTTATAAAAATAAGAATTTCTTTGAATAAATTGATTTTCTAAATAAAAAATAATAATATTCTAGATTAAAAATAAAAATATCAAACCGTACTCAGCATCACAAAATAGTAATATACTCAATTATATAAATAACTTGTTGTCCCGATATGTCCAACAAAAGTCATTATCCTGAAAATAATAGAGTAAAATAGGGTAGAACTAGAACTGAAAATGTTAATAATTTTGACTAAATTTAATTTTAAACAAAATTATTTTAGTTCTATAATATAGATAATTTTGTGCTCTATCTAATGACATAAAATAAAAAAAATTTACATTTATTATTTTTGTAGCAACTCAAAATTTAAACATGAATATTAATTTTTTTTAATTTTATAATTATACTGTCGTAAAAATCTCGGAAAAAAAAGGAAATAACATTAAAGTAAAAAGATTTGTAGTAAAGTTATGCTGATCAAGAATCTTTTTTTCAGAAATAAAATTGTTATTTTCTAAAAACAGCTATAACTGAATCACTGAAAAAGTCATACTTTCAAGTAAAACTGAACGCTAATATTTTTCAAACTTATCTTATATTTTAAAAAGCAAACTTTCCTTTACAAATCTTTGCTATAATTTACTTTTTACAACTTCCTGTACAGATCTAAATCAATTTAGAAAAATTAAAATAATAATTACCAATACTTTGACACGTTCAGTTTTACCCGAATTGTCAGGTAAAACTGAATACTTTTTTTTTCAAATAAACTTATTTTACTAATAAACTTTTTTTCAAATAAACTTATTTTACTAAAAAACTTAAGATATTTTTTTTCTTTTTCAACATATTCTGATAGAGCTCATTTTTCTCAACAAAAATTATTAAAAAATCATTTTATCATATAAAAAAAATTAATTATAAATACAAGTGTTCAGTTTTACCCCATTTTATTCTACTATTCAAAAAAAAGTTCAATTACAAATATTTTTTTAAAACCAGATTCTAAAAGAGAATAAAAAATACTGTCTTAAAATTATAAACTATTTATAAATAAAGTAAATTCGCAATAGTCTAAGATAAATCTTTTGTGACTGTATCGCTAAAGAAAATACGAAAATTTTGTTTTTTTGCAAACTTACTGATGCATTTCGGTACTTTTAATGCATTTTGATATTTCTAAAATTAATTTTTTTTTTACAATAATGAATAACAATAGTTTAAAATGTTTTACCAAAAAAAATTTTGGATAAAAATAATTTTTAGCTGAGATATAAGTCTTCATTTATAACTGTCCCGTTATGCCCTGCTGCCCCGATATGCCCCGCTCTACCCTACTTATATTTCTGCACACTCTTCTAAACATTCTCTCTTTTTTGTTTCACTGTATTCACCTTCCTTCAGCCATAGGCACCGCTACAGTCGAGGAAGCTACTTTGAAGGATTTTTTTTATTATTAGTTGTTTTAAACTTTGCGTAACTTTTTTACTCCGAAATACGAGCCTGTGAAGAATAACGCCGCTGCGAGGAGAAACAAGTTATATGCTTTAAGAACTTTTTCAAATTTTTTTCTTCAACTTTTTGTATGAAAGTTAAGAAGATTATTTTTTATTATTTGAATACTACTTTTATTTTATTTTTGTTTACAAATTAACCTAGTATCCTTAGAATGATCTACCCTCAGGATACATGGTTTTTTCGCTAACAACAAAAAATTGCTATAATATATTTACTTGTTGTTTTAATTACATGTTATAGATTCTAGTTTTATTGGAAAAATTGAAGACTTTATACGTTTAAAAGATGCTGACGAAAAGCTCAGAGATATGGGTAGCTCGCTTGTAAATAAAATATTATCGAGAGGTGTATGTAGATGCCAACCAAACGCACTGCAAAACATAATAATGAGCGGCAGTATTTGTGAGGGAGCAACAACTTCTCGTTTTTTTAAATATAACAATAATTTTGATGATGGGATAAACAGAGAACTTGAGTTTGATATAGAATTTACTTTAGTAGAAATAAAAAGTGAATTTAAACATTATGTAGAAGATATTCCTGAAAAACACGGTTATGTAAAAGTTCGCGCAGATACAAATATGTTAATTAATGCAAATGCTGGATGGGATATCACCGATAAAGATTTTAACGAGTTATTACAAAATTTTTCTAACAATGGATATTTTCAGCCATTTAAACTTAAAAATTTAACTCTTCAAAAAGCTCTACTTGACAACGATGTTGAAAACCAAAAATATCTTGAAATTATTTTTGCAGCCGCATTTAATGAAAAAATTTCTGATATTTCCATCAAAAAAGTTGAAAGAGTTACAAATGCTTCGGCTGCCTTTGAGTTCTATTTTCAAGTTAAAGAAAAAAATATGTTAGTTGTGGCCTATGATTTAGTTCCTTTAGCTCAAGTTTTCTGGTGGCCAGATATTGCGTTAGAATGGAAACTCAGAGAAAGAAACTGGCCTGACAAACAGTTTATTGAAGATCTTACTAAAACATGTTTCATCATAGCTAAACCGTCAGTTATAGAAAAAGGTGACGAGGAATCGTACAGCTGGCGGTATTCATTTTCACATATTGAACGTAAGCTAATTAGCATGCGTAGTCCACAGCAAAACTTGGTATACCTCATCTTTAAATCAATATTTTATAAATGGATTAAACCTATCAATGCCACGCAAATTCATTCTTTTATTTCAAAAAATATTATGTTAAAAGCATGCGAAGAATTTCCACCAGATCATCAAATGTGGAAGGAAAATTGCTACACAACTAAAGAAGCAATCCTTTATTTGTTACTTCAGACTCACAAGGCGTTTGAAAATGAATACCTCGCTTATTTTTTTATTAGCAAAATCAATGTCATTGAATATATAGAGCCTGCAGTAAAAGAAGATGTAAAATTAAAAATAATGTTAATTTCAAAAGATATTGACAAATATATTCCATCAAATGTTACTCAGGTTATCGCTGTATGTGATGATTTACAGGAAAAGTTAGAAAACTTAGATAATATTTTAGCAAATACGAATAGTAACAATTATTCTGATTTTATAAATTTAAAATTTCTGGTTCAAAACTTAGACTTTCTATTCGACGAACCTGCTTTAAATTTATACAAAGAATTATTAGAAAAACATGATGTTAAAAACAAAGCTCTTAAAGAAGTTGAAAGATTTAAAAATATTTTTAAAAATGAATTAACAAACTTTTCTGAAAGACTGGATACAGATGAAGTTTCACGTGTTCAAAATGAGCTCAGAAGATTTTCAGAGAGAATTGAGAGTGAGGTTGAAAAGGCTAAAAACAGTGTTCTTAAGTTTCTTCGTTAAATTTCCGTTTTTATAATTGTTATTATTGGGGGAAAAAATTATTGAACAAATAAACAGTGGGTAGTACAACGCACTGCCACATTACAGTGCATTACGTAGGCGTTCCATTACATTTTTATTAATATTTTTAGAATTAACAAAAAAACTTTTAAGAGACTTAGTTATCGCTATGATTCATTTGTATATAAGATAACACTTTTGATCATATAATAAAATTGTTGCAGGTGTTGCCTATATTAATTAATAAATATAGTACGTTTATATCTATGATATTATATCTAGATATTTTGTATTTGTATAAAATAAATTAAACCAATTCTGCTAAGGTGATCCGGTATTGCTCCAAACCAGATTCTCTTGATACTTCAGCAAAAGGCTGTTTAAATTTCTCTTAATTATCTTTAATTCTCTGCCACAATTTTCTTCTTAAGTAGTTAGAAATAAGAACTTTTGCACACTCCGTTGTCAATATGGAAGAAAAGAATTAATAAAAGGAGCATACGAATAAAAAAAATATATATTAATAAACTGAAATATGAAGTATGAATAAACTTCATACTTCATATTGGGGTGTATTGGGGTGTATACAGCTACAACATCATTTTTACCACTGAAATTTGTTTTGATAAATCCTCAGCACCTGCTCTTCCAATATCTATAGAAAAGATTCCTGCGGTCGCGGAAAAGGCGTAGCCATTTATTGTAAAAGCAATATCAACGCCAGTGAAGTTGATCATTCTCAATTACACGACAATTTTCAATGAAAAATCTCGAAAACGCTCTGACTCGAACTCATACTTTTCTAAGATTCTCTCTTAATCGGCTGCATCTATTCCCCACCATCGAACAATTCTTCGATAAAGTAGGAAAAACGGACATGGTTGACAAAAACTTCATTGGTATAATAGCAAAGCAACCGTAACGCAGTGGTTAGCTCGCTTGCTTCAGAAGTTAGAGATCCGTGGTTTAACGCCACCTCTGGGCAAGTTTTATAACATCGGTAAGGAATGAGGCGAAAGCTTCCTTTCAAATGCTCTTCCGCGGTGCTCTATGATAAGACCGTAAGGACTTCTTGGCGCACTTAAAATAAAAAAAAATAGAAAAAAAATTAAAAATAATAATCAGCGTTGACTCTAATTTCCCAGACGTCAAATGGTATGATCACTGGATCAATACTACTGGCACCGGAACTAGTTTAGGCACAAAAGTTGCCTAAATCCTATTCAATACTGCACTAACATATTATTGATCCCACCTTCATCCAAGCCAATGGTCTATTCAAAAACATTTGGTACCTCAAACGCAACAGCAAATGGCAATTCGCTCGTCTTGTCAGAGAGTACAATGTCACTCGAAACCTCCGCAAAAAAGCTTCCTGCAATGGGATTAGAGAATTCAAACACAAAATATCCAACAATAAATGGAACTCTAAACGTCTCTACGCTTATGTAAAAAGCAAACATGCCGTTTCAATCAAATAACTTCTATGTGCACACCCTCTGGGGATATAAGCGGCGACTAAGCATTTATTGCCAATATACTAAATAATCAGTTCCAGTCAGAACTCACGGTTTAGATTGATTTGATGGTTCCATCAGATCAATCTAAACCATAATAATCAAAAATAAATGCGTATTTACGTATTTATTTTATGAGATATTTAAAGTCATAGTTTTTTTTGTATTAAAAGATTCTAAGATCCTGAACTGCTCCAAAGAGATATTAGGTAGTATTTTTTTCGTATAAAATCTTGAAACTTATTTTTTCATAAAAACAGATCGCCATATTGAGTTTGATAAGAACTTAGCTTTTAGTTATATTTTTAAACAACAATGTATTAAATTAAAAATTCAGCAGGCTGGAGAAAGTCCACGCTTTGTTTTAAACATAAATAGTAAAACCTAGTCTTCTATAAGTTTGTTGACATTAAAAGAGTTCCCGTATAATAGGTTTGCGATGAGTTCTTTACGCATCAAATATAATCTTGCAGGTATTTTTTTGCTTTTTATTCGATTTTTTTTTAATTTATCAAAGTTAGTGCTACGTAACAATATAACACTATAATATAAAGCTATAAGTAAACGAAAATCTATACGTCAGCTAGGATAAATTTACCGATTCCTGACCACTAAATTTTATGCTGCGTCATATAATACCGCAAATGGCTTAGGTTCATGAAAAACAATTTCAAAACTCTTATAAAATATCTTGAAATGCAATTTATGACCGGTTCGGTATTTGTGTTTCTTAATTCAGAAACTTAAGAGCAACTTTCTTTTTGAATCAGGCTGAGCCCAATAGTGACCCTCTCCAAATTTGCTATATTTGTAGTGTGTTGATGCTATTCATACTTGAAGGAAAACCTGCAAAAAAAAATTTCCAAAAACTTTTAGGTTCTATAGATTTATTGGACTTTGATCTTAAGTTCTATATATATTGGACTATAGATGTTGGACTTGTAGATATTGGAAAGTTTGTCAAATTTTTTTAGAAATATTGACGAAATGGTATCGAAAACACTTTTATGCTTGAAAGACTATATACTTTTTTAAAGAAATTTTACCGGATTATAGTTTGTTAGCTAGTTTAGAACTAAAAATATTTAAAAAGGGAAAATAAATAATTTAGTCTGTCTAAATATCATGCTTCAAAAGTACGCAAATACTGATTTTTGACTTTCATTTTCACCAAAAGCCGCAAGGATTGAATTATTTTTTTAAACAATAATAAATCTTTGTCTAGTATATTGTCTATTAAATCCTTACTAAAAATCTTTGATTGGCAGCCATTTTTAATACTTTTTTGCTAATGACGGAATATTTTGATAAGTGCATGGCTCACTGATTTTGGCGGTTTCTTTGATTTAAAACAAAAGATTGCACGTCTATCTCTTAGGAAAAAATCCCCCGGGAAAATATCCTCCCCGCACCCCCCCCCCCCTTCCCCTCAAAAAGTTTTTTAAAAAAAAATTAAAAATTCTGAATAAAATAGTTATATTTATTTATTTATCGGTAAAATGCGAACTGCGAACCGCGAACCGGTAGAATGCGAACTTTTTTGCAAAGCAAAACATATTTTAAAGACCATTATTTTTATGATAAAAATAATAATAAAAAAAAACTTTCCAATTCTTAATTATCTATTCAAAGCTTTATTTAAAATAAAAATTTTATTTTTTAAATGTAAAACATGCGCGGAGTGTTGCTACATCGACTATTTTATAGCCTGACTCGCAACGGAGTGCTGCTACATCGGCTGAGGATTTGGTTTGGGTAGGCAGTCTATCAATTAATTAATATATATATATATATATATATATATATATATATATATATATATATATATATATATATATATATATATATATATATATATATATATATATATATATTCATATTATATTCGTCTAGTTTCACTTAATTTCCTTTTATTTTTTTTTTAAATAATTTTTTCGCTTGAAAGTCCTCAAAATATGCCGCTAAATTAACTACGATGGTTCGCAATAAAGTTCCCATTTTACCAGTTTGCAGCTCTTTAGGGTTAGGGTTTCACATTCGCTACCTTCGAGGAATAGCCCATAACTTGACATTTTGATGAAAAATTTTATATAAATATTTAAAATAAATAAAGAAATAAACAAAACTACATATTGATAGTTTTTAAGTAAAATAAAAAAATTTTTTTTTGGGGGTTATTTTCTGGGGGATTTTTTCCTAGAACCAAATTAAACAGCTGACTTGATTTGTTACAGAATTAAAAACAATAAAGTCATCTATTGAGCGTAAAGTAAATGGTTTTAGCCACTATTAAATAATTTATTACTTAAGAATTTTTAAAAACTTATACTAGTTAAGAAACTTTAAAAAGTTGTTTTTTTTTTCTACTAAAAACGATAAAATGTTAATAAATTTTCAAGTTTGAATTTCATTTTTAACGAATCGGAACAGTATTTTGGAACAAAATATTTCATAAAAAAATATCCTTTTTAGAAATTAATGTTGTGATGGTATTATATAATACCGTAATAAATTGTTTACAACATAAAAAAACATCTACATTTTATATAAAAAATATGTTTAGTTAAAAACATAATTTATTTTCAATAATTCTTTACGTTGAATGCAAATCGGAACAGAGGGAGTATCAAATATAAACAAACTGTTTACTTCCAAGAAATTTATTTAAACATCAACTATTTAAAAAAAATCTTGGTGGTATCAAAAGTTAAAAGTTTTTTTTTATTAAAAACGAATGTTTATCGGTGGGAGCACAATATGTATAAACAAAACAAGACTCTCTCTCACACACACACACACACTCACGCACACACATATATATATATATATATATATATATATATATATATATATATATATATATATATATATATATATATATATATATATATTTATATATATATATATATATATATATATATATATATATATATATATATATATATATATATATTTATAAAATAGTGATATGATCTGCTAAGGTTTCTCATTAGTATTCTTAAGAAGATAAAATCTTTATTTCTATTGCATAGTATTTAATATAGTATAAAATAAAATTCACTGTTACAATATTTATTTACAATCATATTTATAAATAAATTTAATATTTTATTTAAAATTTCTATAAATAAAACACATAGACACTAAAAAGCATAATATATTACATATTATCATATTACTGAGCGAAGCATTTAGACACGATGGAACCTTAACAAAAAAAATTTGAATTTAGCGATAAGAGTCGATCAAAAGAGATTTTTATTAGATTAAAAAACAAATATTTAACTCGTTACATATATAATAAAAATTAATGTATCAAATCAGACTCAAAACGATTTTTTTGATTCGTTCTCGTAAAACAGCTTAGCTAAATGAAGGAACGGTGTCTCGATGTTATCATTGTCTTTCTAAAAAAAATAACACAAATTTATAATTTAAAATGAAAAAGCTTTATCCTAAACACATTCGCCTTTAATTTTTTTGGGTTGCAAGCATAAAAAATGTAACTTGCAGACCTATATTATTTGCCCAAAAATACTTAGCAGCATTCTGAGGACTGCTGTTTAAGTATCACTAGATAATTTATTAAAGTGTAATTACCGCTGAGCAATGAAAAATAGGCATATTTAACTTGTGTGACATAAGTTCGCCTTCTTCAGCTGAAACTTCTGATCGATCAGTTAAATCAGATTTGTTAGCAATGATTACGCCTGCAAAGAATTGATCATTATATCTTTACAAAGTATATTTATAACTTTAACATTAATACAACTTTTATTTATGAAGAAAACTATTTAAAAAGTTTTAAACTATATTAAAATACTTACATACTAATTTAAAATTAATTTTTTAATAATATTAGTTAAACGAGTCAAAGTAATAACTGAACCTTCTAGTTGTTAATAGAACATAATATTAATTTTGTTAAACAAGTCAAAGTATATTAAAGTTGTTAGCAGAATTGCATATTAATTTTGTAATAATTTTGTTATTACAAAATTAATATGCAATTATAGTCTATTGAGCTTTAGAGTTGTTAATAAAAATTTTTAACGTACCAATAAAGTTAGGGTTTTGTGATTCCACTTTTTTTTCCCAGGAAGGTAAGCTTTCATATGAATCCCGGTTAGCGATATCATAAACGAATGCTACCATACAGACATTCTGAAGCTAAAAATAGTACTAAATTTGTAACATATGTTAGTTTTTACTATAAAGAAAAAAGCCTTTGGGTATAATATTTGTTAAACCATAAATCATAAATAAATATCAGGAAATTTAGGAGGGATTTAAAAATTTTATGATGTTGGTTTGCAATGAGTTTAGGCCAGAGTTGTTAGTTCTAGGCCTTGCCTTGAGGCCAAAAATTGAGGCCTTAACTTTGGTATTGGCCTTAATTGTTTTGGGCTTGGCCTTAAAAAAAAAAAATTATCTTATTGACATCGTTGAACTATGCGCATAACCTTGGTTTGTTTTTACAAAATGTATTTTATTGACACATCATTTGCTACTTGCAGTTTTGTTAATAATTGGCCCTAACGTGAAAATGTTTGCGTAGGCCTTGGCCTTGAATCTTCTAATTTTGGCCTTGACATTTAAACTTTTGGCCTTGGTCTTGGCCTTGCTACTTTTGGCCTTGTTAACAACTCTGGTTTAGACAAATTTTTTGTAAAACTAAAAAGTAAGAGTTGAACATTTTTTTTATCACTTAGACAATTTTTAATCACGAATTTTTGTGTGTTACATTTGTGAAAAGTATAATCCATCTTGTGCATCCAATGAAAATAAAAAAGGTGAGCATTGTGTTTTTATAGAGTTTTTAAGTAATTTTTACATTTATTTGAATGTTTACTTTTTTTATTACAGCCATAAAGATAAAAAATAAAAAAGCAATGAATCAAAAGAATTACATGAGTAGAAATCATGAAGAAAAGAAATTCAAAGCTAAAGAAAATGCTAGACTTCGAAGACAAAGATGGAAAAAAGATTTTCGAAAAATTGCAGCTGAAAGATTAAAAAGTTTAGAAAGAATGAGAAAATTTCGACTGCGGCAAAAAGACGCATCTTTATCTCTCGAATCAAATCACTCATCATTTGCAAATGTGCAAGTTAAAGGAAAGTATATAAAAAAATTGAATCGCTTTCTTCCCAAAAGTCTTGTTCAGAAAAAGGAACTGTTGTGTTGTTTACTCAATGAAACTCAACCATTAACTTACTCAATTCCTAAATCAACAAACAGTCTCCGAGAAAAAGACTTAGTGGTTATACAAAATTTTTATTGCGACGATGAAATAAGTCGAATATCCCCAAGAACAGCAGATTATACTTCTGTAGTGATAGGAGAAAAAAAGGTGCGTGTTCAAATTCGACACATGTTATATACGCTAAAAGAAGCTTTCGAAGAGTTTAAGCTAAACAATGCAGATATTAAATTAAGCCTGTCAAAATTTTGTCAGTTGAGACCAATTTACGTTCGATGTGTATCATCAATTCCTCATAACGTGTGCGTTTGCATGTTACATGAAAATATGCGTTATGCTCTTGAATCACTTTCGCGGGGTTTGGATATATTCACTACAATTAAAACGAGAAACTCTATGATTCTAAACTTTATTTGTGAAAAACTAACAAAACAATGCTTCAATGTCGTTTGCAAAGAATGTACTGTTTGTAATATGTTTGATAAATTATTACTTCAGTTCGAACAATTTGAGTTAGATGTTTCATGGAATCAGTGGCAGAAACCTCAAGCAAAATCGTATATCAAAATAGAAAAGGTTAAAAAAGAAGGAACAATTGCAGTTTTATTATCACATATTAAAGAAATGCGTGCAAAGTTTATTATTCATTGTAATGACAAGAGCAGTCAATCGTCCGTATTTAAATTTAATATAGAATCAACGATTCAAAAAGACTCAAATAAGGCTGTTATTCAAGTTGACTGGGCAGAAAATTATACTTGTATTTACCAAAACGAAACGCAAGCAGCTCATTTCAGTCAAAATCACATTTCTATATTTACATCTGCAGTTTGGCATCGTCAAATTAAATCTTTTGCGCTAGTTTGTGATTCAAGCGATCATACAAAATTACCTGTTGTTCCAAACATAAATAAAATTATCGAGCTTCTATCAGACAATATTACAGAAGTTAATAATATCACAATATCACAATTTAAAAATAAATATATTTTGGCATCAATAAAAGCCATAAATAAATATTAGATTTGTTTTGTTTTGCGTAGCTGATTGTTGCGTAGCTGACTGCATGATTTCTTAAAACGTTTTTTTTTACCTGTTATTGTTATTCTATCGAAAGTCTTACTTATTTTTTTCAATACTTTTCAAGTTTTCTTGGGGTGACTTTTTTTGCGCAACTAAGCTCGGAAGGTTTATTCAGTTTATCCCTAATACATTTCGATCAACAACAACAGCTTACACGTTTAAAGAACTTTTAGTTGTTGCTTTTTAAATTATTTTAGTTGTTCAATTATTGTCCAAATACTTGATGCTTTTAAAGCTCTGAAGATTAAAGTTCCAAAGTAAATGCAAGTAAAATGAATGTATTTATATACATCTTCCAGTTAAAAACGTTTATATAATAAGGTTGTGAACAGATAAAAATATCAAGAGTACATTTAAAAGGAAATTGTATTACCTACCCCCTAGCCCCATTATTTAAAAAAGTGAGAGCACTGAAGCTTCTAAAGCCCTCTTCCCCTTTTCTACCCCGGGGTCCAGGTTTCTTTTAATGTAAAATTATCTTTACAAACTTTATAAATAAATTTTATTGTTTCTAAATACAAGCTATAAATATAGTTTTAGATTTGTTTTGGGTTTTAATTTGAATTATAATAAAAATTCGCATGTTGCGTGGCTGATTGTTGCGTAGTTGACCGCATAGTTTTTTGAAAACTTTTTATTTGACGTGTAATTAATATTATATTAAAAATTTTTTATAAATATAACTTCAATGAAATAATTGTTTTTAAAGAAAAAAACATTTTTATAAAAAAATAAATTATAGATTCGAAGAAAAAATAATTCAAACTTTAAATTAAAAAAACAAGCTTTTTTGCGCGTTGCGTAGCTGACCGCTGTCTTTTATTTCTATTTTACTCAAATTGTCTTCTTATCCTTTTTTTTTTTGTGAATAATAATAAAAAAGGATAATTTGAGTGTAAACGTAAAAAAAAATTAAAAATTATAACATAATGAGTCAGTTAAATTTTTAAAAACATGTTGCGCTCGTTGCGTAGCTGACCATAGAACTCTACATATATATATATATATATATATATATATATATATATATATATATATATATATATATATATATATATATATATATATATATATATATATATATATATATATATATATATATATACAGGCTTCGGCAGGAATAAAAACCGTACGGGCTATGAAAAGCCCGTCTTAAATAGACTTGGCGGGCTATGAGGGCCGCCCGTCTAGATGGTCTTGCACGGGCTTTTTTAAACTTTAAAAAAAATTCTAAAGTTTGAACTTTTTTTTTTTTTAATTTGTTAATTTCTCTTCTTCTTTTTGAATGAAAATGTCATTGAATATTAAACATTTTGTGAATTGCACTAAAATAATATGTTAGAAAGCGATTAACTGTTTAAAATGCTTAATTACTTAAGTAATTAAAACACTGCAGTAAATGAGTTGGATAATACTTAAAACTAAGATTTCAATAATTGTTTTTTAAAGTTTTCACTTGCACAGATCTAATTTCGTTTCACGTGGGTTAGTTGTTTTATGGTTGCTTTTGTTTAGATTTCTTACTCGAAGGAACTTTATTCAGTTTTTTATGTTTTTTTTTTTTTAATCTTTATTCCAGATAATATCTGGCAGATATAGTCAAACGAATGAACGTGAAAACGACGGGAAAAATCCTCGAAACAATCATGGCGTTTCATCACGTTTCCTTATTCAAGCATCCTAACGTGTTTTTTTAAAGTCTTTTTGAGTATATTTATATATTATTGTTTTATTCAAGTATTCGATTAAATTATACAGGTTTTTATCGTGCTTTTTTAGTTCATTCGTTTCTCTTATTCTTTGTGAATAAAAATATTACATAATATTTTCAAAATCTAATTTTTTTAATTATTCAGCAAATAGTTTGAAATCTTTTTTTTTTGTAACCTTGAATCAATGAGCTCGATAGTTTTAGAATTGTTTGGTATTAGCTTGGTAATATAATACGTAACTATGTTATTTTTCAAATTCAATTATTTATATACTCTTGCATTCTATTGGGCGTGCAAATTAAAAACTTAAACTGTTATTTATATTTTTATAACTTTGCTTTACCTATGCCTATCCTGATCGGAAATAGTTATTCTGATACGTGAATAAAAAATTTGAAATCTAATTTCTTTTACAAAAATAAGTTTTTATTTAGAAGTACTAATAATTTCTTAAGATACCGGGGCTTCCGTTACTTTATATACAATATAAGCATGTATATAAGCGTATGTATGTTGCTAGCTTTAACGTTCGTAGTGCCCTCTATAAATGCTAATGCTTTTGATTTTGCCAGACCTTTTAACTCGCGAAGCAATTCTTTTTTATATTTTATACAAACCATACACCATATCTTCACAACAAAAATTGTTCCATTCTCCACCTCAATTTCTTTTCCACAGACTCCATCATAACCCCAACTCAAAAAGGTTGCTAATGTAACTCTTCTACCAGATGATGCTATTACTATCTTTACTGAAAAACTTGAATAACTTGAAAAACTTGAATGACTGGATAACTTGAATAACTTCATAACTGTAAAGCAACACTATTTATATTATCTACAAAAATTGATTAGACGTTTGTTGATTTTTAATGAGATATTTCATTTTCAATAACGAGTTATATAATTGCATATTAAATAAACTGCCGTCTCTTTAAGAAAAAACGTGAAGTTAACGCGGAAATATCACTTTAAATGTCTTTAAAGTAAGACAAACTAGTTTATCGGAAAAAAGCGAAATACATGGATAATTAGTTTATTATCGTTATTATTATAAACATTGAAAAACCAAAACAACATGATACTTCTTGTGCATCACATGTGTATATTTCCCTTTTTTAATATAATAGTTATTAAATTTTGAACATGATATGGTAACTGTTTGGTATTATATCAAACAGTTATCGTCGTTTAAAAAACTGTAAGATTTAGTTATATTATTTTCTACATCATGTTATACAATAATGATTAAATTGATTAATTTTTATATTTAAATATAAACAATTATAAGTTGGAGTTTGCTATCGATATTAAAACTATGTCATGAGAGAAGTTTTAAAAGAGTATCTTAATAAAAAAACATCAAAATATTCATTTTTTTTTTTACACAAAACTTATGTTTCAGACGGGCTTTATTTCGCCCGTCTAAACTGACTTAGACGGGTGCAGAGACGGACACGGGCTGTAGCCCGTCATTCCTGCCGAAGCCTATATATATATATATATATATATATATATATATATATATATATATATATATATATATATATATATATATATATATATATATATATATATATATATATGTAAAAATATACATATATTTACACATATATATATATATATATATATATGTGTAAATAAGATTCCAAACATTCCTTTAAAAAAGATTCCAAACATTCCTTTAAAACTTTTGGGAAAACATTATCAGGACCAACTGATTTGTGTGTATTTATATTATTCAGATCTTTCTGAATATTATAAATACTGAAACTAAAACAAGACATCTTGTTAAAAATTATTTTCCCAAAACTGTCTCTAATGAATCATCTTGTATAAAAAGCAAAGCAAAAAATAATTTTAATTATCAGTAGTTATAACACCATTATGTAGCTTAATGGCTTTAACTGAATCTTTAATTTTTTTATTCATTTTCTAATCTTTAGTTTTTCTATTCATATACGCATAGACACTTTTAGGATGGTTTTTTGAATTAAGAGACAAGTTGCTTTCAAAACTGCAACTGTATTCTACTTCAGTTTTTTTATATTCTTTTTTAACTTTTTGTTAAAAAATTTTGTAATTGACTGCTACGAGACCTAAAACCTGACTTTCTGTTTTTAAACCAACATATCTTTTTTCTTTACACATACTTCTAAGTTCACTTATCATCCAAGGCAAGTTATTCTTCTATTTTTTTATTTATAGTTAAAGTCAAAATATGTTTTTCACAACCTATTTCATATTTTCTTAACTACTATTAGTAACATTCATTAATGTCAAGCCCTTCAAATGTACTTACATCTTGTATATGGTTTATGCTTTTTAAAATACAAGTCTAAGCCTTTATAGTTTTCTTCTTATTTTTTGTTGTGTTATTATTAAATTAGAGCTGTTTTCAAAACCAAAATAAAATTTCAAAATACGATGTCCATGTTTAATGACACCTAATGTCAGAATATGCTCCAAAATATAATCTTAGTTGCTATTATCAGTTAAAATAAGGTCTAAAATGCATTATCTACCCTGCAGTACCAATTGAAGTGCGAAGTTTGTTTAAACTTGTCATGTTAACAGGCATGTGCTTTTTATATAGTTCCCTCATTTATTTGTATTGTTTGAATAGATTCCTGGAATTTATTAATTTATTTGTGTGTTTATTTGTAGATTTTTTTATAATGGATAGTATGGAAGGAAATGGGTGTGCAGTTATAGCATTATTAGACGGGAAGAGAAAACCGTATCAGATTTTCAAAATGCTGTAGCATAAAGGAATATCAAAGGATTTTGTCTATCGTACTATTAAGCGATATAATGATAGTGGTTCTGTCAAAAAACCTTATGCCCTCAAGCAATCACTTCTCAGAGAATGGGATTTATTCATGGATACCGTGCGTAAATCAATCGAGAAATGGCGCCCAAGACTGGAGGCGTGCATACGGGCTAAAGGGGGTTATTTCGAGGACTCTCTTTATTAATGTGTACTTTAGCATTTTAACTAAAACATAACATGCATATAATATGTATATATTACATTTGTTCTTGCATTAAAAACATGTTCTCCTAAATTTTTTTACTGAATTAAAATTTCGCACTTCAATTGGTACCACTAGGTATATTAAACTTAACTTAATAACAAAGACTGATAACATTTTGATGTAGATAACAATCATGTAAAGATTCAATAAACATTCTTGCTGTTGTGTCACTCTCATTTGAAATTTCACTTAGTAAAAATCTCCACATATTAAAAGAACAGTGCATTTCTTATTTTGTTTGAGTAAATATGCCTGTTTTAATGATTTTATGATGTCAACACATTTATCATTTTTACAAAGACATGTCTGGTACATATAACCACATGAAATTCACTCTTACCAACATCAATCAAACACCATACTTGCTCAATTTTTTCATTTATTAGATGTTTTTCATTTATTTCATAAGATCTAATATTCTCTTGCACATAAATACAAACACCATAACAACAACAACTAAATTGACAATCTTTTCTAAATAGATTATAACCAAGCAAAATATTAGTATTTGACAATACTGACCACCAAGTCTCACACACAAATATAACTTGAGATTTAGATCTATATATATATATATATATATATATATATATATATATATATATATATATATATATATATATATATATATATATATATATATATATATATATATATATATATATATATTTCGGCAATGCCAACCTGAAAGTGTTTGAGGTTGGAAAAAATTTAAGGAAAGATTGAGGTCGGCAAATTATTGCCGACCTCATTTTTCCTAATTCTGAAGGTTGATATATATATATATATATATATATATATATATATATATATATATATATATATTGTTATTCACCTCCTCAAGGCTGAGAAGGCCACTACAGACAAGGAGGCTACTTAATAGTGGTTATAACCCTCTCTCAACTCTATAACTCTGAAACATGAACCTTGACGAACAAGGCCGCTGTGCGGAGAAACAAGTTGAGCATGGTACTACCAGGGATGTGGTGGGGATCGAACTCGGAACCTCTCGCTTATGAAGCGAGTGTTTTACCACTACACCACTACCACATATATATATATATATATATATATATATATATATATATATATATATATATATATATATATATATATATATATATATATATATATATATACTCTAGAAATGCCCTTAAAACCATACTGAAAAAATTAAGTTTGAAAAGCAATTGCTCCACATTGCCTGCTTTTGTTGATTGTGTCCCAATATTTGACCTCAATTATTTAAGGAAGATTTAGCATTTTACAGGTCAACACATTATCAACATTAAATTCAGCTTTGACACATTATAAATAAATTTACTTATCCTCTGGTGTTTAATACCAGTTTTAATAGGACCTATTAAAACTGGTATTAAACTCTCTAAACTTTTATTCCCCTTCCCACCTATTATAGGTGGGAAGGGGAATGAAAGTTGAGAGAGGGAATTTGTACCATTTAAACTCTTAAGTTATATACTATTTTTATCATTTATTTTTTTTTCCTCATTGTTGTCAAATTTTTTTAAAAAAAAGATTTTTAGTAGTTTTGACTAAAAAACTTAAATAAAGTTTTTAAGTAGTTCTTGTTTTCAACTTTTAAGTAATAGTATAGTTAAAACCATGTTATCTTAAAAAAATTCAAGAAAAATAAAATTTATTCTATGAATTCAGATTGTTAGTTTATAACTTAGGAGTTTGATCCAACTCTGCACAACAAAATCAATAGTTAGTAAATAATAGTAAAAACTATTAGCTTTAAAAACCATACATGCATTTGCACAAAGTCTTTAAAAATATCTTTTCCAGGTGTATCATACAATAACATTTCAACTGTATCCTCAGTATTGGGAATCACAACAGTCTTTACAACCAATTCAACTGCTGTAGTCTAAACATAAAATGTAAAAAAACAAAAAACAATAAAAAAATTAAACAAGTAATATTGCGCCAAAAATGCAATTAAAAATATATTATTCACGCGTACCATTAAATACGATTTTGGAAATTGCAAACCATCAGAGCACAGGAGCTGGCTTATAGCTGTCTTCCCAACAGTTGAGTCCCCTAAAAAACAATCCAATTCAATAAATATAACTTAAATAAATTTGATCAACTAAAATTTCCAATATAAAAAACTATTTTTATTAACAAAAATTACCACAAATAATTGTTTTGCCATGATAGTTTTTTGGTCTTTTAATGTCTAACATATTTCTGGTAACCAAAACAAAAATCGAAACACCGCGCTTAATAATATTTTTTTTAAGTCGCTTTTAGCGAGTTTTAACAAATAATATAAAGCGGGTGTATTGAGTAGTATAGCGAGAATTGCTACTCGCGATTTATACTATTTTATCGTTACAATAAAAATAAAAGCATACAACACAATTTTAAACTTTCTATGCAAAATAATTTAACAGCTTTATAGGTATATTTTAGGTGGCAATTGTACATTTTATCTTAAGGGGCATCCTTAAAGTACGTACGCAGTAAAATTACTGATTTAGGACTCTGTACGCAACTAAAGCTTTCAACAATCCCTCCTCACCTTTTTCAAAACTTTAAAAACAAAAAAACTTTTTTTTAATAGCGTACGTTTTGATGACGTCGAATGGTTTGTTTGTACGAATATAAATCCTACAGGTGGATTACCACTTGCAGAAAATTTTCCGCATAACGGAAAGGTAAAGAGAATCATCAATTCATGTAATTTAAAAATTTCAGAAGCGCAATTTTCATGTATGATTGGATAGTTTCCTTTTCCGTTCTGTTCTTGTATATGGAAATCCGCCTTACAACCACTTGCATTCTTAAGAAATTCTATTGTTTCCGTGCAATAATTTTCTGAATATCAATCCCACAATGCCTTATACTATTAAAAATAAAAGCTAGTTTTAGAAGACAAACTTTACCCTATTCGGCATACATAACATAATATTGTTTTCAAATCACGTAAAAATTTTTTTTCAAAAAAATGAAATTAAGTTTTAGGAGAAAAAAGGAACGAGAGATTGTCAAAAAGCATACGTACTCGATTTCTTTAACACTCCCTCCCTTGTACGTTTCCGTACACTTTTGAGTAACAACGCCACCCATCCTCTACTCCATTCCTACGTACCTACTTTATAAAAGACCTCTTGTGCCATACGTAGTATTAAAAAACGTTACAACAACAATTGCATTTGCCGGAATATTTGATTTGTTTATTTAAACAAATAATGTAGCAACATCTTGAATATTAATTTTGTTCATTCGTTTTATGTGTACAAAAACAAACATGAAGTTATTCGAGTGAATGCCAACAGTTTATAACCTTACCCATATTTTAATTTAACACTGCAATGTTGATAAAGGCATACTGTATTGAAAGGCGATTGCAGCAAGTTTTTGTATATTATTAGTTGCACCTTCAAACATTATCTTGAACTTATGTCACCAAGCAATCTGAAAAAAGATAGTTAAAGCATTCATACAAATACATATTCATGACACATTCATAGCCAACGTCAAAATTAAGACTTCTTGGCACTAAACCAAAACTCTGACGATTGCGCCACAACTGCATAACACAAGATTGTGTTATGCAGTTGTGTTATGCTATATGCGAATTTTGTTAAAAATACAAAAATCGCTTTTCCTAAACGAATATAGGAAATAATATAGTTTGTATAGAATATAAACTCAGAATTCAGAAATACAGATTTGTGTTGTTTATGTAAAAACGAACAGAATTTTAACAGATAAATTTAGATGGTTGATGGTGACGATACAATAAAAATATCAGTAGAACCGATTCCCAAAGATCTGGCACAGAATACTTGTCGCTTTTCTGCAATATATTTAGCATGGATTACTAAACATAATCCAGTTTTACAATCTTGATTAAACTAATCAAAAACTATGCATGTAGCTTACTGTAAAGCATGTTGGTTCATTATCGCACTTAAAAGTCAATAGCGTAATTGGCTGTGTGGTTAGCAAAGTTCTTCCATTAAGTTGAAAATTCATCTTTTTACAAAACATCAAGCTAAACTATTCCTAAAATTCGACGGGAAAATAAGAAACTAGTCAAACGCTCAAAGGAGCGTTGTTGTCGAAAAGAAATGCATTTTTTTGATACTACATTAAAGTTAGCATAATATAGTAATTCGTTTGTGGCGATTCAAAAAGCATTGACTAAGTAAGTGCAATGATTAGACATTTATATATTTTTAAAAAGTATCCGGTTAGAACCTCAAGTGTTTAAAATTATAGAAACTTTTTAATAACTTTTTTCATCAAACAAAACTTGCTGAAGTCGGAACAAAAAATAAAAATCTTGTATAAATTAAAAATGAAGATGCTAACTAAAAAGCATATTCGTCAAGGGTACGATGGAGCAAACGTGATGAGTGGTATTTTTATTTGCAAAAGAAAAAAAAAACATTTAATAAAATGCAGAAAACGTTTAAGGTAATTTAAATATCGATAAAGACAATTTGTCTTATAACAAAGGCTAAAATTAGGCATAAATTTAGTAAGATGAAACTCAAATAAAAAAAAAAAAGCGAAGCTGCAGAAATTGCAAGAAATTGGAATGCTAAAATAAAAGCCATGAGTTTCTAGCCGAAAATGAAACACCGTTTTGATAAAATGATAAAAAATGATCATTTTTCTTCAAGAGAAGATATGTTTCAAATTGGCATAATACTAATCCATGCCAGTTACCTAAAAGCCGTGAAAACTAAGTAAGAAAAACACTATAGATATCCACGAAGATTATCGACTTTAAAAGACGAAGGTATAATAAAAGAATTTAAAAAGTTAAAATAGCAGTATTTCACTAATTTAAGTGAACAATTTCTAATTTCATTCACTTAAAAAAAGACGAATTGAAAAAACTACAAGTTGTAAAAGATTATGTGAACTAAGTAATAACCAAATATAATTACATAAAAAAAAAAAAACCCTAAAATTTTAGCTACACTTGCGCCAAACGTGAGAGCAACAAGTTGATAAAATAATTTTTCTTCTATTCTCAACCAAGTATATATTCATCGATAAATTTTAAAACACAAGCAATAATCTCTTAGCGTTCAACAATTATTACCTTATAAAATTTGCAACCCTCTATAATTGAGGGGGTTCAAACTTTTTATGGGCATAGTTTTTGAACGCTAAAAGGTTTTTGTGTGAATTTTAAAATTTGTCTATAAATATAATATTAGTTAAGAATAGTGAAAAAATTATTTTATCAACTTGCTGCTCTCACGTTTGGGGTAGATGTAGCTATAATTTTAGGGCTTTTTTGTTTCCAGGCTCCAATCATTGCAATTATATATATATATATATATATATATATATATATATATATATATATATATATATATATATATATATATATATATATATATATATATATATAATATATATATATATATATATATATATATATATATATATATATATATATATATATATATATATATATATTATATATATATATATATATATATATATATATATATATATATATATATATATATATATATATATATATATATATATATATATATATATATATAATATATATATATATATATATATATATATATATATATATATACATATATATATAAATATATATATATATAATATATATATATATAACATATATATATATATAATGAATATATATAATATATATATATAATATATATATATAATATATATATATAATATATATATATAATATATATATATATATATATATATATATATATACATATATATATATACATATATATATATATATATATATATATATATATATATATATATATATATATATATATATATATATATATATATATATATATGCTGTTTTCATATTTCAATCGTTTTTCGCACTTCCTGTAATGGTTTATTTTGAAGAAAACTCGTTTCGCACTTTAAACCTTGTAAAAGACTATAAAAGCAATAGTGTTCAAAAATCGCAATTAAATGGTTTTTCTATATTAGCAATCCAAAGGTTAGGTTTCAAAAACTAATATAGCAACTATGCATTGATGAAAAATCACAGTTTTTAATTTGCTTCAAAGTTTTTTGTTTGTTTATTTGAAAAACATGTGTTTTAAATCATTTTTTAACTATTTTTATTTTCGTATACCATTCATATGAGTTGTATTGTTTTAAATAACGCAATAAATACGAAAGTGATACAAAATATTTTTTATACCTGCAACTATAACTTTCTAGATACCCAATGAGTAAATCAGTTTGTTAACTAAAAGTCCACAGGGGCTAATATAAAAAGTGATGTGAGAAATGGTTCCAACTTATATATGAAAACGTCTTTTTAAATCAAAATGATTAAAGTGGAATATCATATTAAGTAAATTTATGGAACAAATTGCATTCAAATTCAATCTTGCAATAATCATTTTGAATTAAAGCGATATTTTTCGTAAACTAACTCAGGCTATTTTATATTATAAAGCGTGAGGGGACCTTGCGTAAACGCGATTGCTTTGTTTTTCTTAAACATACAAATTCATATTGAAACATACAAACACATAACAACTTTCTCTCTCCCCCAAAAGTTGAAACACAAAACCAAAAGTGCGCGGATATAAAATAACAAAAAAATTTGTAGTGATGAAAACAATTATTGAAGTATTATTTACATATAAAACTTGTTAAAAAAATCTTGCAATGCTCTAAAATATTATTGGTTACACGAAAACGGCTTTTTATCGAGACCGGCCGGCGACTTTATCCATTCAATTGCCTGTTGGGCAGTGACAAAGTAAACGTCGCTAAACTTTCGAACATCGTTCATGAACCTTATGACAGCTAAAACAAAAGAAAATGTTTTCTTAAATAAATGAAAAATGAAATTGCACGAAAACGTAAACGTTTCTATTCATTATAAATCTAAAAATCAATAATTTGTAATGAACATACCATCTTTGCGGTAAGATGCATTATCGAACCAAGTCGAATGGCCGAACATGGGAAAAGGTTGCTTATTATCCTCGTAGTGAAGCTTAAAGTTGGTCATTAACATGTTATACGTGCTTTCTTCAGTTTCTAAGTTTGTACATTCATCGAGCATTGTAGCAAACGTGGTAGCTGATTCGTCGCATTGCAATGTAATCAACGGGATTTCCCATACTCCAGGATACGTAACTAAATGAAAATTATAAAATTTAAACGCATCAGTATACAATAACTCAAACAAAAAAGTAAAACATGAACGCATAACGAAAAAAAAAAATTAAAAACACATCAATAAAACAAAAAGTAATACATGATAACAACTAACAAAAAATGAAAAGTAACGCATGATAACTTAAAAAACAAAAAGTGGTACACGATGACTCAAAAATAAAAATAACAATATAACATATGCAAAGTCATTACATGTTGGGCAGTTAGCCATGTAGCACGGCAAAGAAGGTAAGTAGTCCAATGTATATGGCCACCATCGTGTACCCGGAGTGGTTCCCAACGAACTGTCATACAAAAACTGATTTTCAGCTAACACTTTAAACGTGTTTTCTTGACTTGCAAGAAACGGAGTTCTCCATCCAAGTGTAGTTGTTCCAACTTCTTGCTGAATAGTATTTTTTTGTGTTAAAATCTCCGTTTGCAGGTCTTCTAAAGCTGCCTTAAAACGAATAATATAAAACTTGCTAATAAGTAAAAGACACTTTTGTTTGTAATCTTTTTACTACAAAATAAAAAAGCTCTCAATACGGTCACTTGATTTTCTAATGATGTGTTCATGTGAAAAAATAGTCGAAAACGGAAAAATTAATGTATTTCTTAAACTTACTGTATTACTCCACCATTCTTCCGGTAATTTGTGAGTTGCCGAATGATCTGCTATTTCATGGCCTATAAAATATAAGAGTATCCTTAAGAATAACGTTGTTTTTGTGGACTAAGAAAAAAGAAGAATAAAGTACAGATTGTAGCGCTAAAATAGGTGCGCATTTTAAATTAAAATTCACTTGAGCGGTATGCAATAAGCTTAAACACGATATTTAATATGGTGTTTAAACGGAAGCTTTGCATACCACTGTATAATGTGGTATGCAAAGCTCCCGTTTTATATAAATATGATGTTTAAATAAGAACGCGTAAAAGTAAGGAAAAGTTTTTATCTGACTTTATATAAAAAATTAACCTTATAACAAAACGTTACTTATTCATCGTTTAATAAAAACTTCCTTTTTTTTTTTTCCTTTTACTTTTACGGCAAAATTTTCAAGAACTATGAGCGTCAAGTACTTAATTTCAAAACTGTAAAGTTTACTTACCGCTCTGTTGCAATTTCTTTACGTAAGCGTAGTCGGAGTTGTCACCAGATACAAAAAACGTTGCTTTGATCGGACAACCATTAAAGTTAGTCGAGCCATTAAGTAACTCACTGTAAAGCTGATAGTTTTCTGGTGTAACTCCGTCATCCATGGTTAATAAGATCATTTGCGGGGTGTTAACTTTTGACAATCCGCCAGGTATATCTGTTCCCGCGCATCTACATGACGGTAAACGACAGTTGATAACATTGCAAGTTGATACCGATTCAGGTGACTCTGGTAAAACAAGGTTTGTTGACATTAAATCGACTTGAGTCGAGGCTGTAAAAAGTTCCGTCGTCATGGGTTCATTTGACGAAAATAGAGACTGAGCGGTTTCGACCGAAAAACTTTCCGTTGAAACATTTTCTAGAAGCATTGTGTTTGTAGCACCAATTGTTGTAGCCAGTGGTGCTTGAACGATTGATGACTGGTTAAAAGCATTTTCAGATGCAGAATTTGGCTGAAGCAAAGCTGTAAAGTAAATGTTGCATATATCATGTTTATAAATTTTGAACCTTAAACAAAATTGAAAAACAAATTAAAAAAATAGAAAAAGAAGATTTCATGAAGTTACTCTGTAAAGTATCTCTTCTGATTACGTTGGCAGACATCTGATGTGTTACTAACAAAAGTAGAACCAATTTTTTCGCCATTTCAAGTTTCTCTAATAAACAATATCAAAAATTAAAAAAATATAACTAAATGCAACTGTCGTATTTTTTTATTTTTCTAAATAAAACTAATCTCGACATATAAAACCTTGTAACGATATTACCTTTTATGACCAGTGTTTAGTTTTTGCTATTTGTACGATGATATCATAAGGCCTGAGTTTCAATTTATAAGAAAAATATGCGGAAACGGTTTTACTAAATACGTTATTTGACAGTCTTTAAACGACCTTGTTTTTACCAACTACGACCCATTAAATAACTGAATGTAAAAGTCTGGACGCTTTACATTTATTACGGATATCCGACAATATGTTTACACTCTTTATGTTCAAGACAAACTTTACTAGAACATGATAGTTATGAACTTAGGTGTAAACGTTATACTCTGACTTTTTCTCATAAGTATGTTACAAACAGGAAACGTTAAAACTTTATTAACCGAAATAAATTTAATTGGCAACATCGTTAAGTTTTGCCCTCAGATTCGTTTTATTGCGTTGTTATTTTTGTTTTTATTGATAAATATGATTTTTGCATTATGAACTTAACCATGCTAATTAGAATTTCCAACGCTTTTGTTGATCTCAAAATGTGTTGCTAGTAGCGATGATAAGGCGAATGTGTTTCGAATATGTTTACGAATATGTTTGCTTATTTTACACGAATTTGTTTGCTTATTTTGCAATGATTAAACGGACTTGCGTATAGCATACTATACGCAATTAGTGAAAACATAACAGTATTATTATTAGCGCAACTACAACTAAAAGCATGAATCCTACTTCATAAGAGAATTTCAAAGTTAATATTCATTTGCTTGTGTTTTAGTATATTTCATTTTATCTTGTCTTTAAAAACGTACACAAGTTTAACATAATGCAATTTTTTTTATAGTCATTCATCGTCATGTATATTAATTTATATATTTTCTTCAAATAAGCAATTATGATGGTCCTAAAAGTTATTACCGCTACTATCAACACCCTTTGAACATTGGTCAACAAAAGTGTTGCAAATTTTTATTGGCAAATTTTTATTGGCAAAAATTGTACTTATCTATAAAATGTTGCCAACAAACCATAATATATGCGGCAACTTTTAACTTGTAATCCATCAGTGTGGTAAGTTTTAGCTTGTAATAAAAAAGCTGAAAAGTAGTTTTCTTTTTATTGATTTTTCTGCATTCTGCAATGCTGAACCAGCATAAAAAAGGTAAATAAATTTTTATTTCAGCGTTTTAAATTAAATTAAGCATTATTTAGCCTTGCTGCTAAATTGTTGAAAAAGTTAAAAATAAAAAAAATTCTTTTTTTACTATATATACAACCTTAAAAAAGATCTAATTATGATTTTTTTTTTTTGAAACTTTAAAGTTCTTGTTACTAAAGGAACTTAAAAATTAGTAAAAGAAGTTTAAATTTAACAATAAAAAGGTAATAAGTTTTAATGGGCTTGGTAAAAACGTTGTGGGTTTTTAGTTCCAATTAAACGGTCAGGCATGTCTCTTTGGCACCTCATAGTAATCGTTGAAAGCGTTTTGTAAATGTAACATCTCACATGCTTTGTTACGTTTATTAGTTATTTAGGAACAGGGAAAGTTTTAATGATAATGCACAATTTTTGGATTTGCTTGCGATATTCAAAACGATTTGATTGCGATAGTCAAAGTAATTGTTTTGACTATCTCCAGCCTGGAAGTTTTCTTTCAAAATTTTAATGCCACAGTTTTTTACAAACCCTCCACCTATGTTGTTTTTTTACATACCCTCCACCTATGTTGTTGTATAGAAATTAAAGTAAGAGAATAATTGCCGCGAGGAAAACACATTTGTGCTCAATCTTATAAAAATACGAAAATTCTTTGTGTATGAGAACGTAGTTATTATTTCTTGAATATAAAAAATGCTCACATAAGAAAATTGCACCATCTTATCTAGGGTAATTTCTTTGATAAATATAATAACCTAAGAGAAGAGAACTAGAGATTACAAATTTTTTAAAATTATTTCAGCTAAAAAAATGAAAGCAATCAATTTAGTGTTTGAAACTTTTTAACTCTGAACATCAAGGTGACAGTGAAGTGAATTACTTTGCAATTATTTAAAAGATTATTTACAAAAAATAAAACAAAAAAAACTTATTGAAAGATTTGCTGAGCTGATCTTTAGGTTTAGACATAAAAAATTAAGCGCTTTTGCTGGCAAACAGGAAACAAACTTTTAAAATCAACAAACTGGCAAGAATGTTTGTTTGGTACCTTTAAAGAATAGGTTGTGGTTAAGAGCTGGGTGATAAATTTTTTTAAAATAATCACAAATTAAAAAAAAAAAAAAAACTGCTATTTACATAGGGTTCAATACATCGTTTTAATATTTTATAAACAAAATCATTAATATAGTCTTCATTAACCAACTAATTTTAATTGTTGGTGATTATAATCAAAAAGTGTTTTCACCCAATCAAATATGTTTTCGATGACATGAATTTGATCAGAATTACTTTCATTTACTGTTAATTGATGAGTATCATTGTTTTCATTGTTATTTTTATTTTCCACAGAGGTAGTGTTGATTATGTTTCTAAACACGCATTTGTGACGCTTAACACTTGCTTTAGAAGCGCGATAAATGTTGTAGGTTTCGCAAGTTCTTTGATCAATTTTTTGTTGTAAAATTGATGGGCAATACAAATCAAAGGAAGTTTCCAGCAAAATTTTTGAACCTTCCATTAAATATTCTTTTAAATTAATTTCATTAAAGATTATTTTAAACCTTTCATTAAATATAGCATTAAATATTCCAAGCGCTGCGCAAGAGTAGAAAAGTAAGATTTAGGATTATTTCTTGCTACGTTTGGCTCAGGAATTAAAATTCCTTCAGCAGCATGAGAAATTACAACTGGACCTGGTAAAAAACGTTGAGGAAAATATTTTTTACAGGAACTTTGCCAAGGTTTACAGCAATTCGGAACATCACACTTAACAATCATTAAAAGTATTGACCTTGTCTTACGTGACTTGCAATCCATTTTGAATCTTGCTCTGGTATTGGTGACGTTCAACATATTCAGCACAAACAGAAAAGTTGTTAATTACTATATCCGACCATATCTCAGCTAGAGTTTCTGCATCTTTAGCAAAATTTTTTCTTTCTAAATTAACGTCAATTGTTTTACCAGATGCATTTAGACGTGTCCCAAAATGATCATGTGGCACAACCAATATTGGTAACTCTCGATTCAGCGGAGCCATACGCCGTTTAAGCCGGTTATGTGCTGACTAATGAGGTGCATGAGTTCCTGTCAGATAGACATCCAAAACCCATTTAATAAATCTTGCAATTGCAACTTACAATGGTTTGGGAAACCTTGGATTTTCATCAGGGCCTCCATCATATGCAACAACAAATATAGGTTTTACCTGACCTTCTGGAGTACAAATGTGATGGTTAAAGTTTTCAATTGAAACAAGACGCTCCAAATCACGGCCATAAATAAAAGCAGTGCTGCTATCATGCTTTATAGATCTAATAGCAATATACGTTAATCCAGAATATGACACTGCGTCAACAAATTTGTTTGGATCAATAATACAAGTTGCATTAACAGAAGGTATAAGCTTATGTCTGAAAGCCACTAAAAAATCATGATCTGGCAAACGTATTTGATAATCAAGATGGATCAAAATTGGTAATTATTTTGTTGCAGCTGCTTATCATAATGGTAATTTGGCTTTTTTGTCTAGACTTAAATAAAAGCATGAATCTGGATAAAACATTAAACAAATTTCATCCATGTATTGCATGCACGCAAATGTAAATCCAGCATCGATATATCACAAGCTGTATTGGCAGTCCTGATCAATTTTACGTGAACTCTCTTAATATGATGCATTCCCTCAAGTGTGTTTGATCGCTTAGGTAGCAGCCTGAAACAAGTTGCAGATCGCGATAAACAATTACCCACTTTTAATAGGCTTTTATTTAAAACGTCGAGTGTCTTACATGACCTTAACTCCTGCAATCTTTGTCAATTGTAAGCAGCGGCTCCTATTGATGCAATATTAACAATGGCATTAAGTAGATCTGGCTGATCTTCAATTACAGCTGGTCTACAAATTTTTTCTCTATTGAATTTAGAAAGTTTTGATTTTAAGTAGGGCGTGTCATCAACAATATCGTTAAGTGTTCGTTTCAAACTTGCTCTGCGTTTGTATTGACGGATTGTCTCGCGTTTCATTTTTTTAAAACGGGTTTGTTTTATTTTTGTTTGCTTTTCTAAAAAAATTAATTTTATTTAAAGTTCGTCTGTTATCAATCCTGCACGGCGCACATTAACCATTGTAAACAACTGCAAAATTTTAGTTTGAAATTTTTTTTGACTTTTTTGAATATCAAGTTTAGAAGAAGTAGCTGATGTTTTATTGATTTCAAAATCTGTTTTGTCTGCTTCACCGGATGTTAACAAAGCTCCTGGTCCCTCATCTGATATTTTGTTTATAAGAGGAAACTTCACTGAAAGAGATTGATTATTTGATGTTTTAGCATTAGACCAAAAAGACATCAACTGACTTTTACTTACCATTGCTTTTCGTGTGCATTCTTTTAAAATTGATTCATACGTCAATTCCTAATGCTTAGCTGTATACCACAATTTATTAGCTTCTTTCTGTTGCTCCTTTTTACTTTTTTGTGACATAGCTTTTACTACTTGTTGGTAAATTATTTTGTACTTTTTACAATTACTCATTTTAATAATATTGTTTTTAAAAAGTATTGAGCAATTATTTTAATGACTATTAAAAATGAAATGGAACGTTTTGAAATATAAAGAATATCACGGCGTACTTATTACGGCGAATATCCGGCGTACTTTATGGACTATTCCTAAAGTTGAAACCATTTCCCACATCACAAAGGGATGTGGGAAATGGTTCCAACTTTTATATAAAAAATAATTTTTTGAATCTAATTTATTAATGCGGCAAATCGAACTGGGTCAACTTGTGGAAAAAAATTGCATTCAAATTCAATCTTGCAATAATCATTTTGAATTAAAGCGATATTTTTCGTAAACTAACTCAGGCTATTTTATATTATAAAGCGTGAGGGGACCTTGCGTAAACGCGATTGCTTTGTTTTTCTTAAACATACAAATTCATATTGAAACATACAAACACATAACAACTTTCTCTCTCCCCCAAAAGTTGAAACAAAAAACCAAAAGTGCGCGGATATAAAATAACAAAAAAATTTGTAGTGATGAAAACAATTATTGAAGTATTATTTACATATAAAACTTGTTAAAAAAATCTTGCAATGCTTTAAAATATTATTGGTTACACGAAAACGGCTTTTTATCGAGACCGGCCGGCGACTTTATCCATTCAATTGCCTGTTGGGCAGTGACAAAGTAAACGTCGCTAAACTTTCGAACATCGTTCATGAACCTTATGACAGCTAAAACAAAAGAAAATGTTTTCTTAAATAAATGAAAAATGAAATTGCACGAAAACGTAAACGTTTCTATTCATTATAAATCTAAAAATCAATCATTTATAATGAACATACCATCTTTGCGGTAAGATGCATTATCGAACCAAGTCGAATGGCCGAACATGGGAAAAGGTTGCTTATTATCCTCGTAGTGAAGCTTAAAGTTGGTCATTAACATATTATACGTGCTTTCTTCAGTTTCTAAGTTTGTACATTCATCGAGCATTGTAGCAAACGTGGTAGCTGATTCGTCGCATTGCAATGTAATCAACGGGATTTCCCATACTCCAGGATACGTAACTAAATGAAAATTATAAAATTTAAACGCATCAGTATACAATAACTCAAACAAAAAAGTAAAACATGAACGCATAACGAAAAAAAAAAATTAAAAACACATCAATAAAACAAAAAGTAATACATGATAACAACTAACAAAAAATGAAAAGTAACGCATGATAACTTAAAAAACAAAAAGTGGTACACGATGACTCAAAAATAAAAATAACAATATAACATATGCAAAGTCATTACATGTTGGGCAGTTAGCCATGTAGCACGGCAAAGAAGGTAAGTAGTCCAATGTATATGGCCACCATCGTGTACCCGGAGTGGTTCCCAACGAACTGTCATACAAAAACTGATTTTCAGCTAACACTTTAAACGTGTTTTCTTGACTTGCAAGAAACGGAGTTCTCCATCCAAGTGTAGTTGTTCCAACTTCTTGCTGAATAGTATTTTTTTGTGTTAAAATCTCCGTTTGCAGGTCTTCTAAAGCTGCCTTAAAACGAATAATATAAAACTTGCTAATAAGTAAAAGACACTTTTGTTTGTAATCTTTTTACTACAAAATAAAAAAGCTCTCAATACGGTCACTTGATTTTCTAATGATGTGTTCATGTGAAAAAATAGTCGAAAACGGAAAAATTAATGTATTTCTTAAACTTACTGTATTACTCCACCATTCTTCCGGTAATTTGTGAGTTGCCGAATGATCTGCTATTTCATGGCCTATAAAATATAAGAGTATCCTTAAGAATAACGTTGTTTTTGTGGACTAAGAAAAAAGAAGAATAAAGTACAGATCGTAGCGCTAAAATAGGTGCGCATTTTAAATTAAAATTCACTTGAGCGGTATGCAATAAGCTTAAACACGATATTTAATATGGTGTTTAAACGGAAGCTTTGCATACCACTGTATAATGTGGTATGCAAAGCTCCCGTTTTATATAAATATGATGTTTAAATAAGAACGCGTAAAAGTAAGGAAAAGTTTTTATCTGACTTTATATAAAAAATTAACCTTATAACAAAACGTTACTTATTCATCGTTTAATAAAAACTTCCTTTTTTTTTTTTCCTTTTACTTTTACGGCAAAATTTTCAAGAACTATGAGCGTCAAGTACTTAATTTCAAAACTGTAAAGTTTACTTACCGCTCTGTTGCAATTTCTTTACGTAAGCGTAGTCGGAGTTGTCACCAGATACAAAAAACGTTGCTTTGATCGGACAACCATTAAAGTTAGTCGAGCCATTAAGTAACTCACTGTAAAGCTGATAGTTTTCTGGTGTAACTCCGTCATCCATGGTTAATAAGATCATTTGCGGGGTGTTAACTTTTGACAATCCGCCAGGTATATCTGTTCCCGCGCATCTACATGACGGTAAACGACAGTTGATAACATTGCAAGTTGATACCGATTCAGGTGACTCTGGTAAAACAAGGTTTGTTGACATTAAATCGACTTGAGTCGAGGCTGTAAAAAGTTCCGTCGTCATGGGTTCATTTGACGAAAATAGAGACTGAGCGGTTTCGACCGAAAAACTTTCCGTTGAAACATTTTCTAGAAGCATTGTGTTTGTAGCACCAATTGTTGTAGCCAGTGGTGCTTGAACGATTGATGACTGGTTAAAAGCATTTTCAGATGCAGAATTTGGCTGAAGCAAAGCTGTAAAGTAAATGTTGCATATATCATGTTTATAAATTTTGAACCTTAAACAAAATTGAAAAACAAATTAAAAAAATAGAAAAAGAAGATTTCATGAAGTTACTCTGTAAAGTATCTCTTCTGATTACGTTGGCAGACATCTGATGTGTTACTAACAAAAGTAGAACCAATTTTTTCGCCATTTCAAGTTTCTCTAATAAACAATATCAAAAATTAAAAAAATATAACTAAATGCAACTGTCGTATTTTTTTATTTTTCTAAATAAAACTAATCTCGACATATAAAACCTTGTAACGATATTACCTTTTATGACCAGTGTTTAGTTTTTGCTATTTGTACGATGATATCATAAGGCCTGAGTTTCAATTTATAAGAAAAATATGCGGAAACGGTTTTACTAAATACGTTATTTGACAGTCTTTAAACGACCTTGTTTTTACCAACTACGACCCATTAAATAACTGAATGTAAAAGTCTGGACGCTTTACATTTATTACGGATATCCGACAATATGTTTACACTCTTTATGTTCAAGACAAACTTTACTAGAACATGATAGTTATGAACTTAGGTGTAAACGTTATACTCTGACTTTTTCTCATAAGTATGTTACAAACAGGAAACGTTAAAACTTTATTAACCGAAATAAATTTAATTGGCAACATCGTTAAGTTTTGCCCTCAGATTCGTTTTATTGCGTTGTTATTTTTGTTTTTATTGATAAATATGATTTTTGCATTATGAACTTAACCATGCTAATTAGAGTTTCCAACGCTTTTGTTGATCTCAAAATGTGTTGCTAGTAGCGATGATAAGGCGAATGTGTTTCGAATATGTTTACGAATATGTTTGCTTATTTTACACGAATTTGTTTGCTTATTTTGCAATGATTAAACGGACTTGCGTATAGCATACTATACGCAATTAGTGAAAACATAACAGTATTATTATTAGCGCAACTACAACTAAAAGCATGAATCCTACTTCATAAGAGAATTTCAAAGTTAATATTCATTTGCTTGTGTTTTAGTATATTTCATTTTATCTTGTCTTTAAAAACGTACACAAGTTTAACATAATGCAATTTTTTTTATAGTCATTCATCGTCATGTATATTAATTTATATATTTTCTTCAAATAAGCAATTATGATGGTCCTAAAAGTTATTACCGCTACTATCAACACCCTTTGAACATTGGTCAACAAAAGTGTTGCAAATTTTTATTGGCAAATTTTTATTGGCAAAAATTGTACTTATCTATAAAATGTTGCCAACAAACCATAATATATGCGGCAACTTTTAACTTGTAATCCATCAGTGTGGTAAGTTTTAGCTTGTAATAAAAAAGCTGAAAAGTAGTTTTCTTTTTATTGATTTTTCTGCATTCTGCAATGCTGAACCAGCATAAAAAAGGTAAATAAATTTTTATTTCAGCGTTTTAAATTAAATTAAGCATTATTTAGCCTTGCTGCTAAATTGTTGAAAAAGTTAAAAATAAAAAAAATTCTTTTTTTACTATATATACAACCTTAAAAAAGATCTAATTATGATTTTTTTTTTTTGAAACTTTAAAGTTCTTGTTACTAAAGGAACTTAAAAATTAGTAAAAGAAGTTTAAATTTAACAATAAAAAGGTAATAAGTTTTAATGGGCTTGGTAAAAACGTTGTGGGTTTTTAGTTCCAATTAAACGGTCAGGCATGTCTCTTTGGCACCTCATAGTAATCGTTGAAAGCGTTTTGTAAATGTAACATCTCACATGCTTTGTTACGTTTATTAGTTATTTAGGAACAGGGAAAGTTTTAATGATAATGCACAATTTTTGGATTTGCTTGCGATATTCAAAACGATTTGATTGCGATAGTCAAAGTAATTGTTTTGACTATCTCCAGCCTGGAAGTTTTCTTTCAAAACTTTAATGCCACAGTTTTTTACAAACCCTCCACCTATGTTGTTTTTTTACATACCCTCCACCTATGTTGTTGCATAGAAATTAAAGTAAGAGAATAATTGCCGCGAGGAAAACACATTTGTGCTCAATCTTATAAAAATACGAAAATTCTTTGTGTATGAGAACGTAGTTATTATTTCTTGAATATAAAAAATGCTCACATAAGAAAATTGCACCATCTTATCTAGGGTAATTTCTTTGATAAATATAATAACCTAAGAGAAGAGAACTAGAGATTACAAATTTTTTAAAATTATTTCAGCTAAAAAAATGAAAGCAATCAATTTAGTGTTTGAAACTTTTTAACTCTGAACATCAAGGTGACAGTGAAGTGAATTACTTTGCAATTATTTAAAAGATTATTTACAAAAAATAAAACAAAAAAAACTTATTGAAAGCTTTGCTGAGCTGATCTTTAGGTTTAGACATAAAAAATTAAGCGCTTTTGCTGGCAAACAGGAAACAAACTTTTAAAATCAACAAACTGGCAAGAATGTTTGTTTGGTACCTTTAAAGAATAGGTTGTGGTTAAGAGCTGGGTGATAAATATTTTTTTAAAATAATCACAAATTAAAAAAAAAAAAAAAACTGCTTTTTACATAGGGTTCAATACATCGTTTTAATATTTTATAAACAAAGTCATTAATATAGTCTTCATTAACCAACTAATTTTAATTGTTGGTGATGATAATCAAAAAGTGTTTTCACCCAATCAAATATGTTTTCGATGACATGAATTTGATCAGAATTACTTTCATTTACTGTTAACTGATGAGTATCATTGTTTTCATTGTTATTTTTATTTTCCACAGAGGTAGTGTTGATTATGTTTCTAAACACGCATTTGTGACGCTTAACACTTGCTTTAGAAGCGCGATAAATGTTGCAGGTTTTGCAAGTTCTTTGATCAATTTTTTGTTGTAAAATTGATGGGCAATACAAATCAAAGGAAGTTTCCAGCAAAATTTTTGAACCTTCCATTAAATATTCTTTTAAATTAATTTCATTAAAGATTATTTTAAACCTTTCATTAAATATAGCATTAAAAATTCCAAGCGCAAGAGTAGAAAAGTAAGATTTAGGATTATTTCTTGCTACGTTTGGCTCAGGAATTAAAATTCCTTCAGCAGCATGAGAAATTACAACTGGACCTGGTAAAAAACGTTGAGGAAAATATTTTTTACAGGAACTTTGCCAAGGTTTACAGCAATTCGGAACATCACACTTAACAATCATTAAAAGTATTGACCTTGTCTTACGTGACTTGCAATCCATTTTGAATCTTGCTCTGGTATTGGTGACGTTCAACATATTCAGCACAAACAGAAAAGTTGTTAATTACTATATCCGACCATATCTCAGCTAGAGTTTCTGCATCTTTAGCAAAATTTTTTCTTTCTAAATTAACGTCAATTGTTTTACCAGATGCATTTAGACGTGTCCCAAAATGATCATGTGGCACAACCAATATTGGTAACTCTCGATTCAGCGGAGCCATACGCCGTTTAAGCCGGTTATGTGCTGACTAATGAGGTGCATGAGTTCCTGTCAAATAGACATCCAAAACCCATTTAATAAATCTTGCAATTGCAACTTACAATGGTTTGGGAAACCTTGGATTTTCATCAGGGCCTCCATCATATGCAACAACAAATATAGGTTTTACCTGACCTTCTGGAGTACAAATGTGATGGTTAAAGTTTTCAATTGAAACAAGACGCTCCAAATCACGGCCATAAATAAAAGCAGTGCTGCTATCATGCTTTATAGATCTAATAGCAATATACGTTAATCCAGAATATGACACTGCGTCAACAAATTTGTTTGGATCAATAATACAAGTTGCATTAACAGAAGGTATAAGCTTATGTCTGAAAGCCACTAAAAAATCATGATCTGGCAAACGTATTTGATAATCAAGATGGATCAAAATTGGTAATTATTTTGCTGCAGCTGCTTATCATAATGGTAATTTGGCTTTTTTGTCTAGACTTAAATAAAAGCATGAATCTGGACAAAACATTAAACAAATTTCATCCATGTATTGCATGCACGCAAATGTAAATCCAGCATCGATATATCACAAGCTGTATTGGCAGTCCTGATCAATTTTACGTGAACTCTCTTAATATGATGCATTCCCTCAAGTGTGTTTGATCGCTTAGGTAGCAGCCTGAAACAAGTTGCAGATCGCGATAAACAATTACCCACTTTTAATAGGCTTTTATTTAAGACGTCGAGTGTCTTACATGACCTTAACTCCTGCAATCTTTGTCAATTGTAAGCAGCGGCTCCTATTGATGCAATATTAACAATGGCATTAAGTAGATCTGGCTGATCTTCAATTACAGCTGGTCTACAAATTTTTTCTCTATTGAATTTAGAAAGTTTTGATTTTAAGTAGGGCGTGTCATCAACAATATCGTTAAGTGTTCGTTTCAAACTTGCTCTGCGTTTGTATTGACGGATTGTCTCGCGTTTCATTTTTTTAAAACGGTTTGTTTTATTTTTGTTTGCTTTTCTAAAAAAATTAATTTTATTTAAAGTTCGTCTGTTATCAATCCTGCACGGCGCACATTAACCATTGTAAACAACTGCAAAATTTTAGTTTGAAATTTTTTTTGACTTTTTTGAATATCAAGTTTAGAAGAAGTAGCTGATGTTTTATTGATTTCAAAATCTGTTTTGTCTGCTTCACCGGATGTTAACAAAGCTCCTGGTCCCTCATCTGATATTTTGTTTATAAGAGGAAACTTCACTGAAAGAGATTGATTATTTGATGTTTTAGCATTAGACCAAAAAGACATCAACTGACTTTTACTTACCATTGCTTTTCGTGTGCATTCTTTTAAAATTGATTCATACGTCAATTCCTAATGCTTAGCTGTATACCACAATTTATTAGCTTCTTTCTGTTGCTCCTTTTTACTTTTTTGTGACATAGCTTTTACTACTTGTTGGTAAATTATTTTGTACTTTTTACAATTACTCATTTTAATAATATTGTTTTTGAAAAGTATTGAGCAATTATTTTAATGACTATTAAAAATGAAATGAAACGTTTTGAAATATAAAGAATATCACGGCGTACTTATTACGGCGAATATCCGGCGTACTTTA
>NC_061166.1:34741501-34774812 GCF_022113875.1 Hydra vulgaris | reverse complement strand
TAATTCTGATCAAATTCATGTCATCGAAAACATATTTGATTGGGTGAAAACACTTTTTGATTATAATCACCAACAATTAAAATTAGTTGGTTAATGAAGACTATATTAATGATTTTGTTTATAAAATATTAAAACGATGTATTGAACCCTATGTAAATAGCAGTTTTTTTTTTTTTTTTTAATTTGTGATTATTTTAAAAAAATTTATCACCCAGCTCTTAACCACAACCTATTCTTTAAAGGTACCAAACAAACATTCTTGCCAGTTTGTTGATTTTAAAAGTTTGTTTCCTGTTTGCCAGCAAAAGCGCTTAATTTTTTATGTCTAAACCTAAAGATCAGCTCAGCAAATCTTTCAATAAGTTTTTTTTGTTTTATTTTTTGTAAATAATCTTTTAAATAATTGCAAAGTAATTCACTTCACTGTCACCTTGATGTTCAGAGTTAAAAAGTTTCAAACACTAAATTGATTGCTTTCATTTTTTTAGCTGAAATAATTTTAAAAAATTTGTAATCTCTAGTTCTCTTCTCTTAGGTTATTATATTTATCAAAGAAATTACCCTAGATAAGATGGTGCAATTTTCTTATGTGAGCATTTTTTATATTCAAGAAATAATAACTACGTTCTCATACACAAAGAATTTTCGTATTTTTATAAGATTGAGCACAAATGTGTTTTCCTCGCGGCAATTATTCTCTTACTTTAATTTCTATACAACAACATAGGTGGAGGGTATGTAAAAAAACAACATAGGTGGAGGGTTTGTAAAAAACTGTGGCATTAAAATTTTGAAAGAAAACTTCCAGGCTGGAGATAGTCAAAACAATTACTTTGACTATCGCAATCAAATCGTTTTGAATATCGCAAGCAAATCCAAAAATTGTGCATTATCATTAAAACTTTCCCTGTTCCTAAATAACTAATAAACGTAACAAAGCATGTGACATGTTACATTTACAAAACGCTTTCAACGATTACTATGAGGTGCCAAAGAGACATGCCTGACCGTTTAATTGGAACTAAAAACCCACAACGTTTTTACCAAGCCCATTAAAACTTATTACCTTTTTATTGTTAAATTTAAACTTCTTTTACTAATTTTTAAGTTCCTTTAGTAACAAGAACTTTAAAGTTTCAAAAAAAAAAAATCATAATTAGATCTTTTTTAAGGTTGTATATATAGTAAAAAAAGAATTTTTTTTATTTTTAACTTTTTCAACAATTTAGCAGCAAGGCTAAATAATGCTTAATTTAATTTAAAACGCTGAAATAAAAATTTATTTACCTTTTTTATGCTGGTTCAGCATTGCAGAATGCAGAAAAATCAATAAAAAGAAAACTACTTTTCAGCTTTTTTATTACAAGCTAAAACTTACCACACTGATGGATTACAAGTTAAAAGTTGCCGCATATATTATGGTTTGTTGGCAACATTTTATAGATAAGTACAATTTTTGCCAATAAAAATTTGCCAATAAAAATTTGCAACACTTTTGTTGACCAATGTTCAAAGGGTGTTGATAGTAGCGGTAATAACTTTTAGGACCATCATAATTGCTTATTTGAAGAAAATATATAAATTAATATACATGACGATGAATGACTATAAAAAAAATTGCATTATGTTAAACTTGTGTACGTTTTTAAAGACAAGATAAAATGAAATATACTAAAACACAAGCAAATGAATATTAACTTTGAAATTCTCTTATGAAGTAGGATTCATGCTTTTAGTTGTAGTTGCGCTAATAATAATACTGTTATGTTTTTACTAATTGCGTATAGTATGCTATACGCAAGTCCGTTTAATCATTGCAAAATAAGCAAACAAATTCGTGTAAAATAAGCAAACATATTCGTAAACATATTCGAAACACATTCGCCTTATCATCGCTACTAGCAACACATTTTGAGATCAACAAAAGCGTTGGAAACTCTAATTAGCATGGTTAAGTTCATAATGCAAAAATCATATTTATCAATAAAAACAAAAATAACAACGCAATAAAACGAATCTGAGGGCAAAACTTAACGATGTTGCCAATTAAATTTATTTCGGTTAATAAAGTTTTAACGTTTCCTGTTTGTAACATACTTATGAGAAAAAGTCAGAGTATAACGTTTACACCTAAGTTCATAACTATCATGTTCTAGTAAAGTTTGTCTTGAACATAAAGAGTGTAAACATATTGTCGGATATCCGTAATAAATGTAAAGCGTCCAGACTTTTACATTCAGTTATTTAATGGGTCGTAGTTGGTAAAAACAAGGTCGTTTAAAGACTGTCAAATAACGTATTTAGTAAAACCGTTTCCGCATATTTTTCTTATAAATTGAAACTCAGGCCTTATGATATCATCGTACAAATAGCAAAAACTAAACACTGGTCATAAAAGGTAATATCGTTACAAGGTTTTATATGTCGAGATTAGTTTTATTTAGAAAAATAAAAAAATACGACAGTTGCATTTAGTTATATTTTTTTAATTTTTGATATTGTTTATTAGAGAAACTTGAAATGGCGAAAAAATTGGTTCTACTTTTGTTAGTAACACATCAGATGTCTGCCAACGTAATCAGAAGAGATACTTTACAGAGTAACTTCATGAAATCTTCTTTTTCTATTTTTTTAATTTGTTTTTCAATTTTGTTTAAGGTTCAAAATTTATAAACATGATATATGCAACATTTACTTTACAGCTTTGCTTCAGCCAAATTCTGCATCTGAAAATGCTTTTAACCAGTCATCAATCGTTCAAGCACCACTGGCTACAACAATTGGTGCTACAAACACAATGCTTCTAGAAAATGTTTCAACGGAAAGTTTTTCGGTCGAAACCGCTCAGTCTCTATTTTCGTCAAATGAACCCATGACGACGGAACTTTTTACAGCCTCGACTCAAGTCGATTTAATGTCAACAAACCTTGTTTTACCAGAGTCACCTGAATCGGTATCAACTTGCAATGTTATCAACTGTCGTTTACCGTCATGTAGATGCGCGGGAACAGATATACCTGGCGGATTGTCAAAAGTTAACACCCCGCAAATGATCTTATTAACCATGGATGACGGAGTTACACCAGAAAACTATCAGCTTTACAGTGAGTTACTTAATGGCTCGACTAACTTTAATGGTTGTCCGATCAAAGCAACGTTTTTTGTATCTGGTGACAACTCCGACTACGCTTACGTAAAGAAATTGCAACAGAGCGGTAAGTAAACTTTACAGTTTTGAAATTAAGTACTTGACGCTCATAGTTCTTGAAAATTTTGCCGTAAAAGTAAAAGGAAAAAAAAAAAAGGAAGTTTTTATTAAACGATGAATAAGTAACGTTTTGTTATAAGGTTAATTTTTTATATAAAGTCAGATAAAAACTTTTCCTTACTTTTACGCGTTCTTATTTAAACATCATATTTATATAAAACGGGAGCTTTGCATACCACATTATACAGTGGTATGCAAAGCTTCCGTTTAAACACCATATTAAATATCGTGTTTAAGCTTATTGCATACCGCTCAAGTGAATTTTAATTTAAAATGCGCACCTATTTTAGCGCTACGATCTGTACTTTATTCTTCTTTTTTCTTAGTCCACAAAAACAACGTTATTCTTAAGGATACTCTTATATTTTATAGGCCATGAAATAGCAGATCATTCGGCAACTCACAAATTACCGGAAGAATGGTGGAGTAATACAGTAAGTTTAAGAAATACATTAATTTTTCCGTTTTCGACTATTTTTTCACATGAACACATCATTAGAAAATCAAGTGACCGTATTGAGAGCTTTTTTATTTTGTAGTAAAAAGATTACAAACAAAAGTGTCTTTTACTTATTAGCAAGTTTTATATTATTCGTTTTAAGGCAGCTTTAGAAGACCTGCAAACGGAGATTTTAACACAAAAAAATACTATTCAGCAAGAAGTTGGAACAACTACACTTGGATGGAGAACTCCGTTTCTTGCAAGTCAAGAAAACACGTTTAAAGTGTTAGCTGAAAATCAGTTTTTGTATGACAGTTCGTTGGGAACCACTCCGGGTACACGATGGTGGCCATATACATTGGACTACTTACCTTCTTTGCCGTGCTACATGGCTAACTGCCCAACATGTAATGACTTTGCATATGTTATATTGTTATTTTTATTTTTGAGTCATCGTGTACCACTTTTTGTTTTTTAAGTTATCATGCGTTACTTTTCATTTTTTGTTAGTTGTTATCATGTATTACTTTTTGTTTTATTGATGTGTTTTTAATTTTTTTTTTTCGTTATGCGTTCATGTTTTACTTTTTTGTTTGAGTTATTGTATACTGATGCGTTTAAATTTTATAATTTTCATTTAGTTACGTATCCTGGAGTATGGGAAATCCCGTTGATTACATTGCAATGCGACGAATCAGCTACCACGTTTGCTACAATGCTCGATGAATGTACAAACTTAGAAACTGAAGAAAGCACGTATAATATGTTAATGACCAACTTTAAGCTTCACTACGAGGATAATAAGCAACCTTTTCCCATGTTCGGCCATTCGACTTGGTTCGATAATGCATCTTACCGCAAAGATGGTATGTTCATTATAAATGATTGATTTTTAGATTTATAATGAATAGAAACGTTTACGTTTTCGTGCAATTTCATTTTTCATTTATTTAAGAAAACATTTTCTTTTGTTTTAGCTGTCATAAGGTTCATGAACGATGTTCGAAAGTTTAGCGACGTTTACTTTGTCACTGCCCAACAGGCAATTGAATGGATAAAGTCGCCGGCCGGTCTCGATAAAAAGCCGTTTTCGTGTAACCAATAATATTTTAAAGCATTGCAAGATTTTTTTAACAAGTTTTATATGTAAATAATACTTCAATAATTGTTTTCATCACTACAAATTTTTTTGTTATTTTATATCCGCGCACTTTTGGTTTTTTGTTTCAACTTTTGGGGGAGAGAGAAAGTTGTTATGTGTTTGTATGTTTCAATATGAATTTGTATGTTTAAGAAAAACAAAGCAATCGCGTTTACGCAAGGTCCCCTCACGCTTTATAATATAAAATAGCCTGAGTTAGTTTACGAAAAATATCGCTTTAATTCAAAATGATTATTGCAAGATTGAATTTGAATGCAATTTTTTTCCACAAGTTGACCCAGTTCGATTTGCCGCATTAATAAATTAGATTCAAAAAATTATTTTTTATATAAAAGTTGGAACCATTTCCCACATCCCTTTGTGATGTGGGAAATGGTTTCAACTTTAGGAATAGTCCATAAAGTACGCCGGATATTCGCCGTAATAAGTACGCCGTGATATTCTTTATATTTCAAAACGTTCCATTTCATTTTTAATAGTCATTAAAATAATTGCTCAATACTTTTCAAAAACAATATTATTAAAATGAGTAATTGTAAAAAGTACAAAATAATTTACCAACAAGTAGTAAAAGCTATGTCACAAAAAAGTAAAAAGGAGCAACAGAAAGAAGCTAATAAATTGTGGTATACAGCTAAGCATTAGGAATTGACGTATGAATCAATTTTAAAAGAATGCACACGAAAAGCAATGGTAAGTAAAAGTCAGTTGATGTCTTTTTGGTCTAATGCTAAAACATCAAATAATCAATCTCTTTCAGTGAAGTTTCCTCTTATAAACAAAATATCAGATGAGGGACCAGGAGCTTTGTTAACATCCGGTGAAGCAGACAAAACAGATTTTGAAATCAATAAAACATCAGCTACTTCTTCTAAACTTGATATTCAAAAAAGTCAAAAAAAATTTCAAACTAAAATTTTGCAGTTGTTTACAATGGTTAATGTGCGCCGTGCAGGATTGATAACAGACGAACTTTAAATAAAATTAATTTTTTTAGAAAAGCAAACAAAAATAAAACAAACCCGTTTTAAAAAAATGAAACGCGAGACAATCCGTCAATACAAACGCAGAGCAAGTTTGAAACGAACACTTAACGATATTGTTGATGACACGCCCTACTTAAAATCAAAACTTTCTAAATTCAATAGAGAAAAAATTTGTAGACCAGCTGTAATTGAAGATCAGCCAGATCTACTTAATGCCATTGTTAATATTGCATCAATAGGAGCCGCTGCTTACAATTGACAAAGATTGCAGGAGTTAAGGTCATGTAAGACACTCGACGTCTTAAATAAAAGCCTATTAAAAGTGGGTAATTGTTTATCGCGATCTGCAACTTGTTTCAGGCTGCTACCTAAGCGATCAAACACACTTGAGGGAATGCATCATATTAAGAGAGTTCACGTAAAATTGATCAGGACTGCCAATACAGCTTGTGATATATCGATGCTGGATTTACATTTGCGTGCATGCAATACATGGATGAAATTTGTTTAATGTTTTGTCCAGATTCATGCTTTTATTTAAGTCTAGACAAAAAAGCCAAATTACCATTATGATAAGCAGCTGCAACAAAATAATTACCAATTTTGATCCATCTTGATTATCAAATACGTTTGCCAGATCATGATTTTTTAGTGGCTTTCAGACATAAGCTTATACCTTCTGTTAATGCAACTTGTATTATTGATCCAAACAAATTTGTTGACGCAGTGTCATATTCTGGATTAACGTATATTGCTATTAGATCTATAAAGCATGATAGCAGCACTGCTTTTATTTATGGCCGTGATTTGGAGCGTCTTGTTTCAATTGAAAACTTTAACCATCACATTTGTACTCCAGAAGGTCAGGTAAAACCTATATTTGTTGTTGCATATGATGGAGGCCCTGATGAAAATCCAAGCTTTCCCAAACCATTGTAAGTTGCAATTGCAAGATTTATTAAATGGGTTTTGGATGTCTATCTGACAGGAACTCATGCACCTCATTAGTCAGCACATAACCGGCTTGAACGGCGTATGGCTCCGCTGAATCGAGAGTTACCAATATTGGTTGTGCCACATGATCATTTTGGGACACGTCTAAATGCATCTGGTAAAACAATTGACGTTAATTTAGAAAGAAAAAGTTTTGCTAAAGATGCAGAAACTCTAGCTGAGATATGGTCGGATATAGTAATTAACAACTTTTCTGTTTGTGCTGAATATGTTGAACGTCACCAATACCAGAGCAAGATTCAAAATGGATTGCAAGTCACGTAAGACAAGGTCAATACTTTTAATGATTGTTAAGTGTGATGTTCCGAATTGCTGTAAACCTTGGCAAAGTTCCTGTAAAAAATATTTTCCTCAACGTTTTTTACCAGGTCCAGTTGTAATTTCTCATGCTGCTGAAGGAATTTTAATTCCTGAGCCAAACGTAGCAAGAAATAATCCTAAATCTTACTTTTCTACTCTTGCGCAGCGCTTGGAATATTTAATGCTATATTTAATGAAAGGTTTAAAATAATCTTTAATGAAATTAATTTAAAAGAATATTTAATGGAAGGTTCAAAAATTTTGCTGGAAACTTCCTTTGATTTGTATTGCCCATCAATTTTACAACAAAAAATTGATCAAAGAACTTGCGAAACCTGCAACATTTATCGCGCTTCTAAAGCAAGTGTTAAGCGTCACAAATGCGTGTTTAGAAACATAATCAACACTACCTCTGTGGAAAATAAAAATAACAATGAAAACAATGATACTCATCAATTAACAGTAAATGAAAGTAATTCTGATCAAATTCATGTCATCGAAAACATATTTGATTGGGTGAAAACACTTTTTGATTATAATCACCAACAATTAAAATTAGTTGGTTAATGAAGACTATATTAATGATTTTGTTTATAAAATATTAAAACGATGTATTGAACCCTATGTAAATAGCAGTTTTTTTTTTTTTTTTAATTTGTGATTATTTTAAAAAAATTTATCACCCAGCTCTTAACCACAACCTATTCTTTAAAGGTACCAAACAAACATTCTTGCCAGTTTGTTGATTTTAAAAGTTTGTTTCCTGTTTGCCAGCAAAAGCGCTTAATTTTTTATGTCTAAACCTAAAGATCAGCTCAGCAAATCTTTCAATAAGTTTTTTTTGTTTTATTTTTTGTAAATAATCTTTTAAATAATTGCAAAGTAATTCACTTCACTGTCACCTTGATGTTCAGAGTTAAAAAGTTTCAAACACTAAATTGATTGCTTTCATTTTTTTAGCTGAAATAATTTTAAAAAATTTGTAATCTCTAGTTCTCTTCTCTTAGGTTATTATATTTATCAAAGAAATTACCCTAGATAAGATGGTGCAATTTTCTTATGTGAGCATTTTTTATATTCAAGAAATAATAACTACGTTCTCATACACAAAGAATTTTCGTATTTTTATAAGATTGAGCACAAATGTGTTTTCCTCGCGGCAATTATTCTCTTACTTTAATTTCTATGCAACAACATAGGTGGAGGGTATGTAAAAAAACAACATAGGTGGAGGGTTTGTAAAAAACTGTGGCATTAAAATTTTGAAAGAAAACTTCCAGGCTGGAGATAGTCAAAACAATTACTTTGACTATCGCAATCAAATCGTTTTGAATATCGCAAGCAAATCCAAAAATTGTGCATTATCATTAAAACTTTCCCTGTTCCTAAATAACTAATAAACGTAACAAAGCATGTGACATGTTACATTTACAAAACGCTTTCAACGATTACTATGAGGTGCCAAAGAGACATGCCTGACCGTTTAATTGGAACTAAAAACCCACAACGTTTTTACCAAGCCCATTAAAACTTATTACCTTTTTATTGTTAAATTTAAACTTCTTTTACTAATTTTTAAGTTCCTTTAGTAACAAGAACTTTAAAGTTTCAAAAAAAAAAAATCATAATTAGATCTTTTTTAAGGTTGTATATATAGTAAAAAAAGAATTTTTTTTATTTTTAACTTTTTCAACAATTTAGCAGCAAGGCTAAATAATGCTTAATTTAATTTAAAACGCTGAAATAAAAATTTATTTACCTATTTTATGCTGGTTCAGCATTGCAGAATGCAGAAAAATCAATAAAAAGAAAACTACTTTTCAGCTTTTTTATTACAAGCTAAAACTTACCACACTGATGGATTACAAGTTAAAAGTTGCCGCATATATTATGGTTTGTTGGCAACATTTTATAGATAAGTACAATTTTTGCCAATAAAAATTTGCCAATAAAAATTTGCAACACTTTTGTTGACCAATGTTCAAAGGGTGTTGATAGTAGCGGTAATAACTTTTAGGACCATCATAATTGCTTATTTGAAGAAAATATATAAATTAATATACATGACGATGAATGACTATAAAAAAAATTGCATTATGTTAAACTTGTGTACGTTTTTAAAGACAAGATAAAATGAAATATACTAAAACACAAGCAAATGAATATTAACTTTGAAATTCTCTTATGAAGTAGGATTCATGCTTTTAGTTGTAGTTGCGCTAATAATAATACTGTTATGTTTTCACTAATTGCGTATAGTATGCTATACGCAAGTCCGTTTAATCATTGCAAAATAAGCAAACAAATTCGTGTAAAATAAGCAAACATATTCGTAAACATATTCGAAACACATTCGCCTTATCATCGCTACTAGCAACACATTTTGAGATCAACAAAAGCGTTGGAAACTCTAATTAGCATGGTTAAGTTCATAATGCAAAAATCATATTTATCAATAAAAACAAAAATAACAACGCAATAAAACGAATCTGAGGGCAAAACTTAACGATGTTGCCAATTAAATTTATTTCGGTTAATAAAGTTTTAACGTTTCCTGTTTGTAACATACTTATGAGAAAAAGTCAGAGTATAACGTTTACACCTAAGTTCATAACTATCATGTTCTAGTAAAGTTTGTCTTGAACATAAAGAGTGTAAACATATTGTCGGATATCCGTAATAAATGTAAAGCGTCCAGACTTTTACATTCAGTTATTTAATGGGTCGTAGTTGGTAAAAACAAGGTCGTTTAAAGACTGTCAAATAACGTATTTAGTAAAACCGTTTCCGCATATTTTTCTTATAAATTGAAACTCAGGCCTTATGATATCATCGTACAAATAGCAAAAACTAAACACTGGTCATAAAAGGTAATATCGTTACAAGGTTTTATATGTCGAGATTAGTTTTATTTAGAAAAATAAAAAAATACGACAGTTGCATTTAGTTATATTTTTTTAATTTTTGATATTGTTTATTAGAGAAACTTGAAATGGCGAAAAAATTGGTTCTACTTTTGTTAGTAACACATCAGATGTCTGCCAACGTAATCAGAAGAGATACTTTACAGAGTAACTTCATGAAATCTTCTTTTTCTATTTTTTTAATTTGTTTTTCAATTTTGTTTAAGGTTCAAAATTTATAAACATGATATATGCAACATTTACTTTACAGCTTTGCTTCAGCCAAATTCTGCATCTGAAAATGCTTTTAACCAGTCATCAATCGTTCAAGCACCACTGGCTACAACAATTGGTGCTACAAACACAATGCTTCTAGAAAATGTTTCAACGGAAAGTTTTTCGGTCGAAACCGCTCAGTCTCTATTTTCGTCAAATGAACCCATGACGACGGAACTTTTTACAGCCTCGACTCAAGTCGATTTAATGTCAACAAACCTTGTTTTACCAGAGTCACCTGAATCGGTATCAACTTGCAATGTTATCAACTGTCGTTTACCGTCATGTAGATGCGCGGGAACAGATATACCTGGCGGATTGTCAAAAGTTAACACCCCGCAAATGATCTTATTAACCATGGATGACGGAGTTACACCAGAAAACTATCAGCTTTACAGTGAGTTACTTAATGGCTCGACTAACTTTAATGGTTGTCCGATCAAAGCAACGTTTTTTGTATCTGGTGACAACTCCGACTACGCTTACGTAAAGAAATTGCAACAGAGCGGTAAGTAAACTTTACAGTTTTGAAATTAAGTACTTGACGCTCATAGTTCTTGAAAATTTTGCCGTAAAAGTAAAAGGAAAAAAAAAAAAGGAAGTTTTTATTAAACGATGAATAAGTAACGTTTTGTTATAAGGTTAATTTTTTATATAAAGTCAGATAAAAACTTTTCCTTACTTTTACGCGTTCTTATTTAAACATCATATTTATATAAAACGGGAGCTTTGCATACCACATTATACAGTGGTATGCAAAGCTTCCGTTTAAACACCATATTAAATATCGTGTTTAAGCTTATTGCATACCGCTCAAGTGAATTTTAATTTAAAATGCGCACCTATTTTAGCGCTACGATCTGTACTTTATTCTTCTTTTTTCTTAGTCCACAAAAACAACGTTATTCTTAAGGATACTCTTATATTTTATAGGCCATGAAATAGCAGATCATTCGGCAACTCACAAATTACCGGAAGAATGGTGGAGTAATACAGTAAGTTTAAGAAATACATTAATTTTTCCGTTTTCGACTATTTTTTCACATGAACACATCATTAGAAAATCAAGTGACCGTATTGAGAGCTTTTTTATTTTGTAGTAAAAAGATTACAAACAAAAGTGTCTTTTACTTATTAGCAAGTTTTATATTATTCGTTTTAAGGCAGCTTTAGAAGACCTGCAAACGGAGATTTTAACACAAAAAAATACTATTCAGCAAGAAGTTGGAACAACTACACTTGGATGGAGAACTCCGTTTCTTGCAAGTCAAGAAAACACGTTTAAAGTGTTAGCTGAAAATCAGTTTTTGTATGACAGTTCGTTGGGAACCACTCCGGGTACACGATGGTGGCCATATACATTGGACTACTTACCTTCTTTGCCGTGCTACATGGCTAACTGCCCAACATGTAATGACTTTGCATATGTTATATTGTTATTTTTATTTTTGAGTCATCGTGTACCACTTTTTGTTTTTTAAGTTATCATGCGTTACTTTTCATTTTTTGTTAGTTGTTATCATGTATTACTTTTTGTTTTATTGATGTGTTTTTAATTTTTTTTTTTCGTTATGCGTTCATGTTTTACTTTTTTGTTTGAGTTATTGTATACTGATGCGTTTAAATTTTATAATTTTCATTTAGTTACGTATCCTGGAGTATGGGAAATCCCGTTGATTACATTGCAATGCGACGAATCAGCTACCACGTTTGCTACAATGCTCGATGAATGTACAAACTTAGAAACTGAAGAAAGCACGTATAACATGTTAATGACCAACTTTAAGCTTCACTACGAGGATAATAAGCAACCTTTTCCCATGTTCGGCCATTCGACTTGGTTCGATAATGCATCTTACCGCAAAGATGGTATGTTCATTATAAATGATTGATTTTTAGATTTATAATGAATAGAAACGTTTACGTTTTCGTGCAATTTCATTTTTCATTTATTTAAGAAAACATTTTCTTTTGTTTTAGCTGTCATAAGGTTCATGAACGATGTTCGAAAGTTTAGCGACGTTTACTTTGTCACTGCCCAACAGGCAATTGAATGGATAAAGTCGCCGGCCGGTCTCGATAAAAAGCCGTTTTCGTGTAACCAATAATATTTTAAAGCATTGCAAGATTTTTTTAACAAGTTTTATATGTAAATAATACTTCAATAATTGTTTTCATCACTACAAATTTTTTTGTTATTTTATATCCGCGCACTTTTGGTTTTTTGTTTCAACTTTTGGGGGAGAGAGAAAGTTGTTATGTGTTTGTATGTTTCAATATGAATTTGTATGTTTAAGAAAAACAAAGCAATCGCGTTTACGCAAGGTCCCCTCACGCTTTATAATATAAAATAGCCTGAGTTAGTTTACGAAAAATATCGCTTTAATTCAAAATGATTATTGCAAGATTGAATTTGAATGCAATTTTTTTCCACAAGTTGACCCAGTTCGATTTGCCGCATTAATAAATTAGATTCAAAAAATTATTTTTTATATAAAAGTTGGAACCATTTCCCACATCCCTTTGTGATGTGGGAAATGGTTTCAACTTTAGGAATAGTCCATAAAGTACGCCGGATATTCGCCGTAATAAGTACGCCGTGATATTCTTTATATTTCAAAACGTTCCATTTCATTTTTAATAGTCATTAAAATAATTGCTCAATACTTTTCAAAAACAATATTATTAAAATGAGTAATTGTAAAAAGTACAAAATAATTTACCAACAAGTAGTAAAAGCTATGTCACAAAAAAGTAAAAAGGAGCAACAGAAAGAAGCTAATAAATTGTGGTATACAGCTAAGCATTAGGAATTGACGTATGAATCAATTTTAAAAGAATGCACACGAAAAGCAATGGTAAGTAAAAGTCAGTTGATGTCTTTTTGGTCTAATGCTAAAACATCAAATAATCAATCTCTTTCAGTGAAGTTTCCTCTTATAAACAAAATATCAGATGAGGGACCAGGAGCTTTGTTAACATCCGGTGAAGCAGACAAAACAGATTTTGAAATCAATAAAACATCAGCTACTTCTTCTAAACTTGATATTCAAAAAAGTCAAAAAAAATTTCAAACTAAAATTTTGCAGTTGTTTACAATGGTTAATGTGCGCCGTGCAGGATTGATAACAGACGAACTTTAAATAAAATTAATTTTTTTAGAAAAGCAAACAAAAATAAAACAAACCCGTTTTAAAAAAATGAAACGCGAGACAATCCGTCAATACAAACGCAGAGCAAGTTTGAAACGAACACTTAACGATATTGTTGATGACACGCCCTACTTAAAATCAAAACTTTCTAAATTCAATAGAGAAAAAATTTGTAGACCAGCTGTAATTGAAGATCAGCCAGATCTACTTAATGCCATTGTTAATATTGCATCAATAGGAGCCGCTGCTTACAATTGACAAAGATTGCAGGAGTTAAGGTCATGTAAGACACTCGACGTCTTAAATAAAAGCCTATTAAAAGTGGGTAATTGTTTATCGCGATCTGCAACTTGTTTCAGGCTGCTACCTAAGCGATCAAACACACTTGAGGGAATGCATCATATTAAGAGAGTTCACGTAAAATTGATCAGGACTGCCAATACAGCTTGTGATATATCGATGCTGGATTTACATTTGCGTGCATGCAATACATGGATGAAATTTGTTTAATGTTTTGTCCAGATTCATGCTTTTATTTAAGTCTAGACAAAAAAGCCAAATTACCATTATGATAAGCAGCTGCAACAAAATAATTACCAATTTTGATCCATCTTGATTATCAAATACGTTTGCCAGATCATGATTTTTTAGTGGCTTTCAGACATAAGCTTATACCTTCTGTTAATGCAACTTGTATTATTGATCCAAACAAATTTGTTGACGCAGTGTCATATTCTGGATTAACGTATATTGCTATTAGATCTATAAAGCATGATAGCAGCACTGCTTTTATTTATGGCCGTGATTTGGAGCGTCTTGTTTCAATTGAAAACTTTAACCATCACATTTGTACTCCAGAAGGTCAGGTAAAACCTATATTTGTTGTTGCATATGATGGAGGCCCTGATGAAAATCCAAGCTTTCCCAAACCATTGTAAGTTGCAATTGCAAGATTTATTAAATGGGTTTTGGATGTCTATCTGACAGGAACTCATGCACCTCATTAGTCAGCACATAACCGGCTTGAACGGCGTATGGCTCCGCTGAATCGAGAGTTACCAATATTGGTTGTGCCACATGATCATTTTGGGACACGTCTAAATGCATCTGGTAAAACAATTGACGTTAATTTAGAAAGAAAAAATTTTGCTAAAGATGCAGAAACTCTAGCTGAGATATGGTCGGATATAGTAATTAACAACTTTTCTGTTTGTGCTGAATATGTTGAACGTCACCAATACCAGAGCAAGATTCAAAATGGATTGCAAGTCACGTAAGACAAGGTCAATACTTTTAATGATTGTTAAGTGTGATGTTCCGAATTGCTGTAAACCTTGGCAAAGTTCCTGTAAAAAATATTTTCCTCAACGTTTTTTACCAGGTCCAGTTGTAATTTCTCATGCTGCTGAAGGAATTTTAATTCCTGAGCCAAACGTAGCAAGAAATAATCCTAAATCTTACTTTTCTACTCTTGCGCAGCGCTTGGAATATTTAATGCTATATTTAATGAAAGGTTTAAAATAATCTTTAATGAAATTAATTTAAAAGAATATTTAATGGAAGGTTCAAAAATTTTGCTGGAAACTTCCTTTGATTTGTATTGCCCATCAATTTTACAACAAAAAATTGATCAAAGAACTTGCGAAACCTGCAACATTTATCGCGCTTCTAAAGCAAGTGTTAAGCGTCACAAATGCGTGTTTAGAAACATAATCAACACTACCTCTGTGGAAAATAAAAATAACAATGAAAACAATGATACTCATCAATTAACAGTAAATGAAAGTAATTCTGATCAAATTCATGTCATCGAAAACATATTTGATTGGGTGAAAACACTTTTTGATTATAATCACCAACAATTAAAATTAGTTGGTTAATGAAGACTATATTAATGATTTTGTTTATAAAATATTAAAACGATGTATTGAACCCTATGTAAATAGCAGTTTTTTTTTTTTTTTTAATTTGTGATTATTTTAAAAAAATTTATCACCCAGCTCTTAACCACAACCTATTCTTTAAAGGTACCAAACAAACATTCTTGCCAGTTTGTTGATTTTAAAAGTTTGTTTCCTGTTTGCCAGCAAAAGCGCTTAATTTTTTATGTCTAAACCTAAAGATCAGCTCAGCAAATCTTTCAATAAGTTTTTTTTGTTTTATTTTTTGTAAATAATCTTTTAAATAATTGCAAAGTAATTCACTTCACTGTCACCTTGATGTTCAGAGTTAAAAAGTTTCAAACACTAAATTGATTGCTTTCATTTTTTTAGCTGAAATAATTTTAAAAAATTTGTAATCTCTAGTTCTCTTCTCTTAGGTTATTATATTTATCAAAGAAATTACCCTAGATAAGATGGTGCAATTTTCTTATGTGAGCATTTTTTATATTCAAGAAATAATAACTACGTTCTCATACACAAAGAATTTTCGTATTTTTATAAGATTGAGCACAAATGTGTTTTCCTCGCGGCAATTATTCTCTTACTTTAATTTCTATACAACAACATAGGTGGAGGGTATGTAAAAAAACAACATAGGTGGAGGGTTTGTAAAAAACTGTGGCATTAAAATTTTGAAAGAAAACTTCCAGGCTGGAGATAGTCAAAACAATTACTTTGACTATCGCAATCAAATCGTTTTGAATATCGCAAGCAAATCCAAAAATTGTGCATTATCATTAAAACTTTCCCTGTTCCTAAATAACTAATAAACGTAACAAAGCATGTGACATGTTACATTTACAAAACGCTTTCAACGATTACTATGAGGTGCCAAAGAGACATGCCTGACCGTTTAATTGGAACTAAAAACCCACAACGTTTTTACCAAGCCCATTAAAACTTATTACCTTTTTATTGTTAAATTTAAACTTCTTTTACTAATTTTTAAGTTCCTTTAGTAACAAGAACTTTAAAGTTTCAAAAAAAAAAAATCATAATTAGATCTTTTTTAAGGTTGTATATATAGTAAAAAAAGAATTTTTTTTATTTTTAACTTTTTCAACAATTTAGCAGCAAGGCTAAATAATGCTTAATTTAATTTAAAACGCTGAAATAAAAATTTATTTACCTTTTTTATGCTGGTTCAGCATTGCAGAATGCAGAAAAATCAATAAAAAGAAAACTACTTTTCAGCTTTTTTATTACAAGCTAAAACTTACCACACTGATGGATTACAAGTTAAAAGTTGCCGCATATATTATGGTTTGTTGGCAACATTTTATAGATAAGTACAATTTTTGCCAATAAAAATTTGCCAATAAAAATTTGCAACACTTTTGTTGACCAATGTTCAAAGGGTGTTGATAGTAGCGGTAATAACTTTTAGGACCATCATAATTGCTTATTTGAAGAAAATATATAAATTAATATACATGACGATGAATGACTATAAAAAAAATTGCATTATGTTAAACTTGTGTACGTTTTTAAAGACAAGATAAAATGAAATATACTAAAACACAAGCAAATGAATATTAACTTTGAAATTCTCTTATGAAGTAGGATTCATGCTTTTAGTTGTAGTTGCGCTAATAATAATACTGTTATGTTTTCACTAATTGCGTATAGTATGCTATACGCAAGTCCGTTTAATCATTGCAAAATAAGCAAACAAATTCGTGTAAAATAAGCAAACATATTCGTAAACATATTCGAAACACATTCGCCTTATCATCGCTACTAGCAACACATTTTGAGATCAACAAAAGCGTTGGAAACTCTAATTAGCATGGTTAAGTTCATAATGCAAAAATCATATTTATCAATAAAAACAAAAATAACAACGCAATAAAACGAATCTGAGGGCAAAACTTAACGATGTTGCCAATTAAATTTATTTCGGTTAATAAAGTTTTAACGTTTCCTGTTTGTAACATACTTATGAGAAAAAGTCAGAGTATAACGTTTACACCTAAGTTCATAACTATCATGTTCTAGTAAAGTTTGTCTTGAACATAAAGAGTGTAAACATATTGTCGGATATCCGTAATAAATGTAAAGCGTCCAGACTTTTACATTCAGTTATTTAATGGGTCGTAGTTGGTAAAAACAAGGTCGTTTAAAGACTGTCAAATAACGTATTTAGTAAAACCGTTTCCGCATATTTTTCTTATAAATTGAAACTCAGGCCTTATGATATCATCGTACAAATAGCAAAAACTAAACACTGGTCATAAAAGGTAATATCGTTACAAGGTTTTATATGTCGAGATTAGTTTTATTTAGAAAAATAAAAAAATACGACAGTTGCATTTAGTTATATTTTTTTAATTTTTGATATTGTTTATTAGAGAAACTTGAAATGGCGAAAAAATTGGTTCTACTTTTGTTAGTAACACATCAGATGTCTGCCAACGTAATCAGAAGAGATACTTTACAGAGTAACTTCATGAAATCTTCTTTTTCTATTTTTTTAATTTGTTTTTCAATTTTGTTTAAGGTTCAAAATTTATAAACATGATATATGCAACATTTACTTTACAGCTTTGCTTCAGCCAAATTCTGCATCTGAAAATGCTTTTAACCAGTCATCAATCGTTCAAGCACCACTGGCTACAACAATTGGTGCTACAAACACAATGCTTCTAGAAAATGTTTCAACGGAAAGTTTTTCGGTCGAAACCGCTCAGTCTCTATTTTCGTCAAATGAACCCATGACGACGGAACTTTTTACAGCCTCGACTCAAGTCGATTTAATGTCAACAAACCTTGTTTTACCAGAGTCACCTGAATCGGTATCAACTTGCAATGTTATCAACTGTCGTTTACCGTCATGTAGATGCGCGGGAACAGATATACCTGGCGGATTGTCAAAAGTTAACACCCCGCAAATGATCTTATTAACCATGGATGACGGAGTTACACCAGAAAACTATCAGCTTTACAGTGAGTTACTTAATGGCTCGACTAACTTTAATGGTTGTCCGATCAAAGCAACGTTTTTTGTATCTGGTGACAACTCCGACTACGCTTACGTAAAGAAATTGCAACAGAGCGGTAAGTAAACTTTACAGTTTTGAAATTAAGTACTTGACGCTCATAGTTCTTGAAAATTTTGCCGTAAAAGTAAAAGGAAAAAAAAAAAAGGAAGTTTTTATTAAACGATGAATAAGTAACGTTTTGTTATAAGGTTAATTTTTTATATAAAGTCAGATAAAAACTTTTCCTTACTTTTACGCGTTCTTATTTAAACATCATATTTATATAAAACGGGAGCTTTGCATACCACATTATACAGTGGTATGCAAAGCTTCCGTTTAAACACCATATTAAATATCGTGTTTAAGCTTATTGCATACCGCTCAAGTGAATTTTAATTTAAAATGCGCACCTATTTTAGCGCTACGATCTGTACTTTATTCTTCTTTTTTCTTAGTCCACAAAAACAACGTTATTCTTAAGGATACTCTTATATTTTATAGGCCATGAAATAGCAGATCATTCGGCAACTCACAAATTACCGGAAGAATGGTGGAGTAATACAGTAAGTTTAAGAAATACATTAATTTTTCCGTTTTCGACTATTTTTTCACATGAACACATCATTAGAAAATCAAGTGACCGTATTGAGAGCTTTTTTATTTTGTAGTAAAAAGATTACAAACAAAAGTGTCTTTTACTTATTAGCAAGTTTTATATTATTCGTTTTAAGGCAGCTTTAGAAGACCTGCAAACGGAGATTTTAACACAAAAAAATACTATTCAGCAAGAAGTTGGAACAACTACACTTGGATGGAGAACTCCGTTTCTTGCAAGTCAAGAAAACACGTTTAAAGTGTTAGCTGAAAATCAGTTTTTGTATGACAGTTCGTTGGGAACCACTCCGGGTACACGATGGTGGCCATATACATTGGACTACTTACCTTCTTTGCCGTGCTACATGGCTAACTGCCCAACATGTAATGACTTTGCATATGTTATATTGTTATTTTTATTTTTGAGTCATCGTGTACCACTTTTTGTTTTTTAAGTTATCATGCGTTACTTTTCATTTTTTGTTAGTTGTTATCATGTATTACTTTTTGTTTTATTGATGTGTTTTTAATTTTTTTTTTTCGTTATGCGTTCATGTTTTACTTTTTTGTTTGAGTTATTGTATACTGATGCGTTTAAATTTTATAATTTTCATTTAGTTACGTATCCTGGAGTATGGGAAATCCCGTTGATTACATTGCAATGCGACGAATCAGCTACCACGTTTGCTACAATGCTCGATGAATGTACAAACTTAGAAACTGAAGAAAGCACGTATAACATGTTAATGACCAACTTTAAGCTTCACTACGAGGATAATAAGCAACCTTTTCCCATGTTCGGCCATTCGACTTGGTTCGATAATGCATCTTACCGCAAAGATGGTATGTTCATTATAAATGATTGATTTTTAGATTTATAATGAATAGAAACGTTTACGTTTTCGTGCAATTTCATTTTTCATTTATTTAAGAAAACATTTTCTTTTGTTTTAGCTGTCATAAGGTTCATGAACGATGTTCGAAAGTTTAGCGACGTTTACTTTGTCACTGCCCAACAGGCAATTGAATGGATAAAGTCGCCGGCCGGTCTCGATAAAAAGCCGTTTTCGTGTAACCAATAATATTTTAAAGCATTGCAAGATTTTTTTAACAAGTTTTATATGTAAATAATACTTCAATAATTGTTTTCATCACTACAAATTTTTTTGTTATTTTATATCCGCGCACTTTTGGTTTTTTGTTTCAACTTTTGGGGGAGAGAGAAAGTTGTTATGTGTTTGTATGTTTCAATATGAATTTGTATGTTTAAGAAAAACAAAGCAATCGCGTTTACGCAAGGTCCCCTCACGCTTTATAATATAAAATAGCCTGAGTTAGTTTACGAAAAATATCGCTTTAATTCAAAATGATTATTGCAAGATTGAATTTGAATGCAATTTTTTTCCACAAGTTGACCCAGTTCGATTTGCCGCATTAATAAATTAGATTCAAAAAATTATTTTTTATATAAAAGTTGGAACCATTTCCCACATCCCTTTGTGATGTGGGAAATGGTTTCAACTTTAGGAATAGTCCATAAAGTACGCCGGATATTCGCCGTAATAAGTACGCCGTGATATTCTTTATATTTCAAAACGTTCCATTTCATTTTTAATAGTCATTAAAATAATTGCTCAATACTTTTCAAAAACAATATTATTAAAATGAGTAATTGTAAAAAGTACAAAATAATTTACCAACAAGTAGTAAAAGCTATGTCACAAAAAAGTAAAAAGGAGCAACAGAAAGAAGCTAATAAATTGTGGTATACAGCTAAGCATTAGGAATTGACGTATGAATCAATTTTAAAAGAATGCACACGAAAAGCAATGGTAAGTAAAAGTCAGTTGATGTCTTTTTGGTCTAATGCTAAAACATCAAATAATCAATCTCTTTCAGTGAAGTTTCCTCTTATAAACAAAATATCAGATGAGGGACCAGGAGCTTTGTTAACATCCGGTGAAGCAGACAAAACAGATTTTGAAATCAATAAAACATCAGCTACTTCTTCTAAACTTGATATTCAAAAAAGTCAAAAAAAATTTCAAACTAAAATTTTGCAGTTGTTTACAATGGTTAATGTGCGCCGTGCAGGATTGATAACAGACGAACTTTAAATAAAATTAATTTTTTTAGAAAAGCAAACAAAAATAAAACAAACCCGTTTTAAAAAAATGAAACGCGAGACAATCCGTCAATACAAACGCAGAGCAAGTTTGAAACGAACACTTAACGATATTGTTGATGACACGCCCTACTTAAAATCAAAACTTTCTAAATTCAATAGAGAAAAAATTTGTAGACCAGCTGTAATTGAAGATCAGCCAGATCTACTTAATGCCATTGTTAATATTGCATCAATAGGAGCCGCTGCTTACAATTGACAAAGATTGCAGGAGTTAAGGTCATGTAAGACACTCGACGTCTTAAATAAAAGCCTATTAAAAGTGGGTAATTGTTTATCGCGATCTGCAACTTGTTTCAGGCTGCTACCTAAGCGATCAAACACACTTGAGGGAATGCATCATATTAAGAGAGTTCACGTAAAATTGATCAGGACTGCCAATACAGCTTGTGATATATCGATGCTGGATTTACATTTGCGTGCATGCAATACATGGATGAAATTTGTTTAATGTTTTGTCCAGATTCATGCTTTTATTTAAGTCTAGACAAAAAAGCCAAATTACCATTATGATAAGCAGCTGCAACAAAATAATTACCAATTTTGATCCATCTTGATTATCAAATACGTTTGCCAGATCATGATTTTTTAGTGGCTTTCAGACATAAGCTTATACCTTCTGTTAATGCAACTTGTATTATTGATCCAAACAAATTTGTTGACGCAGTGTCATATTCTGGATTAACGTATATTGCTATTAGATCTATAAAGCATGATAGCAGCACTGCTTTTATTTATGGCCGTGATTTGGAGCGTCTTGTTTCAATTGAAAACTTTAACCATCACATTTGTACTCCAGAAGGTCAGGTAAAACCTATATTTGTTGTTGCATATGATGGAGGCCCTGATGAAAATCCAAGCTTTCCCAAACCATTGTAAGTTGCAATTGCAAGATTTATTAAATGGGTTTTGGATGTCTATCTGACAGGAACTCATGCACCTCATTAGTCAGCACATAACCGGCTTGAACGGCGTATGGCTCCGCTGAATCGAGAGTTACCAATATTGGTTGTGCCACATGATCATTTTGGGACACGTCTAAATGCATCTGGTAAAACAATTGACGTTAATTTAGAAAGAAAAAATTTTGCTAAAGATGCAGAAACTCTAGCTGAGATATGGTCGGATATAGTAATTAACAACTTTTCTGTTTGTGCTGAATATGTTGAACGTCACCAATACCAGAGCAAGATTCAAAATGGATTGCAAGTCACGTAAGACAAGGTCAATACTTTTAATGATTGTTAAGTGTGATGTTCCGAATTGCTGTAAACCTTGGCAAAGTTCCTGTAAAAAATATTTTCCTCAACGTTTTTTACCAGGTCCAGTTGTAATTTCTCATGCTGCTGAAGGAATTTTAATTCCTGAGCCAAACGTAGCAAGAAATAATCCTAAATCTTACTTTTCTACTCTTGCGCAGCGCTTGGAATATTTAATGCTATATTTAATGAAAGGTTTAAAATAATCTTTAATGAAATTAATTTAAAAGAATATTTAATGGAAGGTTCAAAAATTTTGCTGGAAACTTCCTTTGATTTGTATTGCCCATCAATTTTACAACAAAAAATTGATCAAAGAACTTGCGAAACCTGCAACATTTATCGCGCTTCTAAAGCAAGTGTTAAGCGTCACAAATGCGTGTTTAGAAACATAATCAACACTACCTCTGTGGAAAATAAAAATAACAATGAAAACAATGATACTCATCAATTAACAGTAAATGAAAGTAATTCTGATCAAATTCATGTCATCGAAAACATATTTGATTGGGTGAAAACACTTTTTGATTATAATCACCAACAATTAAAATTAGTTGGTTAATGAAGACTATATTAATGATTTTGTTTATAAAATATTAAAACGATGTATTGAACCCTATGTAAATAGCAGTTTTTTTTTTTTTTTTAATTTGTGATTATTTTAAAAAAATTTATCACCCAGCTCTTAACCACAACCTATTCTTTAAAGGTACCAAACAAACATTCTTGCCAGTTTGTTGATTTTAAAAGTTTGTTTCCTGTTTGCCAGCAAAAGCGCTTAATTTTTTATGTCTAAACCTAAAGATCAGCTCAGCAAATCTTTCAATAAGTTTTTTTTGTTTTATTTTTTGTAAATAATCTTTTAAATAATTGCAAAGTAATTCACTTCACTGTCACCTTGATGTTCAGAGTTAAAAAGTTTCAAACACTAAATTGATTGCTTTCATTTTTTTAGCTGAAATAATTTAAAAAAATTTGTAATCTCTAGTTCTCTTCTCTTAGGTTATTATATTTATCAAAGAAATTACCCTAGATAAGATGGTGCAATTTTCTTATGTGAGCATTTTTTATATTCAAGAAATAATAACTACGTTCTCATACACAAAGAATTTTCGTATTTTTATAAGATTGAGCACAAATGTGTTTTCCTCGCGGCAATTATTCTCTTACTTTAATTTCTATACAACAACATAGGTGGAGGGTATGTAAAAAAACAACATAGGTGGAGGGTTTGTAAAAAACTGTGGCATTAAAATTTTGAAAGAAAACTTCCAGGCTGGAGATAGTCAAAACAATTACTTTGACTATCGCAATCAAATCGTTTTGAATATCGCAAGCAAATCCAAAAATTGTGCATTATCATTAAAACTTTCCCTGTTCCTAAATAACTAATAAACGTAACAAAGCATGTGACATGTTACATTTACAAAACGCTTTCAACGATTACTATGAGGTGCCAAAGAGACATGCCTGACCGTTTAATTGGAACTAAAAACCCACAACGTTTTTACCAAGCCCATTAAAACTTATTACCTTTTTATTGTTAAATTTAAACTTCTTTTACTAATTTTTAAGTTCCTTTAGTAACAAGAACTTTAAAGTTTCAAAAAAAAAAAATCATAATTAGATCTTTTTTAAGGTTGTATATATAGTAAAAAAAGAATTTTTTTTATTTTTAACTTTTTCAACAATTTAGCAGCAAGGCTAAATAATGCTTAATTTAATTTAAAACGCTGAAATAAAAATTTATTTACCTTTTTTATGCTGGTTCAGCATTGCAGAATGCAGAAAAATCAATAAAAAGAAAACTACTTTTCAGCTTTTTTATTACAAGCTAAAACTTACCACACTGATGGATTACAAGTTAAAAGTTGCCGCATATATTATGGTTTGTTGGCAACATTTTATAGATAAGTACAATTTTTGCCAATAAAAATTTGCCAATAAAAATTTGCAACACTTTTGTTGACCAATGTTCAAAGGGTGTTGATAGTAGCGGTAATAACTTTTAGGACCATCATAATTGCTTATTTGAAGAAAATATATAAATTAATATACATGACGATGAATGACTATAAAAAAAATTGCATTATGTTAAACTTGTGTACGTTTTTAAAGACAAGATAAAATGAAATATACTAAAACACAAGCAAATGAATATTAACTTTGAAATTCTCTTATGAAGTAGGATTCATGCTTTTAGTTGTAGTTGCGCTAATAATAATACTGTTATGTTTTCACTAATTGCGTATAGTATGCTATACGCAAGTCCGTTTAATCATTGCAAAATAAGCAAACAAATTCGTGTAAAATAAGCAAACATATTCGTAAACATATTCGAAACACATTCGCCTTATCATCGCTACTAGCAACACATTTTGAGATCAACAAAAGCGTTGGAAACTCTAATTAGCATGGTTAAGTTCATAATGCAAAAATCATATTTATCAATAAAAACAAAAATAACAACGCAATAAAACGAATCTGAGGGCAAAACTTAACGATGTTGCCAATTAAATTTATTTCGGTTAATAAAGTTTTAACGTTTCCTGTTTGTAACATACTTATGAGAAAAAGTCAGAGTATAACGTTTACACCTAAGTTCATAACTATCATGTTCTAGTAAAGTTTGTCTTGAACATAAAGAGTGTAAACATATTGTCGGATATCCGTAATAAATGTAAAGCGTCCAGACTTTTACATTCAGTTATTTAATGGGTCGTAGTTGGTAAAAACAAGGTCGTTTAAAGACTGTCAAATAACGTATTTAGTAAAACCGTTTCCGCATATTTTTCTTATAAATTGAAACTCAGGCCTTATGATATCATCGTACAAATAGCAAAAACTAAACACTGGTCATAAAAGGTAATATCGTTACAAGGTTTTATATGTCGAGATTAGTTTTATTTAGAAAAATAAAAAAATACGACAGTTGCATTTAGTTATATTTTTTTAATTTTTGATATTGTTTATTAGAGAAACTTGAAATGGCGAAAAAATTGGTTCTACTTTTGTTAGTAACACATCAGATGTCTGCCAACGTAATCAGAAGAGATACTTTACAGAGTAACTTCATGAAATCTTCTTTTTCTATTTTTTTAATTTGTTTTTCAATTTTGTTTAAGGTTCAAAATTTATAAACATGATATATGCAACATTTACTTTACAGCTTTGCTTCAGCCAAATTCTGCATCTGAAAATGCTTTTAACCAGTCATCAATCGTTCAAGCACCACTGGCTACAACAATTGGTGCTACAAACACAATGCTTCTAGAAAATGTTTCAACGGAAAGTTTTTCGGTCGAAACCGCTCAGTCTCTATTTTCGTCAAATGAACCCATGACGACGGAACTTTTTACAGCCTCGACTCAAGTCGATTTAATGTCAACAAACCTTGTTTTACCAGAGTCACCTGAATCGGTATCAACTTGCAATGTTATCAACTGTCGTTTACCGTCATGTAGATGCGCGGGAACAGATATACCTGGCGGATTGTCAAAAGTTAACACCCCGCAAATGATCTTATTAACCATGGATGACGGAGTTACACCAGAAAACTATCAGCTTTACAGTGAGTTACTTAATGGCTCGACTAACTTTAATGGTTGTCCGATCAAAGCAACGTTTTTTGTATCTGGTGACAACTCCGACTACGCTTACGTAAAGAAATTGCAACAGAGCGGTAAGTAAACTTTACAGTTTTGAAATTAAGTACTTGACGCTCATAGTTCTTGAAAATTTTGCCGTAAAAGTAAAAGGAAAAAAAAAAAAGGAAGTTTTTATTAAACGATGAATAAGTAACGTTTTGTTATAAGGTTAATTTTTTATATAAAGTCAGATAAAAACTTTTCCTTACTTTTACGCGTTCTTATTTAAACATCATATTTATATAAAACGGGAGCTTTGCATACCACATTATACAGTGGTATGCAAAGCTTCCGTTTAAACACCATATTAAATATCGTGTTTAAGCTTATTGCATACCGCTCAAGTGAATTTTAATTTAAAATGCGCACCTATTTTAGCGCTACGATCTGTACTTTATTCTTCTTTTTTCTTAGTCCACAAAAACAACGTTATTCTTAAGGATACTCTTATATTTTATAGGCCATGAAATAGCAGATCATTCGGCAACTCACAAATTACCGGAAGAATGGTGGAGTAATACAGTAAGTTTAAGAAATACATTAATTTTTCCGTTTTCGACTATTTTTTCACATGAACACATCATTAGAAAATCAAGTGACCGTATTGAGAGCTTTTTTATTTTGTAGTAAAAAGATTACAAACAAAAGTGTCTTTTACTTATTAGCAAGTTTTATATTATTCGTTTTAAGGCAGCTTTAGAAGACCTGCAAACGGAGATTTTAACACAAAAAAATACTATTCAGCAAGAAGTTGGAACAACTACACTTGGATGGAGAACTCCGTTTCTTGCAAGTCAAGAAAACACGTTTAAAGTGTTAGCTGAAAATCAGTTTTTGTATGACAGTTCGTTGGGAACCACTCCGGGTACACGATGGTGGCCATATACATTGGACTACTTACCTTCTTTGCCGTGCTACATGGCTAACTGCCCAACATGTAATGACTTTGCATATGTTATATTGTTATTTTTATTTTTGAGTCATCGTGTACCACTTTTTGTTTTTTAAGTTATCATGCGTTACTTTTCATTTTTTGTTAGTTGTTATCATGTATTACTTTTTGTTTTATTGATGTGTTTTTAATTTTTTTTTTTCGTTATGCGTTCATGTTTTACTTTTTTGTTTGAGTTATTGTATACTGATGCGTTTAAATTTTATAATTTTCATTTAGTTACGTATCCTGGAGTATGGGAAATCCCGTTGATTACATTGCAATGCGACGAATCAGCTACCACGTTTGCTACAATGCTCGATGAATGTACAAACTTAGAAACTGAAGAAAGCACGTATAACATGTTAATGACCAACTTTAAGCTTCACTACGAGGATAATAAGCAACCTTTTCCCATGTTCGGCCATTCGACTTGGTTCGATAATGCATCTTACCGCAAAGATGGTATGTTCATTATAAATGATTGATTTTTAGATTTATAATGAATAGAAACGTTTACGTTTTCGTGCAATTTCATTTTTCATTTATTTAAGAAAACATTTTCTTTTGTTTTAGCTGTCATAAGGTTCATGAACGATGTTCGAAAGTTTAGCGACGTTTACTTTGTCACTGCCCAACAGGCAATTGAATGGATAAAGTCGCCGGCCGGTCTCGATAAAAAGCCGTTTTCGTGTAACCAATAATATTTTAAAGCATTGCAAGATTTTTTTAACAAGTTTTATATGTAAATAATACTTCAATAATTGTTTTCATCACTACAAATTTTTTTGTTATTTTATATCCGCGCACTTTTGGTTTTTTGTTTCAACTTTTGGGGGAGAGAGAAAGTTGTTATGTGTTTGTATGTTTCAATATGAATTTGTATGTTTAAGAAAAACAAAGCAATCGCGTTTACGCAAGGTCCCCTCACGCTTTATAATATAAAATAGCCTGAGTTAGTTTACGAAAAATATCGCTTTAGTTTAAAATGATTCGTGGAAGAATCATTCTGAATTCAATTTGTTCCATAAATTTACTTAATATGATATTCCACTTTAATCATTTTGATTTAAAAAGACGTTTTCATATATAAGTTGGAACCATTTCTCACATCACTTTTTATATTAGCCCCTTTGGACTTTTAGTTAATAAACTGATTTACTCAGTGGGTATCTAGAAAGTTATAGCTCCTGGTATAAAAAATATTTTGTATCACTTTCGTATTTATTGCGTTCTTAACATTTTTAATTAGTTTTAAATCGTACTTCTTTTTTAAGTTTTTACGATTTTTTTAAAATAGATATTTGTAATCATTATTTGTATAATATTCATTCAATGAGATACCTTGAAATGCATGTTAATCAACTTTGAAAAAACAAAATATACAAAAATGTCTGTAACAACTAGGTTTACAGTAAAAATAGCTGGGTTTTCAGAAAGAATAACTGGCTTTTTAGAAACGTCAATTGTTTTCCAGTAACAAAGTTGTTTTGTTTAACTAATTATAAAAAACGTGGTGTTTGATAGTAAAACGATAATTGTTTATTGATATTTATAAATACAATTTATAAATACAACAGTGTTTGTGTAGTATTTATTAAACGACATTCCTTGTAGTGAATGTCTATCAATTTAAAAAAAAAAGACCATAATTTAATCTTTGTGCAATTTTGTATTTAAAAGCATTTTTTTATTTTTGTTTGATTTTAGACTTTTTTTGAAATTCTTAGTTATCCCGGGAGCAATTTAGCTTTTTTTATTTATTATTTTTTTACAGATAGGATAATGGAATCATAGACATAATAAAATATTATTAAACAGGTTCAAATAATATTTGCTACATTTAAATTTACATTTTTATTTTGCAATATTTTTGAAGCTATTTTTGTTTTTGTTAGATTTTTATAACTCACGTGAAACTCAACTCTAATCTTTTTATATATATCTTTTATTGATTGAGCTTCATGATGAACTATTTTTCTTTTTTTTTATATATTAGCGTAACGTAGTTTATTAGCCATCAGTAAAGTTAATAGCAAATAGTAGAAGCCATCAAGTCAATTCCATACCATCGATTTAAACTTAACTTTTTTAAAAGTTCAATTTTATTCACCAGTGATTTTTAACCAATCCCATGATGTTAAAAAAATTTCTAAAAATGAGCATTCCTTTAGAGTGTAACGAAAAATGCAGACACATTCTTGTTTTTTTATTGCATCTTTAACAACAAGGTATAAATGCACAATGAACGTATTCTGTATTTTGTTAAATGTTTCTTTCTTGCAAACCATTGCAAATAACACTCATTACATTTCGTCGGGTATGCTGAAGAAGGTTTACATTTACATTTTTATTTATTTCATCTTTTTTTTTATTTCAATAGATTTTAGGCTCCTTCTGTCATGGAGAGTTTTATTCATGTTCTTTGTTATGTCAATAATCGATATTACGTGTTTATGTTATTATTTAAGTCGCAATACAACACAAAATTTTAAATTGGCTACATTTTTCAGATATTATCCAATGCTAGTTACGCGGATTTGCTCCATCGTATTCTTGGCGAATATATTTTTAGTTAGCATCTTCATTTTGTTCAAAATAGATAGATTTTTATTTTTCTTTCCATCTACAGCAAATTTTGTTTGATCAAGGACGTTATAATAGATCAAGGACGTTTAACTTTATTATGCAAAGTATTAGGATTAATATATTTTATTATTTTGTTAAAATTTATTTTATCTATTACCCTATTATAACTCCAGTTACACTATAAGTTTTTAAATCATGATTATTCTAAAAAAAATTCAAATACCAAAAAATATCAAAACAAAGTTGTGAAATAAAAAAAGATTTGATTTCCGTTAAAAATGAGAAGTTTAAATCTTTAAGAAAATAGTAAATTCAAAGTATAGGGAATAATGGTTGCCAACCATTTTTAGTTCAATCTTTAAATGATCTATGATATGACCTACAATACGTGGAAAATTCTTTTTACTTTATAAGATTCATATTAGTATATCATATAATGCATTTTTACAAAAACATTATTTTTGACGTCTACAATTAAATTATTATTATGTGCGGCCGTTGCGCAGTGGTCGCTGCCTACTTTATAAGCAAGAGATCCAGGTTCAAAACGATTACAGTATTAAGTCTAGAGAAAAAAAGTTATACAGTCATAGGTGTCATTACTTAAAATACGATAAAAGCCAAGCATCAAAATAGTCTGAGAATTTTATTTATATTCGAGAGGACAAGCTGCAATTTTAATTATTTTAAATTAATACTTAATTTAATTTAAAAAAAGTACACATTGTAAAAAAAGTACACATTGTAAAAAGACTAGAAAGTTTAAAAGATTTAAAAGTTAGATTTGTAGACGTTGCACAGTGCGTCAGAAACCTTAAAAAGTGGCCAAAATTATTTATTAAAAAACATTATATTTAACATGTTTTTAGGGTTTTTCTGGGTCAAGGAATTCATTTTTGATGTTTTAAACATTATTATGGAATTATACTTTTGTTTTAAGACTTTTGACTGATGTAAAAGGTTATTTTAAAAACATGTCAAATTGTCCGCAAAACTCGCTTTCAATTTTAAAAAATGTATTTATTGCCGAAAGAAACGTTATCTAAGAGCAAAATGAATAATTTTTAAATTAAAATTTTTATCAAATCAATAATTAAAAAAAGTAGATTTTAAAATTTTTAATTAAAAATATTAATTTTTTTTTAATCCAATTTTGGCCACTTTTTAAAGTTTCTGAGGCTCTGTGCGCTGTTTGATACATATTATGCATATTTAATGCAATATAAAATGAAATTTTTTTTTATTTTATGATTTTTTGTAAAATGTTTCCGAACGTTTTATGTTTCTTTCACAAAACCTATTTTTACTAGAGCTCAGCAACATAAGGTTGTTACTAATTGTTATATTTACTAATTGTTAATAAATAAGTTACTAATGTAAAAAATACAATGTAAAAAAACGCAAACAAACTGATAATAACAAGTTGTTGCTTTTTCTGTGTCATTTAAAAGCTCAAAATAACAATTACTAGAAACCAATGTATAGGGGAAGTTGGGGTACAGTGGATCAAGGGGCACAGTGAATAAGAGGCATTTTCTTAAAGAATAGATTTTTGTTCATCTTAACAATTCAATCATTTTATTTGCTCATATATCAGCCATCTTTATTTATAGTTTTTACCACATAATTTTTGACTACCGAATATTGGTAGGTAATTTTTGTTTTTAGCTAACTAAAGTAAATTTTCTTACCCTCATTATGTTTGTTATGGAGATCATGGTTGATATAATTTTAAAGTTGAAATTTTTCATTCAGATTATTGATATCTATATTTCCTTTTAGTAGTTTAGCTCTTCTTTTAACAACACTCATCTCCTAATAAATTAGATTTTAACTTAATTTGTTATGGAGGGCCACAGTGAATCGGGTTACAGTGAATAGGTTGATTCACTTTGCCCAATTAATGACCCTAAAGATTAAATTCATGCATTTTTAACAAACAAACTACATGAAAATGAATTTATTAGTTTTAAGTTTTGAATAATTTGAATAATTTTTTAATTATTCAATACATATAAAAGTTTTGTTATCAATAAAATTCTTTTTTTTTTTTTCTTCTCAATTTTAAATGTGTTTTTTTTTCGATTTGATACTAATCTAATTATAAAAGTACACACACACACATACATACACACTATTTAGTTAGTAACTATATATAAAACATCAAAAACCAACAAAGTAAATATCTCTTGTGAGTATAATATGTTTTATATATTAAGTTATTATTATTGTTAAAACTTAACAATAATAATAACTTAATATATAAAACATATTATATTCACAAGAGATATTTACTTTGTTAGTTTTTGATGTTTTATATTTAGTTACTAACTAAATAGTGTGTGTGTGTAAGTGTGTGTTCATAGCTTATTTAACTTAAATAAGCTATGAATACACACACACATATATATATATATATATATAATACATATAGTACTAAATAAATACAATGCCTATATATATTTTTTAATAATAACAATTAATATATAAAAAATTAGAAAAAAATCCTGAAAAATAGATTAGGACATATGGAGAAGAACAGCAAATTATAAAAATATCTGATTAAACAAGGCAATCAACTTATCAAGCAAAGTGAGCGTAAACTACAAGAAGGTGATCTACTACTTTACACTTATGGATCCAGTATATACAGGTATGCATAGATTTATATATCTCACTATATATATATATATATATATATATATATATATATATATATATATATATATATATATATATATATATATATATATATATATATATATATATATATATATATATATATATGTATATGTATATATATATATGTTTATATATATTTATATATATATATTTATATAAATATATATAAATAAATATATATATATATATGTATTTTTTTATTATTTATTGTGCACCACAAAGAGCACCTAAATTTGAATAAATAAATTGTTTCGAGACTTACTCATTGGTATGAACACCACGACTACAAGAGTGGATATAAATTTTCAATCAGAAATCTGAATATCTATTGGCAATCATTACTAATAACATTTTACAAAAAACCATACCTAAGTCACAATCTGTACAATCTATATTTTAAGTATCATCTTAATCTGAGATTGCTATTGAAGCCAAAAACAAAAAAAGCAAACTTGCACGAGTTAGTCACACACGTCTAACTTTTTTGGCAGAAAACACAAGGAACTCAGTTAATTATTTGTTTGTGTCTTTTGATATGTACCTCTATTGAGTGTTTTTTTTTAAGACTATTTCTGTTTTTTTTTGTTTTTTTTTTTGGTAAAGAAATCTCAATATAGTTTATAATATTAATTCAAAGTTTTTTTTTTTTAATTTAAAAAATAGTTTTATAGTTTTTAACTAGTAATTAACTAATCTAGAAAGATTTATATCATGAACTAAAATGTTATACTGATAAGATATTTTGCATTAAATTTTTAAAAAAACAACTTTTTTTATAGCCACTAGTTATTAAAAAACATCTATTAGAACGCTGAGAAACTTTGTAAGAAACTCAAGAACAAAGAATCAGATGATAGATTCGATGTTTTGTAAAAAAATCAGTTTAATATGTTGAATGCTTCCTTATTTATAAGCCTATTTCCTCATTTTGTATTAGAGCGACGCATAGTGTGCTAGTTGGCATTAAATAATAAATTTTGAAATTGAATAATATCTT
>NC_061166.1:34606501-34739001 GCF_022113875.1 Hydra vulgaris | reverse complement strand
GAAACCCCAAAATAAAATTTTTATTTGAAAATAATTTAAATTAAATCAAATCAAATCAAATATATTCTGAACAAAGTTGTTATATCAAGAATATTTACAAATAGTAGTTAGAACTAATATAAAGTAAACACCTGTAATCCATTGTAATTCCAGTATTATTTTGTTATATAGAACACATTAGGGGTTAGGAGTGAACAATTAAAAAAAAAAAATGCTTTTATGAGGAACCTTTGTGCCTTGTAAAAACATGATTTTGTTTTGCTATACCCCAAATCCATCAATAAATGTATATATATTTAGATTCTTTTTGCCAAAAGTTATATAATGTATAAAATGGTTGGATCAACTAATATCAAACTTGGTAAACTATACAATTAATATAAATTTTTAAAATTTTTTAGAGATTATTAATCATATAGTAATATAAGAGCATAAAACCTTTTTAAAAAATCCGCATAACTTGGTAAGATAATCTGACAAATTCTTTCTTCAATGCGTTTTTTAAGAGTAATGTCTGGCACAGAAAACTGACGATGAAGTTGATGAATTTCTTCTAAATCTGTATTAAAACCCTGCAAAAAGAGAAAAAAAGATATAGTTAAATCATGTAAAAATTAGTAAGAGCAAATTCTATACTTACAAACATAAAAACAAATTTTTTCTTTGAAAAGGTCAACAAAATTTCTGTCATAATTTATAAAAATTAAACACTTATCTAAAAACTATACACAATAACATAAGTTTTAAATTCTAATCAATTCTATTATCCAAATTTTTGTCTATTTATTTTTATTAGTTTTATGATTTGTAAATAACAGAACAGATGACACAGTATATTTGATTTAATATATATTTGTTGCTCATTAGAAAGATTTGAAAATTAGATGTCATCAATGCATGCAAATTTTTTTTGCTAGAAGTTAATGACGTCATCACTGATAACATCATATTGAAGTAACCATCTAAAGAATTAAGGTTTTGGTTGAATTAGACATAAAGTATGAACATTTACCAAAAAAATGTAATAAAAAAAAGGTTTTTATTCTTCTTTATTTATATTCTTTAATTTTCAGGCACCATTTTTAGAAAAAAAAGACAACTTTTAACTAAAAGAAGAAAAACAATAAAAAAACAAACAAAACAAACACAAAAAATTTTATTGCTGTAAGAAATGTCTTCCACATATAAACAATTCTAGCTAAACCCACTATTATATAAAGGGTGGGGCAGCAAAATTCAAAAATAAAAGACAGCATAAATAATCAGGCCTCAGCAGGAAGCGAGAGCTTTAGCTCTCATTCTCGCCCACACTCATCTTAAATGGTTTACGGGAGTAATTTATGACTTTTGCAAAAATCTTTCGTATAAAGATAATAACTAGAATAAAAAGACAAAGTTTGAGTTTCAGATTGACTATTTTGGCTTACAAAATGCAACTGTTTATTTTTTATATGTAATAATTTTTTTTTTTGTAGTGCTTGAGATTATAGCTAACATATTAATAACAAGTATTATTAATATTGTATTTATAACAAGTATATTGTATTAATAATATATATCTATATGTATTTTTTTATTCTTTCTAATTTTGGCCCACTCCCAACAAAGCTGCAAGCAACCACTATTCGATTAGAAATTACTGGAAAAAAAGAACAGAGATATAGAGCAAGGAAATGGTTGACAGAAGACTTAAAAAGTTGTAGGTTGTATGAGTCAGGAAAACACGAAAATGGGAGAGAGTTCCAAAGAGTTAAAGTGTGAGGAAAAAAAAAATTAAATGAATAAAAGTTTTTAGAATATGCATGGACAGACTCAGTAAATGAATGAGATTTTGCTGAATGATGAATCAAAAAAAAGAATAAGTTTTAGTTGATGAACTAGAGATGATAGCTCACTTGAGCAGCGTCCATGATAGTATTAGTAAAAAAGAGAAAAAGATGAAAGAGAAAAAGAACTTTATGATGATTGGAAAGAGGGTCAAGCTTAGCAAATAAAGCGGATCCAACTATGTTGACAATATATTTTTGCACCTTGTTTAGAAGAGAAAGAACATCATTAGAAGAACCAGCCCAAATATGACAACAGTATTCCATACAGGGACGTATAAGAGATCGATAAAAGTAAAGAATGGAATCAAGAGTAAGAAAAAGGCAAACACGATAAAAAGAAGCAAGATAATAGATTTTGTCAAGACAAGAGTATAATATTGAGTCATCAGCAAAACGTGTTATATAAGGTTGTCTGGAAGATTATTAATGTAGATAAGAAATAAAACAGAACCAAGGATAGAACCTTGAGAAACTCCATGGGTTACTGGAAATGAAGAAGAGTGTTGACCTTCTAGGATGACTTTAATAAAGCAGTTAGAAAAAAACGATTTCATAATCTTCAAACCTTTTCCAGATACACCATATGAAACAAGCTAATAGAGAAGATCAGCATGCCAAACTTTGTAGAAAGCTTTAGATATCACAAGAGCAATAGCCCTAGCCTCTCAGCCTCCTTCTAATGCACAATAAAATTATTCCGTCACAGCAGTTAGAAAGTCAGCCATAGAGTGAGAAGATCGAAAACTGTATTGATTGTCTAATAGTAACTTATTTGACTCAAGATGGAATGAGAGAAATTTATATATCAAAGATTCAAAGACTTTTATAATAATAGCAGAAAGAAAACTGATCCAACGATAATTGGAGGGATCAGAATGTTCACCAGAGTTTTTGAAAATTGGAACAACAGATACCATTTTCCAGAAGGAAGTAAAACAAGACTCAGTCAAGCATTTGTTAAATAGTTTTTAGAGAATTAAAGAGAATTCTGGAGAACAATTTTGTAAGACTATGACAAGAATGTTATCTGGAACACAAGCTGTAGAAGAGTTGAATTAAGATATTACTTTAGCAATGAAAGCTGGAGTTATTTGAATGTCTAACAATGGTTAACCTGTTTAATTGGAATAGAAGGAAGGCAAAAAAAGACAAATAAGATTCAAGAGCCGAATTAGAAGAAAAGTTCTATTCAAAAAGTTCTGTCTGAATAATAAGATAATAAGATCAGTCAGATGAATGAGAAATGGAATGTCAGACCTACCCTTGTTAATGACGCTGTTGAAGATTTTTCAAATGTATCTAGAGCCTAACTTCTGCAATAAGGTACAAGATATAGTGAACTGAGAATAATGGAGCTTAGCATCAGACAGCACCTTTTGACATTGATTTCTTGCAATAATGATTAGCCAGTTGTTCTCAAGAGAGTTGTTCTTTTGAAAAAGTCGAAAAAATGATTACAATTAGATATAGCAGCTGCATATACCACATTCTACTCCATGGTTTTAACTTAAGAAGGTTAAAACCATGGAGTAGAATTAAGCTTGACTTGGAACCGATAAGAAAAAATAAAGCTTCTATTCCTGTCTGAATCCAGGAGGGTACGTAGGAGGCACATTTTTTAGCTGAGAGGGAAAAGACATCAACCAAAGGACCGTCACAAAGAAAAGAATTCACGAAAAGAATCCTTTAAAGTCAGCTTTAGGATAGTAGTAAGTAGAGTGATGATAGGGTGAGTCTGAAAAGAAAGTACGAGGTGAAAGATTTAAAAAGATCATTGCATGGTCAGAACCACCTAAGGGAGAAAAAGGAGAAACTGAACACAAGCTAGAATCAGAGACAAGACATAAATCAAGGAATGAAGGTAAATAATAAGGGTTGTCAGGAAAACAAGTCACAAAGTTAACTATCTGAGTAAGAGATTGAGAAATGCAGAAGTTATAGGCTTTAGTTCCAGCAAGGTCAGTGTCGTTATAGCTAAGCCATTCAGTGTGATGAATGTTCAGGTCAGCAATAACAACAATATTGACAGAGGGGTAAAATAAGAGGGTATGCTCAATTTGATCAGAAGTTACATCTAAAAGAGTATAGTCTTGGGAATGAGAACAATAAAGAACAAAGAGAAAGGTGATAGAGTAAAGAGGTGCTAAGCAGAAACACATAAAAGAATGGTCAAAAGGTTCGAACCTGAGTTCATGACAAATAGGTGAATTGATATGTATGTATACCACAAAGCCAAGCAAAAGATTATTGGAACCTTTGCAAATCAAAGGATAGTGCACATCAACACTGAAATCTTTAAAAGGAATAAAAGAATTTAAATTAGTCTCACTAAGAGCAAACAAGTCTGGTAAATTTTTCAAGAGGTAAGATTCAACTGATGGGAGCAAAGAATATTTGCAAAAGATATATTAAAACATTTAAGTAGTGCGGACGGTTTTTTATGTTTAATATTTTGGGTTACTTTTGGCATAATTTAAGTTTAAAGAGAACTTGACTCATTCATAAATAGAGCACAGCCTCCTAAACAATAAGCTATGCAATTGTCTCAGTCCTGTTAATTAACCCTGAAATGAAAAGAGAATTTTTTTTCCTTTTCAAAGACAGATAAGCATTGCAGAGATATTTCTTTTCCTAAAACCTTTGGTGTGAAAGTGTAATATCACTTAACATTAATGACATTATGGTTTGCAAAGTTGTTTATAAAAGAAAAGCATTATCATTATAACTAAAATGAAAAACATTAAAAAAAAAAATTATTTGCATAACAAAATGCAATGCTTTTTTAAAAGGCACGGTTTTTGCAACAACAAAAAAAATAATTAAAAAGAGTGCCAATTAAAATGAAAATGTTTTTGATTAGATTTGACTAAATCTTAAATTTTTACACTCTACATTATATTGATAAAATATAAAAATATTTGATAAAAAACTGATAAAATATATAATTATAAGACTCTAAATTATTATATATAACTTTTTATTTTATGTAATGAATTATATACTTTATATAACATTATCATTATTTTTTAATCATCTTCACTTCCAACATAGCTGCAAGTAACCACTATTAGATTTGGAAGTTACTGGAAAAGATAAAATGAAGTTTATAAACAGAAAATCACAGAAAAATCTTGTCATGATACAAGTATTATCATCATGCTGATAATACTTATACTTATATCATCAGCATGATGATACAAGTACCATCAGCATGATGATACAAGTATCATCAGCATGATGATACAAGTACCATCAGCATAATGATACAAGTATCATCAGCATGATGATACAAGTATCATCAGCATGATGATACAAGTATCATCAGCATGATGATACAAGTATCATCAGCATGATGATACAAGTATCATCAGCATGATGATACAAGTATCATCAGCATGATGATACAAGTCTCATCAGCATGATGATACAAGTGTCATCAGCATGATGATACAAGTGTCATCAGCATGATGATACAAGTGTCATCAGCATGATGATACAAGTGTCATCAGCATGATGATACAAGTGTCATCAGCATGATGATACAAGTGTCATCAGCATGATGATTTAAGTGTCATCAGCATGATGATTTAAGTGTCATCAGCATGATGATACAAGTATCATAAGCATGATGATACAAGTATCATCAGCATGATGATACAAGTATCATCAGCATGATGATACAAGTATCATCAGCATGATGATACAAGTATCATCAGCATGATGATACAAGTATCATCAGCATGATGATACAAGTATCATTAGCATGATGATACAAGTGTCTTACAAAGCTTAAGAATAATTCTTGTGGTGTGCAATTATCATAAAATCACAAAACATTTTCTTTTTTTAAAACAATGATAACAAAAATACCTTAAATTTTTCTTTAATTGCTTGCTTGTGTTTTTTATTCAACTAAAGAAAAAAAATTTAAAACCAATATTAAAGTAACTAAAACCAACAATAAAAGTTTTATTATAAAGCATATAACAAAAAATCAACATTAAATTTATATAAAGAAAAATAATTGTACATAAATCTCATTATTATTAACCATATTTTATCTTTAGATGGTATATAAATGCTTAAAACCTAAATCTGATTGTTCATACTAATTTAAAATAATAATTATATAAAAATAGAAATAATTAATAAGCCCAATAAAGAATATTATTGAAAATTATCAAAATAGTTATAATGATGATTTATTGTTATTAATTACAAACTATTAATTATTATGTATTGCGGTGTCAAACATCTAATGAAAAAATTGCATTATTTTTTATTTTTACAAAAAACTTAAATTGACCCAAAATGGTGTAAAATGTTATGCCATCTGGTGTAAATGTCATCTGGACAAGAATATAATATGAAAGTAATGAAAGTAAAAAAAAACAACATAAAAAACAATTAGGATTAAAGAGAGATAAGCAAATAAAAAAATATAAAGATGCATTAAAAAAAAGTTAAAATAATTAAACCGAGTAAACAAGTGTGTTATCAACATTATGATATAGAAACTATTTTAATAGGAAAAAACATTTTTTTACAATTAAAAGATATTGACAAATTTTAGTGAAAAGATTGTCAAGAACTATTTTAAAATTATATTTAAGTTGTGTTTTAAAAGTTTTTCTGTAAAACAATTAATTTTTTTAAAACCATATTCACCTTTTTAAGTCCAAGAGGCCAGTGTAGTTGAGGAGGTTAACTTTTTTTATAACTGTTGTTATAACCCTTTAATTATAAAATCATAAACAAATTTTATGTTTTATTTGTTTTATTTCAGTTTTACAACTTCTTTCACATTTTTCACATTTTAATTGCACATGTTTTATGTGCAATTAAAATCTTTGAGTTCACAAATTAAAAACCTTTTTTTTAATTAATAACCGTTTTTAATACTTGCATTGTCTAACACAAATAGTTAAGCTATTATCTTAAATAATCTTTAATATTTGTTTTGTCACCTTTATGTCAATCTTAAATATTGGAATAAAATAATAAACAAATATTTCTACAAAATAATAAATATTGCTACAAATTAAAAAATAAGTATTGGCATAAAATAATAAATAACTGTATAAAAACAATTAACAATAAAATTGTGTAAAATACTTAATTAAAAAAAACTTCTGAACTTGAAATATAAAAAAAACAGTAGATATAAAAACAATAGATATAAAAAAAGTGAAAAAACTACCTTCCCAGAACTTTCTAAAAGTTTGTCAGAAGAATCCATCACTAAATGCTGGCTTACTCTTTGCCAACTATAAACATAGTAATACAATTAATGCAGGAAAAAATGTGTAAAAAGTGATTCAATACATGTGGAAATAATTAAAAAAAAAATAAACCTCTTTTCATAGCTTTCCATCTCATCTCTAATGACTTCGTCATATTGTTTTTCAAGGTCGGGCTGGCCATTTTCTTGAAGCAGCTTCATTATGCCGATTCTATATTGGCAAAAAAAAAGTTTCTAAAATATATATTTAACACAATACTAATAGATGTTGGTACATTGATCACAAATTTAAAACAGATTTTATAACAGGATGATAAAAATATACACAAAAATAATAGAATTCACAAGATAACACAAAACAAAACACAATGCTAATGTGTGTTTAAATCAGCATGAGCTTAAATAAAAATCAACCATTTTTTTACCTAAAACTTTTTATTTTAATAATATTGTTTTGTAACTAGCACAACATAACACAAAATGTTTTTCAAGAAAAGAAACTTTTTTTTTCTATAAATAAATAATCTACATATGTAGATGCTGCCTTCTTAAACCTTAATTTTCAGTCGACGTATATACTGAAACGCCCATTATCCCTATTTCAGTATGACAATATGACATCAGCAGCATTTAAATAACATTTACAATGGTTTGGTTAACATTTACAATGGTTTGCTAACATCTACAATGATTGGACAACATCTACAATAGTTGATGAACATCTTTAATGATTGACTAACATTTTTTTTAAATATTAATTCATCTTCCCAAGGCTGAGAAGGCCACTACAGTCAAGCAGGCTACTTTTAGTTGTAATTACAACCCCCTTTCAACTCTATAACTCTGAAACACAAACCTTGACAAACAAGGCAGCTGTGTGGTGAAATAAGTTGAGAGCAGTACTGCCAGGGACATGGTGGGAATTAAACTCAGAACTTCTCACTTATGAAGAGCGCTCTACGACTAACACAGTACAATGATTGGCTAACATCTAAAATAGTTGGTTAACATCTGCAATGGTTGGCTAACATCTACAATAGTTGCCAAATATCAATGATGGCTAGATAACATTTATAATGTACAAATAAATTAAAAATCTTTTCTGATCATCTTAATTTATTAACTAAAATTTACTAGCTTTTTTCATGTACATTCAGGAAAAAAATAAGATTACAAAGACTTACGTACTTCTGCAAACTTTTTATAATGTAGTTATAGTTGTTTAGCATGAAAATAGATTGGAGAGCCATTGAATCATACATTTTTGATTTATTCATTAAATTACGACTTAAAGATTCCAAAACTTTTGCTAAAGTAAAAACATAATAATTAGTAAAAAAACAATAGTTTATTTTAAATATCATTGTAAATAACTTTTGTCAAGCTAAAATAAATGACAAAAGTACTATACAAATTTAAAATTGAAAACAATAAGTTAAAAAAGTAATAGTAGCTTACACATAAAGCCAGCAACAATTGTAGAGGAGGTTTCTTTAGAATCTAAATTAAGTTCATTAAAAAATTGACAAATTATGTTTAACAAGAAAACATTTATTAATAAACAAGTTTGTTCATTTAATTTAACATATAAGAAGATTTAAAAAATCTAAAAGAGGTTATGCTTATTAACATAAAACTGTTACAACAAATTTAAAAAAATTAATTAGATTTTTTTTTTAAATAAATAATTTTACACAATAACAAACCACCATTATTATCACCATCATCCTTCCTATTCTCCTCCTCCTCATAATCATGATGATAATCATGACAATGATGGTCATCATGATCACCCTCATGATCATGGTCATCACAAAATCTGAAGGAATGTTTTTCATCAACTGAAACTTTTTTATACTTACCATCAAGTTTTCCTTCTTTAAATACAACCTTTTTCTCCTGAACCTTTTTTTAAACTAATTAAATCCCAGCAAGGTTGAAAACAGCAACTATAAGTTGAGGGTTACAAGAAGAAAGAATATTTACAAGAATATTGTTAAAGAGCAAAGAAATGGTTGATAGAAGTCTTAAAAAATTGTTGGTTGCATGAGTATTGATGTGCGAGGAAAACTGTATGAATAAAAATTATAAAAGCATGAAGGGATAGTAAATGGATGCATTTTAACTGAATTATGAGTCAAGCAAAAATGAGTTTTGTTTGATGGAGATAATAATTTGTTTTAGCAGCAACCATGATAAAAACAGATGCTATTTTCCAGCATGCATGAAAACAAGATTCAGTCAAGCACTTATTAATTTTTTTAAAAAGTGAATTGAAGAGAGTTCTGGAGAACTTCTGTAGTTTGGAGAACACTTTTATAACACTATGGCGAGGATGTTGCCTAGATCACAAACTGTAGAAGAAAGACTTCTACAACAGAAGCTGGAGTGATTTGGATATCTATCAATGATTTGACCTGTTTAGCTGGAGTGACAGGAAAAATGTGGATATTTGATTCAAGGGAAAAACTAGAAAAAAAGTTCCCAGCAAATAGTTCTGCCTTATTCTTAGGGAGTGATAAGGTCAGACCCATATATTAGAGATGGAATGTTAAACATACTTTTGTTAATGACACTGTTGAAGATTTTCCTAAAATCTCTAGGGCCTTACTTCAGAAATAAGATACAAGATTTAGTAAATTGGGAGTAATGGAGTTTAGCATCAAACAACATTTTTTACATTAATTTCTTGCAATAAAAAAAAATATTTCTTCTTAAGAGACTTGTTCTTATAAATAAGTTAAAAAAAATGACAATTGCACAATTGAAATAGCAGTTGCACAAGAATATGAAAACCATGGTAACCAAACTAGATTGTAAAGGTGAAAACCATGAAATAGAATGAGGTTTGAAACGGACAAGAAAAAATAAAAGCTTCCATCTTCCACACCATATCTAGGAGATTACATAAAAGTTGCATTTATCAACAGAGTGAGACAAAAGACATCAGCACAAGGGCCGTCATGAACAAAACCACAAAAAGAACCTCAGTTAGCTTTAGGATAGTAGTAAGTAGCGTGATGATAGGATGAGTCCAAAAAAGAAGTACAAGATAAAAGATTTAGAGAGAATATTACATGGTCCAAACCACCTAAAGGAGCCAGAAGACACTGAACACAAGCTAAAGTCAGAGATACAATTAAAGGAGTGAAGGAAAGTGATCAGGATTGTCTGGAAAACATGTCACAAAGTTAACTATCTGAATGAGAGATTGAGCAAAATCATTTTTTGACTTCTCTGTATTACTAAAAATACATTTTCTACACTTAAAACCAACAACAAGTACACATTGTATACCACTTCATCTTTTGTAAATCATTCTTACAAACTCTAAAAATAATAGTGTTTGCTTAAACTTTTAAACAACTAACTTTAAAATCATTCTTTCTACATTTTGCAGTTCTGAACCTTCACTTTTATTACTTCCATCTTTTGTTTTGTCTCCATCTTTTGTTTTGATTGCATCATTTTATACATAGTATTGATAACTGTTAGAAGTCATTCTTTAACACCTAAATACAACAAAGCCCACCATACTATTTCTCATTGTACTCTATTAAAAACTTTTTCAATCTTAAATGCTGTCCACAGATCACTATATTTTTCTATCTAAACCTTAAAAACAACCTTTGATCAAAACATTAACTTTTCAATTTAATTTGCAAATATCCATTCCATTATCCAAATATCCAGTCCATTTCTTTTATCCTTTAAATATATCAAAAATATGCTAAATCTACAAATTACACAATTCATCTAATTTCAATTTTCAAAATCTACACTTAATCAGAAAGGTCTTTTTTTTTTACTTCAAACATTGTACCAATTTTATGTCGCTAATAAATAATTAGTCAATCCAATAGTCAATAGAATATTTAGAATGATTTAAATGATGACTAGATCCAACACAATTGGAAACTTTTGCATTAATCCTTAAATAATGAAGTTGAAAAGTCTAAACTGATAGATAAAATTTTCCTATAGGAATAATTTTAGTATATAATAAAAGTATCTATAATATATAAATATAACAATTAATGTGCACGAAAACAAAAACATATATGTATTTTTGTAAGTCACAAAAAAAAATATTAAAAAAAATTAAATTAAATTAGACTTAACAAAAAAAAAAAAAATTTTTTTTGTGTGTCTTTATAAATGTATTTAAGAGCCTGAGAAAAAAACCTGTAAAAACAAAACAAAAAAAAAAGGCCTAAAAGTGATATTCTTTAATCACGCTCAATGTTAAATATACTAATGCTGATAGAGTAAGAAAGACGCCTGTAAGTTTTTTTTTAACTAGGATTCAAAAATCAGCCCGTATGGAAAATGGGAAAGGTTCCATAATTGTATAGATTTTTTATTACTACATATTAGCATTCAAGAAAAAATAAAGACTTGAGAAGTAATATTGCATTGTTGAAATAAAAGCCAAAATGACGCTAAATCTGCTTTTGTTTTTTTTAACTTGTATGATTGCAGACGTAAAAAATTTTAACCTGATGTTTATTGAACATAACTTATTACTTTTAGGCAATATTTCTTTATTTACAGTATGGTTTATTAAGCATTTAGTAAATTACTTCTGATTTGTTCAGAATAGATTACCCTGTTTTAATGCCAACATTGGATTGCTATTGTTTTTGACCATACTAAATTAAAAAACAAAAAAAACAACCTGATTTAGCATCATTTTGACTTAAAGTTATATCAACGATATGATATGACTAAGTTTGTTTTCTTTGCATTAAAAGAATGGTAATATAGAGTAATTGAAAATCTATAGATTAATTTTTTAAACCATTTCCCATTTCATATAATCACTGATTTTTGAATGCTACCTAAAATATTTTTTTAAAGTTGACTAATGATGACTCATGAATATTTTGTAAACAATACCCCTCCAGTTTCTGTAAACCATTAAAGTTACAATGGGATACCCTTTCCATAAAGGATAAAATACATTGTGGGAACCTTTTATGTTTCAGGATAAATTTTAGCAGAAATTACATTTAGAGAAAAAAATTTATAGGTTTCATTCCCTATCAGCATTACTATATATAAAATTGAAAGTAATCAAAGAAAATTAGAGTTAATTTTTGATTTCTTAGAAACTAATTCATACTTTTTTTTTTTTTTTTTTTTTAAACTTATAACTTTAAAAACTGATGATTAAAATAAAAAAATAAAGATAATATTCCTTAAATATTGAGAGAACAACATGGCAATAAAAAATATTGAGAGAAAATAAAAAAGTAAAGGAAAATATTCATTAAATATCAAGAGAATCAATTGGTAAAATTATGTAGAGCAAACAAATTAATTTATCATTACCCAAGTGTAGTACAGTTTTAAACAACAATAATTCAAATAAAATTCTATTATATTTAAGTTTTTAAATTTTTATTTTAAATTTAAAATACAATAAGACAGTTGAACAATTAAATAAGTTAAAGATCTTCTAACATGATTTACACAAATGATTTTGCGCATCAAAATGTATAAAGGCCATTAAACCAAAAATTAAAAACTTAGTAAACACACAAAAGTAAATACCAATTTTAAAACAAAACAAAACACTTTAAAATATTTTTCAAAAATTCTGGTCTTTTAGTTTAGTTTTTGTAAAAAGTTCAGCTTTACAAACCTTTAAATAATCAATTAATGAACACTATGTTTCAAATTAATGAACACTATGTTTGATTTCAACGCTATGCTTTTAATGTTTAATTGATGAATGTTTGGTAAGCACAGATGAGTTATATTTTATTAGAATTATACATTTCATATATTTCCATATTTTTCATATAAATATATTTCATATATTTCCAATATATTTTCAATAGGTAGAATTACCTTAATACTTCATTAGTTAGAGAAGTAAATAATTTTAACAGCAACTTAAAAACAAGTACAAGAATAATAAACCTAAATCATTAGTGTACTAGACAATTTATTATAAGAATAATTTGTAATACATTACTCAATATACGAGAAAGAAAATTTGGCTTAATACTTTCCTGTCACTAACTGTTCTAATACGTTCCTATCACTAACTGTTTTACAAATGAAAATAAAATAAAAAGTCTTTTCAAACATTCAATTACAAAAAACTAAATAAATAGTTTTATAAATAAACAGTTTTATAAACAAATAGTTTTATAAATAAATAGTTTTATAAATAAATAGTTTTATAAATAAATAGTTTTATAAATAAATAGTTTTATAAATAAATAGTTTTATAAATAAATAGTTTTATAAATAAATAGTTTTATAAATAAATAGTTTTATAAATAAATAGTTTTATAAATAAATAGTTTTATAAATAAATAGTTTTATAAATAATCTTGAATGGTGATTAATATTTGAATGGTGAAACCATCACCATTGAAGTCTTTCATTTTCTTAATCTTTTTGATGAACTTTTTTTATAAGTTAAGTAGAGTCATGAAGAAATGTTAAATTTATCTGAAATGTAGAAAGATTAATGAACAAAATATTACTGAAAAATGTCTAAAAGTTACCTTCAGAAAGAATCATAGCTGTAGTATCTATAAATTGCATTAATTCTTCTAAATATATGGCTACCTAAAAACAATTGTATACATAAAAAATATATTTATCATTTTTGTTTCTTTAAATTAAAGTGAAAAGTTTTTAAATAAAGTGCAAGTTTACTTGGATTATTATAATAATGGTTAATAAAAATCAAACAAGGTTAACAAAAAATCAATTTGAAGTTAAAATATAATTCAATAATGTTAACAAACTATGTTACAAAATAAACGTTAAAAATTCTTTGTTAAGTACTAAAAAAGAAAATGAAAAAAAGTTAATCAATATAACTAATAATTAGTATTAAAATTTAGCAATTAATAATACAGTTTATCATATTTTAAAAATATTACCTATTGCATTTGTGATGAAAAAAAAAAAAACAGATGGGAAAAAAAAAAACACTATTTAGCAAGTTACACTTCTAAAAGAATTTTGTCACTTTTTCAATAACTGTATGTAGAATTAAAAAGTTCAATATATATAAAATACAAAAAAATACAATAAGTATATACAACAAAAAAACATATGTAATAAAAAAAAAGTAGTACAATAATAATAATAAAAAAATGTATTAAAAAAAAAAATAAAAGTATGTATTAAAAAAAAGTAAAAAATAAAAATAAATAAAAAAAAAGCTAATGAATCATATTACTCAATAAAAAAACTATTCTATTTTAGTAACCATAAAATTTTTTTAATAAACACAAGTGAACAGGTGCTTATTATAAACTGTTATTATCATGTAACTGTATTAAAATAAAATGACATAAAAGAATTTGAAAAAAAAGAAAAAAAAATTTGAACAATAAAGCACTAAACATTCAAGAAACATTAAATGTAAAAATAAATAAACAACACCTAATAAAAAGTGTAAAAATAAATAAACAACACCTAATAAAAAGTGTAAAAATAAATAAACAACACCTAATAAAAAGTGTAAAAATAAATAAACAACACCTAATAAAAAGTGTAAAAATAAATAAACAACACCTAATAAAAAGTGTAAAAATAAATAAACAACACCTAATAAAAAGTGTAAAAATAAATAAACAATAGGGTAGGTCGATTTTACTTCCGCATATTGCGTAATACTGCAGTAGTTGGAGACTGAAAAGTGATTACCCTCAAAGTTTGAAAGATTTTTGATGAAGATTCGCTTGCGGATTTAATTTTTAAGATTTGAAGGATTACGCAAAAAAACACCTTAAAAAACGTTATACGAGAAAACTGACGTTTTAAATATGTTCATTTTAAAAATGTTTTTAATATTATTTGCATTGCTAAATGATTTAAATTTATAATAATTTATAACAATTAAGTTAAATTTATAACAACTTGTTAATTGTTTAAAGACTTTATCAGTGAATCTTTTATCCTTATATTTACAAAAGAATATTACAATAAACAATAATTTCACAATTTAAAACATTTTGAACAGGAATATATATTTTTAGAAAAATATTTTCAATTAAAAAATATCATCATAAGAATGGGAATAATGTCCTTTTGAAATATATGGTTTACGCATCTTCCTGCTTAGTAATTTGGTTAAAATGCAACTGTGTCGATTCTCGAACCCATAAACATATTGGGATGCTTCCGATACTAGTTTTACCGCTCGCTCAACACTCTGGGAGTGAGATGGAAAGTCGGAAATTTCAGGTTTAACGTTATTGTCAATCATATATTGGATTTGCTCAATTGAAAAATGTTGTGTTGTAGGGGGCTCCGTAACTTTTGTAATGCTGATGTCAACCAACTCATACCAATGATTAGCATTAAAATTAATTTCCGGAATTTTCATCAAATTTACTTTCAAAATTTCGTTGTTTACTCTATGAGTATAAACCGAAGTCAATTACCACATTTAATATAAATTTTTTCAAAACTTTATTTTAGTTAACTATAAAAAATACCTTTGCCTTAGAGCCGGTAGGATTTGAAAACCAAAGTTTCGTATCTTTTTGTCATTATCTTTTAGCATGGCATAAAGAATATTTTCAGGTTTTAGGCACAATGCATTTTTTTTGATGTTTTTTTTAACATTAAGTTTAACATCATCAAAGGGGAGATTATTTATTCTAGTAATAGTAGAAAAAATAAGGCGCGGGGATTCGTGGAATTTTGAAGATTTTTTTATTTCGAACCATGCTGGAGCATAAACTTGAACAATAAAGTATACAAGTTTTTTTAAAGAAACGGTTGGTTGATTGTCTCTAGTATATAAACAGAGAAGGCGAATAGCTAGAGTTAACCACCTTGCATGGTTAAGCGGTCCAATTTTATAGGCAGCCCATTTATCAGAAACTTTACCAAAGCCTATTCCTTTGCAATATTCAAACAAAAGTCTTTGATCGCAACTAAGGTCTATTAATATTTCTTCTGGAATATATCCATCTACTATTGGGTTTTCAATACGTTCAAACAAAACTTGATTTCTATCCTGAATATTTTCAGCACATCTTTTGCCAAGTTGACCACTGAAGCTTCTTGGCCCAGTTGTGTCACCATCAAGTTTTATAAAAAGAGCTCGTAACGGAAGTTCGTTTTGATGTAATGCGCATCCAATTAGGTGTAGTTTTCTTTTTAAAAGCTCTTCTAATTTTACCACTAAGCCACTTATTGGTCCAGTATTGGTAGCTGTATTATCAAGAAGAACAGCTTGTATACTTTCCAAACTGTTATATTCTTGTAAAACACTGAACGTTTCGGTAGCAAGAACTAAGCCTGTAGCACCAGTAACAGGAATGGTCCTATGAGTCAAATAATTTCCACTCGATTTTCCATCTTCATAAGTAAATGTGAGGTGATGTTCAGGTTCAATGCATTTCTTTAGTATTTCTCCTTGAGGTGAGTTTATTATTTTACTTGTTTTAGTTATCTGATCGAGCTTGCCATCAACCCCAAGACAAATTAACTGTTTTTTTTGTTCTGAGTCCACATCTTCAGTAACAGTTTTTACTTTTGATTTGGCTCTATCTAATTTGCATTTGTCAATCAAAATATCTTTTATATCACCGTCGTCTTTCAGGAGATGTTTAATGTCATGTAGTAAAGCATTTGCTAGAGCTGCACCTACGTTTGACGAGCACTCGTTTCTAACTAGTTCCATTGCAAATCTTGGAAGTTTAACCAAGTTGTATTTTCCAATAGGATTATTTATTGGTTTCCATTCACCTTCATCCTAAAAAAGTTAAAAAAATAAAATACTTTATATTTCATCTACTACGAATATATCATGTAGTTATAAAACATTTACTTCCGTATTGGATAAACCACTTGCTTCTTCAACTAAGTTTACATGTGGTATAGGGGATTCATCTTCATCAACTAAATTATGAAATATTTTTTTTCGTTCTTTATCAAGTTTTTGAGTCTTTTTGACAGATAATCTATCAACGGAAGAAAGTTGATATGCACCTTTTGGACCAATTTTTTTTCTCTGATCACGAAGATAAGCTCTGTCTTCAAGAGGTACTTTATTACTTTGAGAGCAAAGGCATACAATATGTTCTTCAATGCAATTTTCTTTATTGCAAGAAACTTTTCTATCACTACAGGGAAACACATCTAATGAAAAGGAACACGCAGAAATATCAAAGAGTTTGTCCAAGTTAGCATCAAGATTTCTTTTAGCGCTTGCTTTTCCGTGCTTGCGATTAATATCCTTAACAAGTACGAGAAGATCTTTTACTTTCCTATTAATAGATTTGTCAGTTATAAGAGGTAAACTTGGGTTTACTGAAGCCCAAATTGATTTTATATTATTGCTAATTTGCTGAGTCACTGATAAGATATCTGCATTTGGATTCACATGAATTAGATAGTAATAGTACTGAATAACCTGTCTAAAAGTGCTTGGATCTGTCATTGATAATTCACATGGGCCACCGCAATACTTTTTTTCACTTTTCATCCGTGTAATTGTAGTCGTAACTTTCGGCATTTTTGTATACTAATAATATATGTAAACTCTATTAAAGTATAGCACTTAGAGCCATGGGCCACGGCGTGACTTTTTAGTGGGGGAGGGGGAAAAACACCAAAAAAACCTAAAATATCAAAACTTACTACTAAAAATCTAGTTTTTAAAAAAAGTTCCTTTTGAAAAAATCTGGGGGCCATAGCCCCTCAGCCCCCTTTTCCCCCCGTCGCCGTGGCCCATGAGAGTATAAGTTATTTATGAATTAAGTTAACATTAGTTCTTTCTGAAACTTTTATATTTTAAAAGGTGCAAAAAAAAAATTTTTGTAATATTAATCAGGTAAAAACATTACTGTAAATATATTAATCATAAGTATTTACCTTTGATATTTAACTATTTCTTTAAATTGTAGTTTTATATTTGAACCTTTTAAATACTTTACTTTTCAATACTTAAATACTAAAAAATTTAATTTTAAAACCAACATTTAACGATTAGCAAAATTGAAATTTAAAAGCGTGTAAACGATTTAGCGAAAATTTATTGGCTTCTTAAAACAATTGCGCTTTTTAAAATATCGTTAATTGGTTACTCTAAAAATTCGAAACGAGATACTTTAAAACGAGGTTACTAGACTTAAAATAAAATATTTCAATGTTTGAAATAAACAATCTAACAAAGCTAGTCCAATATTAAGTCTTGAAATGTAAATCCGCAAGCCATTTTTAAACCAGAACACCTGATATTTGGCAAAACCTTATTTCTAAGCTAGACACAGTAACTGCAACATTACGCAACTCGAAATTCAAAAAAAAAGCTAAAATCGACCTACCCTAATAAACAACACCTAATAAAAAGTGTAAAAATAAATAAACAACACCTAATAAAAAGTGTAAAAATAAATAAACAACACCTAATAAAAAGTGTAAAAATAAATAAACAACACCTAATAAAAAGTGTAAAAATAAATAAACAACACCTAATAAAAAGTGTAAAAATAAATAAACAACACCTAATAAAAAGTGGTGAACTATTTGATTACTTATTAAATAATAATTTGTTAAACAGTTTAGAAAGTATTTAACTAGCCCATGGACAACATTTCTGTTGGAGTCTCCCAATCTTTCTTAAATAACCTCTAAATGATTTAACAAGTACTCAATGGAGATTGGTTAATGATTTAACAAGTACTCAATGGAGATTGGCTAATGATTTAACAAGTACTCAATGGAGATTGGTTAGGAGAATAATAAAAAGCAATGAGAAAGATGAGTTAAACAATGCTAAACAAAAGCACATTTAAAAACAGTCAGAAGATTAAAACCTGACAACATAAAAAAAAGGTTAATTGATAGATAAGTAAATTTGCAGACAAAACATGTGATATTTGTCTTCAATCAATGTGTAATTTATTAGCACTCCACAATTATTACAAAAACGTAGAGACAAATCCACCATGAATTGAATAATTTTATTTGATAATTTTAGGAATTCTGCAAATTAATAAATAAAATAAAGTATAGTATAGAAACGAATGGTAAAGACTTGGAAATAGATGTAAGCAAAGTAAAAAACAACAACACAAATTTACTATTGTTTTTATTACTATGATGGCAGCTAAAACTTATTGAATTCCAACTTTACATTAAGAGGTAAATCTTAGGGATCAGTTTTCAAAAAAGTATGGTGGTAAACAAGACTTTAAGTACATTAAAATGTTAATTTGTCTTAACACTCATATAACCAATCCTCGGAATTAGGAAAAATGAAGTCAGCAATAAAAAACCAAAATTGTTAGAGGTTGGCAAAAAAAATTTGACACAAGGGGATTACCATAAAACAATGAAATGAGTTTTAAAAATTTTTTCCGGCCTCTAACACTTTTAGGTTGGCATTGCCAAATGGTGACCCTATTTCCAAGAGTTGTATGACTGACCAAAGATTGTTACAAAAAGTCCTAACCTGAAATAAAAGTAATTGGAGGGAACCATTACATTTTATGGAACTTAAACTTGATATGTGCTAACTTTTATGATGATTTAATATGCAATCCTTAACATACTGCTAACTAAATAACTTTATCAATTATCTATCAAGAAATGTCTTTAAAATTGCATTATTTTTTCAGCATTCACTATCAGTTAAAAAAGATAAAATTTTTAGACAGCTAAAAATGAAATTCTACACATTATTTTTAGTTTGAATGAAGTTTTATTTTAAGTTGAATGAAAAAAAAATTACGATATTGTGCATGATGCTGTAGTAGTAGTAGGTAAATTTGGTAGTTAGTTTTAATTTCACCCCATTTAATCATAGCATTGATAATAATAGAGTAATACAATACTTATATTGTGTTGGTATAAAGAATTTTGACAATTTTGTTGTTAACTTACATTACTAGTTACTTGGTGCACAGTTCCATCTTTTGGTACTGTATTATTCTTGTCAATATCCTTTAAGTAAATAAAAAAGGAACATAATAAAATAAAGATTACATAACAAAGAAAACACAAGATATATTCTATATATATCCTATATACAACTATATATATATAGGATATATAAACACAAGATATATTCTATATATATATATATAATATATATATATATATATATATATATATATACCCATATAGTGTAGTCGAAAGAGCGTTTTAATGTAAAAATGTCTCTTACGACTACAATTTTAATTACCTCGTCTTGTAAGCTGTTTTTGATTGTCATCGAAATGTCAAAGCAATTAATTTATGCGGAAGTACATTAAATTTAATTGTTTTTTAAAAAATTTTTAAAAAACCGCAATTATAACGACTAGAAAGTTTTTATTAATTAGTGGTGTTTTTGTTATTGATTTAATAAAAAACATTTTTAAAACATGCGTAAATGTTGCTACATCGACTATCTTATAGCCTGACTCGCAACGGAGTGCTGCTACATCGACTGACAAATAGCCTGACTCGCAACGGAGTGCTGCTACATCGACTGACAAATAGCCTGACTTGCAACAGAGTGCTGCTACATCGACTGACAAATAGCCTGACTCGCAAGGGAATGCTGCTACATCGACTGACAAATAGCCTGACTCGCAAGGGAGTGCTGCTACAACGACTGACAAATAGCCTGACTCGCTAGAGAGTGCTGCTACAACGACTGAGGGTTTGGTTTAGCCAGGCAGTCTATCAATTAAAAAAAAAATTTAATTTTTAAAACTTTTTCTGGTTTGGTTTATTAACGCGCTCTTTAAAACTACAGTTTATGGGAAACTTTTTTTGATGCCATGCAAGAGACATGCAAGAGTATATATATATATATATATATATATATATATATATATATATATATATATATATATATATATATATATATATATATATATTATATATATATATATATATATATATATATATATATATATATATATATATATATATATATATATATATATATATATATATATATATATATATATATATATATATATATATATATATATATATATATATATATATATATATATATATATATATATATATATATATATATATATATATATATATATATATATATATATATATATATATATATATATATATATATATATATATATATATATATATATATATATATATATATATATATATATATATATATATATATATATATATATAAATATATATATATATATATATATATATATATATATATATATATATATATATATATATATATATATATATATATATATATAAAAGTTTTTTTGTATTTTTTCTCTGGTGAAACTAGTGATATTTTTAAAATTTTAGTTGTGTAATTGTTTTTAAGGAGAAAATTATTATAAGTTTTAGGGAAAAAGCTATAAAAAAAAAACAAACAAAAAATTTACAACTGCAAAAATAACAACACTCTAGTCACTAACTGCATTATAAAAGTAATAAAATTATAATAGTGTTACTACCTTTATAAAGCACTTATAACTTTTAAAGTTTATTCTTTATTCAAACAACACAGTAATTCCGAATTTTAATAAAAGTAGGTAAGCATCTAGTGGACATTCAAGTATTATTAAAACCTTTAGGAACTTTTACAAAGTAAAATGTTAAATACTAGTTAAATATTATTATTAGTGTTATACATTATAACAACTTTATAAAAACGTATTTATAAAAAGTTTGGCATTAATAAAAACGTTACTAATAGCTTGTAAAAATGTGCATTAATTTTAAAATCAACCAATAAAAAGTTTTTATTAGTTGATTTTAAAATTAACGTGTGTTTTTATGGACCATTAGTAATGCTTTTCATAATCCTAAACTTTTTATACAGTACAGTTTTATAAAGTTGTTTAAGTTCCTTAATAAGTTTTAAATATTATTTTTTCTAGATGCTTTTCTACTTCAATTAAAATATAGTTTTATTTATAAACACACTCTTATTAGTAACAAACTGTCTGGTTGTCCTGCTGGGTTACTGACAGACATTTTTTTAAATTTCAGTCACCCTTGGAGAAAACAAGTTGTCCCGTGCCACCGGACGACCATGAGGGTACACCACTGTGTGTATGTATATATATATATACATATATATATATATATATATATATATATATATATATATATATATATATATATATATATATATATATATATACATATATATATATATATATATATATATATATATATATATATATATATATATATATATATATATATATATATATATGTATATGTATAATATATATATATATATATATATATATATATATATATATATATATATGTATATATATATATATATATATATATATATATATATATATATATATATATATATATATATATATATATATATGTATATATATATATATATATATATATATATATATATATATGTATATATATATATATATATATATATATATATATATATATATATATATATATATATATGTATATATATATATATATATATATATATATATATATATATATATATTTATATATATGGTTTTTATATATAATTATTTTCGAAAAATATATCAAAGAAATAAATTACCTTAAGTTTCTCAACAAAATCTGACAAAAGAACTTTACCCTAAAAAAAGCATATTTCTGTTTAAAAATTTTATTTATCAAAAGTCTAAAAAAAAGGAATTAGGTAAACTTAAATTTGAAATTAAACAAATGTTGAACAGCAATTGTAAAACAGAAAAAAATATTCATTCTATGTATATTTCTTCAGAATAATACCAAATTTTGTCTTTTTTTTCAACATCTATGGTTCCACACTTTTAGTGATTTTCGTTTAAACCATAACCCTATTTTTTATTTATTTAAATATGACAGATTTAGAGCAATAACTTTAAATTAGGTTGTATTCCTGGTGTTAACCCATTTAGCAAATCAGGAATGCATACTTATATTGTGATACTATCACAAGGGCGTCAGTTTTAAATCATTACCAAGACATTATTAGGGCAGAATAGGTATACTGTTTCAATTTAATTATAAAAACTTACTGTGTTATAAAAGAGAGGTATTACACTTACTGTTTCGATGTTAATTGTATAAACCTACTGTTTGAATATTAGTTGTACAAACTTACTGTTTCACGAAAGAGAGGCATTACACTTAATGTTTGAATATTAATTGTATAAACTTACTGTTTCATGAAATAGAGATATTACACTTAGGAATTTTTTCCGTGTATCAACATTAACCATCTAAAAAAAACATCATAATATATCAAATAAATTTTGAATTTTAAAAAATTTAATTAAGTAAATTAAACTTTAAAATTATTAAAGTAAATTTTTATTATTACAATTTTTATCATTCTATGAACATTCCGTAAATAATCTTTCAAAGTATTTTATATTAGTATATTAAATTATACCTTTAATATTGAGTCAAACTGTGGTTTTATATTAACTAGGTACTTTAAAACAGGAAGAATAAACTGAACAGAGGAATGATCCATACGTGATTGCATTTTTTTAGCATTGTTAGATACATTCTAGCATAAAAAATTAAAAACAGAGTACTAAAACCTTTTTTTATTAGGTGCTTTAGCTAATTCTTATTTAACTACTTTTATCCTATAGTTTATAGAAAACAATAATTTATATTGCTGGAAATTTTTGTAAATAAATATATGTTGCATGCATATCTCAGTATCTATACATTTAACCCAAAGCACTTTCTATAGCATTACAATAAAGTTGTAAACAAAATATTTCATAACATTATGAAGTTCTGGTCATCCATCCCCAAAATAAAATTCACATAAAACATGCAACAACCATGTGCTTGTATATATTTGTCAAAACTGGTGCTTCTGAGTTTACAATTAAAAAAGACTATCCTTCTCCTTCACTATAGTGGTTACTAGTGGTCCTCTGTGCTTTGCAAAAGGAAATATTGTAGTATTAATCAAGAACTTAGCTCCTCAAGTTGTATTAAAATTCCAATTCCAAAAGCAGTAGCTTCATTGTCTTTTAAACACAATGCATTTAACATAAAATAGTTTTCTCGTGTTGAAGCACAACACTTTTCTATATGTTTGCAATTAAAATAAAATATGTCTATTTCAACCTCAACTTCTCTTTTTGAAAAGATTTTTCAATAGTTATACTATTTTATAATATAGGTTGAAATATAAATATTATTAAATAAGGTTGAAATAGTTATATTATTTTATAATATAGGTTGAAATATAAACATTATTAAATAAGGTTGAACATAGGTTGAATTAGTTATATTATTTTATAAAAAGGGATTTTTTATATATATTTATTGAGCTTTTTCTCCTAAAAAACTATAAAAATAAGAAAGCTCAATAAATATATATATAAAAAATCCTTTTTTTATAATATAGGTTAAAATATAATTATTATTAAATAGGGTTGAAATAGTTATATTATATGCGCCAATGAAGATTACAATATTGATGATTTTATACAGATGATTTTATTTTTTTAAACAAATTTGATAATATTTCAAAAAAAAAAAGCATATTATGCCTACAAGAAAAGTTTGACACATGCGAACCAAGAATGTTTATTAAACAAAAAATCGGAATTAACTTTTAAATGCTGGAATGAAAATAAGTTTCTCCTAAAAAACTATAAAAATAAGAAAGCTCAATAAATATATATAAAAAATCCCTTTTTAAAAATATATTATAAAAAATGGAGAACTAAACAACTTTATACCTCAGCGTCAGAATAATACTTGTTTAATGCATCTTGAACCAGTTGGCTGAATACTGGCACCTGATGCTCAGCCGGTATAATATTAGTCATAAGAGTATGCTCACTCTAAAAATTTGTTTAAAAAAAAAAATTTAATAAGTTAGTTTTATACTTTAATAAACACTAATTAAAAAAAAACAACTGTCATCATACTCAGCAAGCTTGTCTCAATAATTCAGGAGGGAAAAAAGGATAAGATGTTTATTTGATGAAAAATATAAAATTTATTTGTTAATTATAAAGCTTGCTTACTCAAACAGTAAGTTTTTTTAATTTAAATATGACATTTATGCTGATTCTCTAATATAAACTATCTAGAGCATTTTCTTTCCTTAACTAAAGCTCATTCATATATTATGTAAGACACATTAACACTCTTTAAGTTTTATTACTTATATCACTACTAAAGCAGCTACCTCTCTACATGCTGATACCTTAATCACTTTAATTTTTTCTAACAAACATTGTTTGATACATTTTTTTAAATCTGTCTAAAATTATGCCTCCTTTTCTTGTCTTGTTAGAGTCACACCAAACATCCATTTGATCATCTTATTTTTCGGCAAATACTATACCATATAAATACTAAAGTTTATAGAAATATAAAAGGATATTGTATGCTAGCATCTAAATAAATAGCAAACATATAAGTTTATATCGATATTATGTATGCATAAATACCCATTTTTTCATGGGTCTGATCTTTCATGGGTCTTCACTAACTGCATTATAAAAGTAATAAAATTACTTCTTACTTCTCCCAAGAATAGGGCAGAGTTTTTTAAAAATAAATTTTCCTTTAACTCTTAAAGTTAAACAGATTAATCTATTGTTAAAGATCCAAATCACTCTGGCTTCATATGCTAAAATTTTATTCTCAATTGAAAACTTCTACAGTTTGTGCTTTACACAAGATTTCCATCATAGTCTTAAAAAAGTGTTCTCCAGAACTCTCTTCAATTTTTGCTAAACTATTAAAAAGTGCTAAATAAGTGGTTCCAATTTTTAAAAACTCTAGAAAACACTTTGATGTCTCTAACTATCCTACGATTAGTCTTCACTCTGTTATTAGTTTCTTTATATAAAGTTTTTGATATTATGAAATCATCTCTTTCTAACTGTAGAATTAAATTTATTTTTGAAGGCCTACACTCTTCTTTATTTCAAGTAACTTTAAGGGTACCCCAAGGTTCTTTGCTCCTGTATTGTTATTTTGATAAAAATTTGTTTATCTGATCTCTCTATATAAGCCTAAAGTTTGCAGTGGCTTGTAGATTTCAAGTTTGGACTTTAATTCACAATTTTTGTTAGACAACAAAACTCATGTAACTACTGCAAAAAATATTGAAATACTGTTGGCATTCTTATAATGATGAATAACAACCTTACTCTCAGACAAAGTCTAAAAGCACATAAATGTAAATGTAACACACTGTAAATGTAATTAGACCTGCTTTATCTGCCAAGCTTGAGCCACTCTCCCATTGTTTAAGGTTGCATTTCATTCTTTTTTCTACAAATACTATGATGGTCAATGCTCAAACGAGCTATCATCTCTAGTTAGATCAACCAAAACTCATTCTTGTTTGGCTTCTTATTCAACAAGTTGCATCCTTTTATTGTATCTGTTCCTTCATGCTGCAAAAAAATTTTATTAATCCAGTTTTTTTCCTTGCACATCAAAAAAACCTTATAATTCTTACCCATCTTCATGTTTTCTTTTTTTACACAATCTCTAACTTTTTAAGTCTTTACTGTTTCCAACTTTAAGTCTTCACTGTTTTTTAGCTTTTTAACCCTATCTTCTAATTTAAAGTAACTCATAACTTAAGAGAGGTTGCTTGCAACCTTGTTGGAAGTAAACTAGAGTTTAAAAATATATAAATATATGCTAGTATTTAATAAATAGTAAATGTAAGTATAAAATTATAATATATAAAATATTATAAAACTTTTCTAGCCCCGTCTATCAACAAGTTTGACAAAAGACTCATTTTAGCCAGGGTAGGGGCCCCAGTCACTTCCTATTGACAATGGTTTTCAATTTTATGTAGAGCAGAGTAGGGCACCATGATACATTAGGCACCATGAAAGATTGCAATTGTGGAAGCACCTTAAAAGTTGTGACTTTCAGATGGTTGAACTGTTGCTAGACATGTTTTGACAAAAAAATTGAATAATTTTTATGTTTTTTTGATGACAAAGTAATTTATTAGTTTTTAATGCTGCTAACTTTCAATGTATGTTATTCAATGTGTCTATCAGTAAGTAAAAATATTTTGTATACTAAAACCCATAAGCTTTTAACTCCTAAACTATTAAAAAAACTATTAAAAGTTTTTTTCATAGTTTTTAAACTAAACTATTAAAAAAAAAAATCTGATACTAAAATTAAAGCAATAGTTTTTTATTAGCAAATATGGGGTAACTTAATAAAGCATTTGTGTGGGTGTAGCTAATAAAGCATTTGTGTGGGTGTAGCTAATAAAGCATTTGTGTGGGTGTAGCTATTGTGTCATAAATGATCTTAAAAATCATTTTTTTTTAATATTTACAGACAATTTTCAAGAAATTTATGTAAATATAATATGGACACACACATACTAAACAACTATCAACATACTTAAAAACTTTTATTTTTATATATTGAAATCTGAAAACAACAGCAACTCTTAACTCAACATATTAGATAATTTAAAACAAATCATACAGTTTGGTCATCATAAAAAAAACTACATTTCTAAAGTAGAATTGCTGAAGTACCTGCATAAGTTTTAACAAGGCTACAGTAGATACCAGAAATATACGCACTTGATAATCACTGAAACATCAAAATTACAATCACTATATTTTGAAACAAACTAATAAATTTTATCAAAAACAAAATCAATTAAAATTTTAAACAAGAAAAATAAGCATATATATGCACATATATAGAGAGTGTAAAAGTAATTTTTATTTTATATGTTTGATTTTAATTTAACTATTAGCATGGAAAACCAAATAAAGAAAAATTTATTAATATAAAAAAAAAATTAATCAAAATAAAAACAAAGAATGGTTTAAAATAAATTAGAAATAAATTAAGTTACTCCTCTTCATCTTTTATAGTTGTATTAGAAGAATCAGAAGGTCTTTTGTAAATTTCTAAAAATGATTTGTTACCCTTATAAGACATATCTCGACAGGCATTTGTTTTTAAAAGTTACGATCTAAATGTATTTTAAATGTCTTTTAAATGTCTTTTAAACATTAATGTTTAAAAGACGTTTAAAAGACATTTAAAATACATTTAGAACGTAACTTTTAAAAACAAATGCCCGTCGGGATGTACATAAAAGAATTATTAATTCTTACTCCAAATATGATTGGTTAAGTTTATATAATGTATGTACATAAAACAATTATTTAATCTTACTCAAAAAAAAAAAAAAAAAACTCTAAAATAATCCAAGCAGAGTGTGTTTACCTATGACTTGCTTTGTTGCTTTTTTAGTTCTAAAAAAATTAAACAGAAATAAAATATCTTTAATATATTCAGTTATACAAGGTCATTTTCATACAAACTTCTTTGGTAGGATTTAATTTCAAGATGTCTTAACTTCAAACATGGGATCCTCACATAAATAATAACTGACATCAGTATCACCATTATATCACCATAATATCATATAAACTGACATCAGTATCATTATCAGTAACGCAATGCTACTATCAAGGTTATTAAAGAATATGCCTCATTTTTCCAGGTTTTTCATTTAGAAAAAAAAAAAAATTTTTCCAGGTTTTCAAGGCCCCTATTACCCTTTTCCTTGACCACTAACACAATATGAGATTAAACTATAATTTTTCAGATCAATTTTTTGATAAAGTGTTTTGTTGGAATGTTTTTTGTATGTTTTGTTGGAATTTTTATTATGTTATTTTGAAATATCTTGCGTGTGTTTTATTAAAATATCTTTTTCTAAATTTTGTTATATTATGTGTAGAGTAAAATGGGGTCAAATAGAATAGTTAAGGATTTTAATTATTAATTTTTTACGGAAAAAGGATTTTTCCTTTTTTTTTAAAAAAGTTGTAGAGAGTATTGAGCTGTATTTAAATAAAAGTTGTAGAGAGTATTGAGCTGTAATGTAAATTTTTACCCATTTTTTTCTAAAGTTTTTTATGAAACTTTACAAAAAAATGATTATTTTTGATTTTTTTTTTAATCAAATGATTTATTTGATTAAAAAAAAAAGTTTATTCCATTCTACACTGACATTCGTGGAGAATGAGATACGCAAATATAAGTGTAATTAAAACAACACTTTATTAAAAAAACAAAAAAGCAATCAATAATAACAATTAAAAAAACAATCAATAATAACAATTAAAAAAACAATCAATAATGACAATTAAAAAAACAATCAATAATGACAATTAAAAAAACAATCAATAATAACAATTAAAAAAACAATCAATATTAACAATTAAAAAAATCAATTAAATAAAATAAACTTTTTTAATCTTGTGATGATGTTGAGCTGTTTAGAGGTACTAGAGGTTGAGTTGAGTTTTCACTTGTGCTGCACTTTTTGTAGCAATAAAACTCAGCGCTTTTTTACGCATTGCTTAAGTATGCATGTTTAACATAGCCAAACCTTGCAATTTGAATTTTCATACAGGTACCATTCCATAATTTGACTTGCTGAAGTTTCGCCAAAAACCTTTTTGGCACTTTTTATACTTGAATTGGTTTGCAGCTAATATTTTCGTTGGAGTTGTTGCTTGGTTTATTTGCTGTTCTCTATTAGAGCTAAGCTTAGGTTGTTTTTTAGCTTGCTTTGCTGCTTTTTTGCTCTCAGCATCTTTCAACCTTTCAAGTATTTCAAGTTCGTTGAGACACTCCCCTTCGAATCTTGGCATATCTAAATTTTTTCTTTTTTTTGTGTCAACATGTTGGATACAAAACATTTGTTGCAAAGCTGCTGCAAGTGATTGTGCTGATTGCAGTTGTTTTGCAACCTCTTTTTGAATTTGCTTTTGAATAGCAGGAGTTACTACAATATTGAAGGTTGTTTGCAGACAAGATGACCGTAACAAGAGAGTAACTAGTGTATTTCATTCATTTATTAGAACTATTTTATAAAAGCAGTAATTAAAATTCATTTAAATTCAGTTAGAAAAACTCATTCATTGAAATTTATACAAAAAACTTATAGTTGGAGATTTATTGATCACTTAAGACCTAATAAAAAAAAGCTCCTTTTAAGAAATAAGCTATTGCTTTGTATTTATTTATTAGCATATTTCATTCAACCCCGCAACACTCAGTTTTTCCGATTTTAACTCATAACTTTTTTTCCTAAATTTAATTTTAAAAAGATTCTTGATCAGTGTAAAAAGTTGTATCAATAAACATTTTAAGTTCAATGATACCAAATTTAATTTTCGAGAGTTTAAGTTCCCTTTTCAAATAAATAAAAAAAATCTTATCACGAATTTGAAAACTTATAAATTTATAACAAAACTTTTTTAATTATAAAAAAATTTTTATACAATCTTACTTAGAAAAATATTCTCTACAATATAATCAAAAAATATTTACAAAAAAATTATTTCATAGTTAATTAAAAGCGAAAGAATAAATATTGTCATAACTATTTAATTCTGCCCGCTATTTCATTTTACCCTGTTTTACTCAATATTTTATTAGAATATTTTTTTAATATGATTTGTTGGAATGTCTAGTGCAGTGATTCCCAAACTTTTTTTGTGTCGTAGACCCCTTGCTATGTTTTTTGGTTTTGGGTAGACCCCCAACTTACCTGATATTGATTTTTCGTTAATTTCTAACTGTAGTAAAGTTTAGTTTTAAAAATGTCAAGTAAAAACACATGGTAAGTTTTATACATTTATTAATTGCATTTAAATAAAAAATACTCAAAATAAAATTGTGTATCTGTATACGTAACATAAAATAAACACAAAAAATAAACTAAGCAATAAGTAAATTTTTTTAGTGAGAACAATGAACCTGATGCTTTAATAAATTATCAACATTTGGCGTCAACTTCGTAAGGTTTAATTTTAAATCTCCTCGGCTAATGATGTCCAGTCTGTTTCTTTTTTTTGTTAAGAGATCAGTAACAACGCTGAATCCTCTTTCCACTAGGTATGAGGATGGAAAAGAAATAAAAAATTTCCTTGCTATATTTCATAATATGGGATATGTAAAGGGTATGTTTTGCATCCAGAATTGCTGATATCTGTTTTTAAACTGAACCTTAAGTTATTTGTTTGTACTTAGTGCAATCAGTTCCTCTTGTATTATGGCATTTGTTTTTTCTATCTCACCATATGGGTTAATAATCCACGGTGGTATTACCATAGTCAAAACATCCTCAAACCTAGTTTCCAAATCTGAATAGAGGACATTTAAATGTTAAACGTAGGTTGAAACGTCATCTTCTGGACAGTGTGTCTGTGACAAACTGGGAAACCAGGAAAGTTCACCCCGTCCATTACTTTGCTTCATTAGTTTAACTCTGGCAAGAAATGCTGTTAAGATAGATTTTGTTTTAATCAAATTTAGATTGTCGCCTTGTAAATGCAAGTTAACCATATTAAACTTTGTAAACAAATCTGTTAAATAGGCAATGTCTGTTTTCCATTTTATTAAATTATCTTTTATAATTTTATATTTAGTATCCAAAATTTCTAAAATAGTCTCAAAAAGTCCAAAGAATCTTGTTAAACATAAGCCTTTTGACAACCAGCGTACTTCAGTGTGAAGAAGTAACTGATGAAAGTGTTCGTCATTTTCTTCACACAACTGTGCAAATAACCGCGTATTCAAGGCGTTGCTTCAGATTTGGTTTACTCCATGAATGACTAATTGAAGAGATTGATGCAATCTAGCACTCAAATTTTTAGCAACCAAATGTTACCGATAGATGATGCAATGTATTGTTAACAACCCTGGTACATTTTGTTTTAAATAGCTTATAAATCCGCGATAACGTCCAACCATGGTAGGTGCTCCATTCTGTAGCTACTGATATGATATTTGATAAAGGGATTGCTTTTACAATAAAGTATTCCTTCAAAACATTAAATATTGATTCACCTTTAGTGTTGGTTGTCAACGTTCTTGCGAAGAGCAGTTCACCGTGAATTTTTTGATTCATAGTAAAACAAATATATGCCAATAATAATACTGCATTACCAGGTAAAAATGACTCGTCCAGTTGTATAGAGAAATGTGTCGTTTGCAAATAATTACACAAGAAGCACTCAATATCAGAACTCATTTCATCAATACGCCTTTCAACAGTATTGTTGTTTAATAGAAATCTTTTAATGATATTAGATGCAGGTTTGTGTTGGTAAAACAGTTTTTAAAACCTCTTCAACGGCTAGTAAAGTTAACTTCTCTCCGATAGTATGCGGTTTTCCGGATTTCGCTATAAGTAGCGAAATGTTGCAAGACGCCTGCAAACCATCATTGTTTCTTTGTGATGTCGAAGCGAACATTCTGTCTAGCGTGGGTCTATTCTGAAGTTTACTTTTAAGTGTTTGAAAGTATTTCAAATCTTTATCTGTTTTATCAGGGTGACATCTTTTCAGATGATCTTTTAGCTTAGATGGTTTCATAGCGTCATTGCCCAAAATTTTGTTGCATAAAAAACACATAGGCAATTGTTTGTCCGTCAATGATGGAATGAAGCCAAACTTCAAATAATCAACACTGTACTGTCTACATTACTTTTTACATTTGGGCATGGCATCAGTCATCTGTGGGCAAAATTATTCTATTTATAAGACATGAAGTTCAGCATTTAAAAATCAAATTCAGCATTTGAAAATCAAAGTAAAATTTAAATTGTATAGTCTTAGATTTTATGTTAGGCATAGGTGTACAGCGATTATAAATGAACGTCAAAACAATACTATGAATATTACTTGTGTAATGTACTCATGTAATTTTGCATGATTTAAATACTAAACTACCAATAACTGAAGTCATGATTCACGTAAATTATTTATCTTTGCTAACTTCAATTACAAAACTAAAATATAATTTAAAAATTTGTACTTACTTTTCTTTGGCACTCTCAAACAAAATAACACTAATTCACTATAATTTTATTAAAAACAACCGTATTATATCAATCACGTCACACAACAGTCATTAAACTTTTTCTATTATCATAAAAACTCTTTCATTTCTCTTCTTCTTTGTGACTAAAAATGTCGTCGAATATAAAAATTTTAATGGCACACATAATGGAACTTCGAGTTGGAGAGCAACAATAGTTTAAAAAGACTAAGTAATTAAATGTATTGTGAAAATGTTCGGTACTTTTATAACTTTTTTAAACTAAGAATTTTTAATGAACAAATGCAGGTAACAAGTTTAGTCAAACAGCTAGTCACGTATTGTAGTGCTTTGTGCGTGTCTGCTCTGCCGCAATCATTTTGCGTTCGCAACTAATTAAATTTAGTGAGTCAGTGGGGGAGTATAAAGTAAGTAAATAGGTACTATCAGTGTATGTTGAGGCCACTATCGCGGACCCCCATTTTCATTTCATAGACCCCCAAATATTTATTCCGCTGACATAAACCCCTTGCAGGTTGTCATAGACCCCTGGGGGTCTATATAGACCACTTTGGGAATCACTGGTCTAGTGTATGATTTGTTGGAATGTTTTTTTTATATGTTTATTTAAAATGTCTTGTGATTGCTGTAGTACAAAATATTGGTACCTTAATATGCAAATCGGTTAACTCGATTTTTTGACAAAATGACTTAATGATGGGATTTTGTTGTTTACATGCCAATACACATGCTACGTAAATTCATAGTTATTGTATTCAAAACAAGTCTTTATTTCATATTGACATTTCAGGATAAAGTAAATAATACAAAAAATACGTGTAACAAAATGACTTTTTTTTTGTTTGTCCACCCTATGTAGTAGCCATTTTAAAGACTTGCATATTAAGGTATCAATATATAAATTTTATGGCTACACAAAATATTGGAGTTTAAAAAAAGTTTAAAATTTGATGTATATTTGAAAACATATTCATTTATTGTATATGTATTACAAATATACAATTCATATACGATAAATACATATACATAAATAAGCTATACAATATAGTAAATTAAAACTAATGTTTCACTCCATACTGTGAGAAATGTGAAAATTGACAATTATGTGTCAGAATTGTGTACACATGATGGTAATGAAAATATTAAGGATACTTACAACTTCTTTTTGTAATCAAATGCAGCTTTAAAGAAAATAAAAAATAAAATCCATTTATATTTTGTTGAATTGTTTATTATTTAACATAAAAATATAATTGAAGAATTCTTTATCTTTTTCTTACCTTTTTTTTTCCCACTATTATCCTAAAATTTAAACCATGACATAAAAACAAAATGTAAACTATCAGAAATAAAAAAATTTAAACTAATTAAATGAATAGCTTACTTCAACCAAAAAGAAATCTGGTTCATTTTTTACTCTTAAAAAAAAACAAAAAACAGATAAAGGAAATTTGCGAAAAGACTATTTATAAATATCTTTTTTGACAAATACTTTTATTAAACTAATGAAAACTTTTTATGTATATTATACAAGAATAAACACTTATAATTCTAATTATAAAACTTATAATTCTAATTATAAAACTTATAATTCTGAAAAACAACGCATAAATTGATAAACGAAAATAAAAAACTCTATTACCCTAATAGTGATTGAGATAAAATGTTTGATCGAATTTGTGAATAAAAACTCATGAAATCTAATAAAAATCATTTTATAAACTAAAAACTCAAGACATTAAAAAGCTTAAAAAGTATTAAATAATAATGTTTATTTACCAGTCCCTTTTTTATTTTCTACTAACCAGGAAGAAATCATGCAAATTTGTGCCATAATACTTTCTAAAAGGAAATTATTCTATTCATTAGAAATTGAAAATATAAAAATATATTAAACATTACGAATTTAATAACAATAATTTAAGGAATAATATTAAATACATTCATTGTATTTGTAGGAATACATTTTTTTATAAATTTTATATACAAATTATACTATATTATTATTGTAAAAATAATATATATTTTAAAAAAATGAATAACTACCTGAAAAATGTGTTATCTGAATCTTCTCGCGTTCTTCTCCATTATTTTCATCTAATAATGACAGTTAAATAAATAAATTTTAAACAAATTTATTTTCTTTTTTAAAAAGCACTTAAATAATTTTAAGTAATGGAATAAGTACAAAATATTTTTTTAGTATTTAGCTAAGTACCAAAGTTATCACTATTGATCATGTTCTGAATATCAAGAACTGAGATGGGTCTACTGTTTCTTTGCAAAAGCAATCGAAATTCTCTAACTAGTGAATCACGTCCGCTGTCATTTAACGAATTCTAAAAATATATTTATTGCTATATAAATTATAAAATTTCATTTTAATCATTTATTAAATTACTCAGCAAAAATTATTAATTATTGATTTATGCTCACATATCATTCTTAGTTTGCAAACAAACATTTTACAAATATGAAGCAGATGTATTCTAAAAAGATTATTGAAAAGAGTGTGGAAATATTTTTGATATCAATTAAAAATAACATGAATGAACAATCAAGTTTTTCTTAATTAGTTAAAATCATTAAAGTAACCCAGAATAAATCACATAGGCTACTGATCATTAGAAAGATGAACATCTGTTTTGATTGATTCTTATTGTAAACTACATAACTAAGTAAACACCATCAGTCCTAAAAGTCATTTGTCAAAACATGTTGTTTTAAAAAAGATTGTACTTTTATAAATGTAAAGATGTTAAATGTGTTGTTTACAGTGATGGATCCAGGGAGGGGGTATGAATTCCCTCCTCCCACTAGAAAGCCTTCAGGGTTGATATTTGATCAGGGCCATGTTTGATAAAATATAGCTGGGGCCGGGGCTACATAAATATTTATACATATACAGTATATTTTTTTAATTCAAAATTCATGTCATATTTTGTATATATAAACATCATTATGACCAACATGATCAGATCATCATCATCATCATTGTCACCATGATCATGATTATCATCATCTAATCATCTTCTCTTTCAGCAAATACTACACTATATAGTTACCAAAGTTTATATAAATATGAAAAATATTGTATGCCAGAATCTAAATAAATAGCAAACATATATGTTTATATCTATACTATAAATGTTAAAAGCATCTCGGAAGTTTTTTTTTTTTCTGAATTAAAAATTTGGAAACTTTTATTTCTTCTCTTCAATTTTAAGTCAAGCCTCATTCTGCTCCATATTTTTTCACCAGGTCCTGTCTAACCTAATCCTGTTAAGCTCTGTTATTCTCAGTTCACTAAATCTTGTATCTTGTATCAGATGTTAGGCTCTAGAGACTTTTGGTCTTAAACAGCACCATTAACTAAAGTAAGTCTAACAATCATTCTCTAATTCATGGGTCTGATCTTTTTACTTCTCCGCAGAATAAAGTTCTTTGCAAAGAAATCTTACTTTAATTTGATTCTTGAATCTAATGGCCATTTTCTTCCTACCAGTTAAATAGATTAACCTATTGTTAAGCATCCAAATCACTATGGCTTCCCATGCTAAAGTTAATTTTCAATTAAACACCTCTACAGTTTGTGCTTCAGACAAGATTTCCATCATAGTCATAAAAAAGTGTTCACCAGAAATCTCTTCAATTTTAGCTAAATTTTAAAAAAGTGCTAAATAATTGGTTCCAATTTTTCAAAACTCTAAAAAAAAACACTTTGACCTCTACAACAATTCTACAATTAGTCTTCACTCTGTTATTAGTTTCTTTATATAAAGGTTTTAAGATTATTAAATTATTTCTTTCTAACTGCAGTATTAAAGTTATTCTTGAAGGCCTACACTCTTCTTCTCTTTACACTCATTCACTACACTCTTCTTTATTTCAAGTAACTTTAAGGGTGCTACAAGGTTCTATTTTTGCTTGTGTATCGCTTTTTATCTGCAATATCGATCTTTATGAAAATTTTACATCTAAAGTGACTCTATTTGCTGATGACTCAACTTTATACTCTTGTCTTGACGAAAAATCTTTACTTTTTGAATGCTTAGAAAAAGCAGCTGATTTTTAATCTGATCTCTGTAACAGTTTAAGACAGTAACAGTGGCTTATGGTGGCTTATAGTGTAACTTACAGTGGCTTATGGATTTAAATTCTGGACTTAAAATCCACAATATTTGTCAGACAAAAAATATAATTTATTTACTGCAAAAAAATATTGCAATATTGTTGGCATTCCTATATCGATGAATAACAACCCTTTTACTCTCAGACAAAGTCTAAAAGCACATTGTAAATGTAATTAGACCTGCTTTATCTGCAAAGCTTGAGCCACTCTCTCATTGTTGTAAGCTTGCATTTCTTTTTTTACAAATACTATTATGGTCAATGCTCAAACGACCTATCATCTCTATTACAATAAACCAAAACTCATTGTTTCTTATTCAACAAGTAGCATCCTTTTATTGTATCTGACCCTTCAAGCTTTAAAAACTTTTATTAATTCTGTTTTTTTCCTTCCATATCAAAAAGATCTTATAACTCTAAGCCATCTTCATATTTTTCTTATACCTTCAGTTAACCATTTCCTAGTATTTTTACTTATTCTCTATTTTAAAGTAACTCATAACATAATAGTGGTTGCAATCTTGTTGAAAGTAAATTAGAATTTGAAAATATATAAATATACGCTGGTATTTAATAAATAGTAAATGTAAGCCTAAAATTATATTATATACTATAAGTACTATAATTTTTCTAGAACTATCAACCTCTGCTAAATCTCATAGTTTTGCCGGGGTTGGGTTTGAAAAAAGTCTAATTTTTAGCCGGGACCTCAGTCACTTACTACCCTCCACCAAAATCTGAAAATCCTAAAATATCTTAGAAATTGAGAACCTTTTTTTTAATACCAAAATATTTCAACATGCCTTCCCCGCCCCCCCCCCCCCCCCCAGAGAAAAAAAAAAATTCTGGATCTGTCACTGTTTGCTTACACATTTACACATGTTGCTTATCTAAAATAAAACCTCTGAAAAAACCTAAATAAATTTTATAAAAAGTAAATCTGTTGAATTTATTTTAGTAACACTTATTTTGTTCATTAATTTGAGCTCAGGCTACTTTTTAGCAGATTTTTTTACTGAATATTGATGGACATTTAGGACCTGATGCAGGTCCTACATGTAAAGCAGAATCTCATTTAAGTCTTTTGCTATTTATGCTTGAACAGCTTTTTAGCTACTTATAAGATTAATAAGTTTCTTTATAATTAAATTTTATAAATATTTTTACCAACTATATTAAGTAGCCTCCTTATCTGTAGTGGCCTTCTCGGCCTTGGGGAGGTGAAAGAACAAAAAAAAAAAACTATATAAAAATCTGACATCTTGAAATAATAAATGTTTAAACTAATTAACACAATTTACTTTAATTTTTAACTTTTGAATCTTCAAAACTTTAAAAATAGTACAATTTTAGAAAATTTAGAAACTTTAAAAATAGGAAAAAACCAGATCAGAATAGTAAAAACCAGATTAACTCACCAATAAATTTTTTCTTGACTTTATTTAGAGCACAATTCACATTTGAATTGATTTTAAAATTGTTTTAACTAAATAAAAACTAAATTACTACAAACTAGGGTTTCTCAAACGGGGTCCCAGAGATAAAAGTAGCAGCAGGATTTCCCGGGATATCACTCTTATATCCTGGAATACAATTTTTTAATTTTATATAAGATAACTGTTTGAACTAATTTGACCAAAAATAAGAAAAATATTATTGCATTTAGTTGTGTTTTATGTGTTCATACCTTATATTAAAACCTAGAACAACAAAAAATGTTATTGAAACTGTTTTCTTTATTCTTGTTATTAAAAATATAAGTAAAAAATAAAAAAGATTTTGATTTTTAAACTTGTAAATCATTGAAAACTTTTTCTGTATTGAATTATTGAAATATTTAATAACTTTTGTATTTAAAAAATGGCAAACAAAGACATTTAAAGTCATATGTAAGAAATAACTTTAATATCTAGCAGGTCGCAATTTTCTTTACCGTTAGATGAATATAAGTCTTTAAAAAATCGATGTAATTTAAATGTAAATTTACACTTATCAACAACGTTTTGAAACCTGGGAATGACTCTGATAGCTGGATCACTTCCTGCAGAAAAAATTGTTGATCTAGTTGAAAATAAAATAATAATAGTTTATCAATTTTAAAGCACATCATAGCTAGTGTCACTGCATCCGTAATGAATAATACTCTTACCGTCCAAACATGCATTAAAAGCAACAGCAAAAAAAATTTATACCTGGTTGTCCATAGAGGATGCTAGCACTAGTTCATCAAATAATAAAATAGATGAAGTGAGTTGTGATAATGAAAACATGGTTTTTGACCCGTCAATACCTCAACTTATTGATTCCAAATTTATTATGCAAAGTATTTTGACACTTGAACAAAAATTGGATGCGACTATTTGTAATGTCAAACAAGTAGAAAAAACAGCTCTAGAAATTATTAGCAATTTAAAAAACCTCACAAAAGAAACTTTTTGAGGCAACAGGAAAGCGTAGCAAAAGTTTAAAAAGTTTGTTTTTGTTTAAGATAAAACACAACAACTTTGTTCAGCACAACATGTAACAACTGTGAAGCCAGATGAAAAATTGCCGCAAAAACAATTTGGTACTAATTATTATGTTAAGATTATGTTATCTATTATTAAAGATAGTTAAGCCGCCAATTATTAAGTAATTTTAAAAAAAAAATTAAAAAAAAAATTTAACTCATTTTGCAGTGATATTATTGAATTATAGGTAAAATAAAACATAACTGGTTTGCAGACATTTTAATCAAAACAATGTTAACTTAACAAAGATTAACTTGTCTTTATATTAAGCTACATGATTTATAATAAATTTTTGATAAATTGAAACATTTCAAAAAATAATTTTTAATTTATATTCTTGATAAAAGATAAAATAACTAATTCTTTTTCTGTTGTTGAGCAAACAATAGGGTTGCCATTAAAATAACTTTTTTTTAAATGTCTGCTTTCACCCTCTAAATGTGTTCTATATAATAAAATAATACTAGAATTAAAAAAATTAAAAAAAAAAAAACATTTGTAGGGGTAGCTCAAGACCCTTAAACATCAATTGAGACAGTCAAAAAAATAGTTCTTCAAAAGTATATCATGCTGGGTTTCAAAAGAAGCAAAACTATATAAAAATTTTTAAAATAATCATCATTTTATCAAATATTGTTTTAGATTTCACTGCTTAGAAAATAACTTTTTTTAACTAAAAAATAAAAATATGCATTTTTACAAAAGAATTTCATTACAATTTTTTTTGGGTCTCAAAAGAAGCATATCATAAGATATGCTTCTTTTGAGACCCAAGTTGACATATTTTAATTATTTGAAAATATTGAAGTCATTATCAAAAAAGCATTTAAAATAAAAGTCAGAAACGCATTAACCAGGTAGTATAAATGTACCAAAAAACAAATCAATTGTTAATTTAAATATTAAAGTACAAATTATAAAACATTGAGTAAAGCAAGGCACTCTTTACTTTCTTTCTTTTTTATTAAATATTATAATTTTTTACAGCTATACTAAAAATAAAAATATATATCTTGAAAAAAAGATATTAGGAAATAATTATCATGAATTACAGCATCTGTAAATAAATATAAGATTTTTAACTCTTTGAGAGTAAAAAAAAATAACAACAAAATTTACCAGAACAGATAACTCAATACTTTCTGGATTATTCTTTTTAAAAAATGTAATAGCATTCTCAATTTTTTCTAAAGTCTCCAGGTAATTGTTGAGGTTTCCAGCTGGTCTACATAATTAAAAAGGATAAATTAAGTTGTTCACTCTAAACCCAACAAGTTAAATGAAGAAATAAGCTTAAAAAAAAATTCAGGTAAGCATAAAAAAAAACAAAGGTGTAAATAAAAGGTCAATAAATAATCAATGAAGTCAATCAAAGTATATTAGATTTTTCTATGGGCAAAACTTTCAAATTTTAAAAATGATTTAGCAATTCACAAAACCTAAAAAAATATTTTGTTTACAAAAAGTCAAACAAAATAAGGTAGTGGCGTAGTAGTAGTAGTGTATTTGCTATATAAAAAAAAGGTACAGAGTTCAAGTCTACCTTGTCTCTGTAAATATCACCCTTAACTTGTTTTTTTATGCAACACCATAGTTTGTCAAGTTTTATGTTTGTGTTCGGAAATTTTTAGAAAGGGACATATTAACAATAGAGAAGAGAAAGAAAAAAATTAATTTTTAAAAATTTTATTTTAAATTTCAAAAATGCTATCAAATGGTTTGTATAGTTTTTTTCCATTTGCAAACCTGCAGCAGCAGCAAAAAATCTTATACTGTCTTAAAGCTCAGTTAACATGCTTCAGCACTGTTGAAAATTGGTTACATTTAAATCTGTGCTGTAGAAAAGTTAAAAAAAAAACCCAATAAAAAACCTTACAACAGATATAGGTCAAGTTGCCCATGTAGCAGAAGTTGTAGCTTCTGGTATGATCAAAAAAAAGTTTGCTGCACGCTTTTTTTGAAGATGGAGGATCAAAAGCTATTTTAGCAACACAAAAAGGTGACTTATTTTTGCAAAAATGTTGATAAATCAGGAGCAAATTAGGAGATTTTAAACTACAACAAATATAAATCTGTTATATAAGGCAATAAAATTCAGATAAAAGTTAGATATTTTTTGAAGATTTATAATTTAATATTTCATTAATTAATTAAAATTTAGGGCAATAGTGTTTTGCTTACTGCATTAAGTTTAGTTTATAAGTTTAAACAAAAAACTGCACTAATTGCAAGTAGATACAAATATGTTAGTAGAAACAACCATGCAAATAGAAACAACCATGCAAATAGAAATAATCCTGCAAGTAGAAACAACCATGCAAGTAGATACAACCACACAAGTAGATGCAACCATGCAAGTAAAAACAATCATGCAAATAGTAGCAAACATGCAAGTAGAAAAACCATGCAAGTAGATACAAATATGAAAGTAGAAACAACCATTAAGCTTTACATAAAATATGCTTATTAATGATTACATAAATCTTTAAAATGAAAAACGACTATGCAAGTAGATACAACCATGTAAGTAGAAACAACCATGCAAGTAGATACAACCATGCAAGTAGAAACAACCATGCAAGTAGATACAACCATGAAAGTAAAAATGCAACCATGTAAGTAGATACAACCATGAAAGTAGAAAAACCATGCAAGTAGATACAACCATAAATGTAGAAACAACTATTAAGCTTCACAAAAAATATGTTTATTAATAATTATATAAATCTTTAAAATGAATAACAACAGCAAGTTTTAATGGGTTGATGTTATTCTTTAAAATCTATTATGTTATTCTTAAAAATCTATTATGTAAAATATCTACTTGAAATAACTCGCTAATCCTTTTCTTTGATTTTTTTTTCAAATCTATTAAAAATAATTTCATCATTTTTCATGTCTTTACTGATACATCTAATCTCAATATCAGGATTAAAAAATGAAGAAAAAAAATGAGGAAAAAAACTGCCGCAATACCAGGATAAAAAATTAAGGAAAAAATCATTCTTCTGTTTTACTCATAAACATAAAAAAAAAACAATAGAAATTTTCTTTTACTATTAAAATACAAAAAAAGAAAACTGGTGTATAATCTGGAGCCAAGATTAGCTCAGTTAGATAGGGTGCTGCAACAGGATGGTAGGAATTAAGTAGTCATATCTCAGTATCAAGTAGCAGAAACTCAACATACAAGTACTACAACTTTCTTTTAGTACTTCTGTAACTTATTTCTATTAACTCTGTTAATAGAAGTAAGTTTTGTAACATATTTGTTGTTGCATTCTCCTTGACGCATTACTCTACTTAATTAGCTCTGCTATTGCAATGTTTCTTTCACAATTGGAAAGTATTATGCAACAAAGTGGTAACCTGCATATTGCCAAAAATGTCTCAGTAATGTGAGATAATACAGTTACATAACACTATTCAATTAGTAAAATGAACAAAACTAAATCTGTAATAAAAAGTATATAAAACAATATTATATTAGTGTTCTTGATTAATTAATAACAAAATAAAAAATAAACTTAGAATATGCAATAATTACAACTATAAAAACCTCAGTAAAAAATAACTGATTGTGTATATAAATGAGTACATAATTTTGTGCATAAAATAAAATGTAATTTTTATGTATAATATGTATATACCACAGATCCAAATAAAAAAGTTATTTTATAAAAAAAAAATCCAGAAGTGTAAATAAGAAGACAATAAAATATAAGAAATACAATTTATTGATAAAAGATAAAAATATTTCTGGGAAAACAAAATAGTATCAAAAAAAATCCTTCAAAAACTTTTTTTATCATCGAAACTTTTTTGATTGAAACATTTTTTTGGGATTGTTATTGAAAATTAATTTTAAGGAATTAATTTTAAAAAAAAATTGAAATTCATTTAGAAGGAATAAATTTGAAAGTGCCTATACAGACTAATATCGAAATTTGGGTTTAGGAATAGCATCGAAAAACTAGCATAGAGGTAGAACATGCAAGGAGTGTTGCTGCATCAACTGACAAATAGGTAAAACATGCAAAGAGTGCTGCTACATTGACTAAAGGTTTGGTTTGGGCAGGCAGTCTATTAATTAGAAAAATTTTATTAGTTCATTCTCTATTTCAATAATAATCCGGAAAGTCCCTTTTTGAACTTATTCTCTTTTGAGCTATTTCAATCTTATTCTGCTTTTCGGATTTTAGATACAATTCCTTTTTTTACAATTTCAGTTTGGCTGTTTTTAATACTATTACTACTCATATTTCCAATTAAGTCAGAAACAAGAGGGTACACAGCTATGAGGGTACGCAGCTATGAGGGTACACAGCTATGAGGGTACACAGCTATGAGGGTACACAGCTATGCACAAAAATTTAATTGGTATGTTAATTTCAATCAAACTTTTTTGTATTGTTTCAATGAAAAAAAATCAGGAAAATGAATTCTTATTTTTATTTTACTTTTTAAAAAACAATCAATTAGCAATACAACCAACATTAATATTTTAAATATTGAAGCTATTTTTTGACAATTTTTAGCAATTAAAATATTTTTTTGCAATGTTAAAATTATTTTCTTATTTAAGAATCACGAACACTCACTATTTTAATCATTTAACGTGGAAACTAGGTAAAATTATTACTTATCAAGTGTGAAAAATGTATATTAAATCAACTCGATCATTTTAATCATCAGTAAAATGGATTGTCTAACATTCAATTAGTTGTATGGAAATAGAGTAGTGAATAATTAATTTTTGTATAAGTGATGAGTGAAAAAGCTTAAAAAAACAAATATATTACAAAAATATGTGTCTAAAATTGAATGTATGGAAAATATTTTGGAAAAATCTCCAGAATTCCAGAAATATCTGAAAAAATATAATCCCTGTATTATACACAAAGTCAGAAGGCCTTTACAAGACCACTGCACTGTGAAACAAGTTGAGCCCAAGTTAATACCAAGAACGCAACCATTGAACTTTGGGATTTGAAATTTCAGAATCTCTTACTTTAAAAGCAAGCTCTCTACTACTACACCACCTTTTTTAAATGGAGAATCCATAATACTTACCCACTTTCAACTATTGGTTTTAAGTTAGATGACACACTGTGGAAACTTAATACCTCTTCCAATAGAACTAATGTTTTACTTATATCTAGAACTGTTAAAGAAAATACCTTTTTAGAGGAAGTGAACAAAGGGTGATAAAATGACAAATAAAAAGATACTGTCTTGACGTCTTTGTAAATCTGTGGTCTCTTTATGAACCGGTAATATATTATCTTCAAGTTTGCATAAACGCTCTTCAAATGACGTCAGTATGTTAATCTATAAAATAAATTTTATTTTTAAAGCAAAAAAAAAGTTTTTTAAACAAACATTAAAAAAAAAAAATTCTTATAAAGAAAAAAAAAATAACATGTTTAAAAAAGTAATGTAAATAATTCCATTATGTATTTTATATTTTAAATTATCTTTATTGTATATCTATCTTTCTTCAATATTTCCTTTTATATTACCATGTTGTTAGCCAGAGTGTCACTTTTTTGTAAACTTTCTTTTAGCCATGTAATACTAGCTTTTTCCTAAAACATAAACTAAAAAAGTATATTAAATATTATAATAAAGATAATGCTATATATTATAAATCCAATTTTGTTTAATAAACATAGATAAAAAGAAAAACATAGATAAAATAAATATATAACAAAATATAAAAGATATGTGTGCGCATGTGTGTGCATATATAAAAGGGCTTACATCTTTAAAGACATCTTTAAAGGGATCGCAAACCTCTTAGTCATTTTGTGTTCATAATAAAGATTTGGCTAAATTTTTTTGTTTAAAACAAAAGAATAAATGAATACCAAGAAAAACTAACTTTTTAATTTTAGCCCAAGCTCATCCTCTTTGTTTTATTGTAGGCCTAAAAAGTAGCATAATATACGCCGCAATCTACAGACTTGATAATTTATTCAAGCGCGTTTTATTCTTAAAAGTTTTATTAAATAACATCATCAATTTTTTTTTGTTTGTGGAAGAGAACGATCATGTAAACAAACAAAAGTCAATGACATCATGTACTAAAACTCTTAGGAATAAAACATGATAAAACATAATAAAAAAAAAATTATCAAGTCTGTAGATTGTGGCGTATAATATGCTGGCTTTTAGGCCTACAATAAAATGGAGAAGACAAGCTTTGACTAAAATTAAAAAGTTAGTTTGTTTTAAAAAAGTTGGCATTTATTTATTCTTTTGTTTTAATCACAAAAATTTAGCCCAAACATTTTTTTTTTATCATTCTCTTTAATATGAACACAACATGTCTCGGAGATTTGGGATCCCTTAAGGATTAATCAAAAAAATTACTTCCTCAAGCTTAGCATCAATTTCTCTTTTCTTTAACGAAATATCTTGATTTATTCGCTTTCCATCTGCTAAGGAACTTTTCAAAGACATTTCTATTTTTATCCTCAAACCATTATGATGAAACTTTTTAAATTCAGCCTACTCTCTCATAAAAAGAATTTAAAATTCATTGAAATAATATTTCTAAGTTTTTAATTTATAGAAATAATATTTCTAAGTACAATTTTTTGGATGATACTTAATTTATCTAAATTAAAATTATTAGCTAAAAAAAACAAATGTTTGCTGTTCCCAGGGTACCCAATTTTTCTATTCAAATAATTTTCTATCAATAATAACTTAAATTTGTTACTGTGAAAATATTTTTTTTATTTACAACAACAATATTTTAATAAGATATACTATTAATATAATGTTTCTAATCTAAATATTGATAAATTATTCTGTCACACTAATCTCTTTGTATTTTTAGGAAGTATCAAATTATGTGGTAAATAGCTTTTGCATTTTTAGATATGAATAAACTCATAATTTTAAACATAACTTTTTGTTCTATAATGACAAAATGTTTGAAATTTTTTGTTAATTAATATAACTTCTATTAGATATAAACCATGAGTATCACTTTAAAATAGTTAAGATATTTCAAAAAAATATCCTCTTATAATTAACTTTATTCTTTACTTTAAAAAAGACATGAATGTTGAGAACAATACAAAATATATAATTTAAAATAACTTTAACACAACAAAAAATAATTTCTTTTATTTATAAATTTAAATTAAAAAAAAATTTTTTAAACAAATTTTTAATTGTTTTATCGCTTATTACGTTAACAAAATGCATTTTTATAAAGAACTGTTTTTACAAAAATCAACCATTATTAACTGCATAATATTATACAACTTTGAAATATAAATATTTTTAAATAATTTTTCTTCGAAAATAAATTTGAAAACACAAAAAACTTGTAAAAAAATCTCTGAAATTAAACGTGTAAAGAAATAGAAGAAATAAATAAAACTAAAGAGGAAATGGGAAAAAAAAAAAGATTAAGAAAGAGTAAAAAGAGAAATTAAAGAAATTTAGAACAATATAAGAAATTAGTATATTTTTTGAAACAATTTAACAAGACTTTTTACTTTTCATAAAAATATATATAAATAATAATAGTATGAATAAATCATAAATTTTCCTTTTTAAGCAAAAATATACATATATACAACTTGTTCTATAAAAATAATTTAACTTCTCAAACTCAAGCAAAACTTTCTAACAAACTATAAACTTCCAGACATCCAATCATTAGAAATTCCATGTACACGAAACCGATATATACAAGTGCAATCTTCATTGCCATAGTTACTTAATATACGAAGCTCTATGTACAGAATATTATTGACTTCTTTCTATAAACAAATTTAAATTAAAAATTAATCATTAAAAATAAAAAAACAAGCTAAAATAATACCTAGTCAGTTTATTCTAACAAATAATTTTAACAAATTAATAAAAATACATACAAAAATAAAAGTCCAATATGATATATATATATATATATATATATATATATATATATATATATATATACATATATATATATATATATATATATATATACATATTTATATATATATATATATATATATATATATATATATATATATATATAAATATATATATATATATATATATATATATATATATTTATATCGTTTTGAGAACATTTAAATTCATGAATGTTTCCTTCATTATTTTATCCTAATTTTTTAAGTATTTTATTTACAGACATACATGGAAACATACATAAACTCGAATGTTCTCAAAATCTTTGTGCGGAAAAATGAAAAAAACACAAAAAGCCTGCCAAATCTACGAACAACTAATTCTATTGGTTCAAAAAATACTAACAGAAATTTCTAGAGTATTCTGTTGAAATATTTAAAAAAATTGTATTATTTGAGTTTTGTTATGATTTCCTTGAGATTTCTAGCATAAATTGTTTTAAGAATATACTATCAAACGAACTACTATTTTAATTCTTGGAGCCACATCTACAAAGCTTTAAATGTTTAAAACTAACATTATTTGTTTACAAAAATAAATGTTTTTAATTTACTAACTTTAATTATTTTTACTTCAGCCATTCTTATAAACTCGTTATACTTAAACTTAAAGTTAATTTTTTATGTTTTAAATACTAATTAAAATTATAAAGCCCACTAACTAAACATTATCAGCGTTATTGTGAAGTAGTTCCGCTTCCTCTTCACATAGTAATTTAACGTTTTTAGTTAATTTCTATTTAGCTAATTGAATTTCTACAAAAACTAGTAGATAGGATATGCCGGTTAATAGAACATTTTTATTTTCAACCAAATTTTCAACCATAAATTAATATTAATATTGGGTTAACATTGAACCATATTGTGTATAAATTATTTCAACAAGAAATAATTTTTTATTTTAAAAAATTGATTTTTTAAAATAAGTGTTAATTTTTATTTCTTGTTATGAAATGTTACGAAAAATTCTTAAAATGACGTCACGTGACTTTTCTTCAATAATAAATTTGATCTGGTGTTTTTAACTTTTCTTCTTCTAATCTTTCCTTCTCTAACTTTTCCCATTGTAATTTATTTTTATTTTGCAAATAACGAGCTAAACTTAATCTTCTTTTATAACTTCCTAATTTAATATCTTTACTTGTACAATCCATTTATTATAATTTATGTAAAGAAATTTATTTTCAATTTTTTTTCTTGCTTCTTATTTATATCCAATAGAATGTAAATATTTTACGACTTCAAGATGATCATTTTCTGCAGCATTATCAATTGCATCTTTTGTTCCTTTATACCCTAATTCATGTAAATACTTCACTATATCCAATAGAACGTAAATATTTTATTACTTCAAGGCGACCATATTCTGCAGCATTAATAATCGCAAATTCATTACCTTTATAACCTATTTCATGTAAATATTTTAGTACTTCAAGGTGACCTTTCATTGCAGCTAAATTAAATGCACATTTATCACCTTTATACCCTAATTCATGTAAATATTTAATTACTTCAAGATGACCATTTCCTGCAGCATTAATAATTGCTTGATCTGTTCCTTTATACCCTAATTCATGTAAATATTTAATAATTTCAAGGTCATCATTTACTGCAGCATAATTAATCGCACATTCAGAACCTTTATACCCTAATTCATGTAAATATTTTAATATTTCAAGGTGACCATTTGCTGCAGCATAATTAATTGCCCATTCTGTTCCTTTATATCCTTTAGAATGTAAATATTTTATTACTTCAAGGCGACCATTTTGAGCAGCATAATCAATTTTTGTACGTTTATTTTCTTGATTCATTCTTTTTTATATACACAAGAAAATTATTTAAATCATTTTCAAAATTTTTTTATTTTTTTAATGCGCATGCGCTAGGATTTTACTTAAGCATAGTAGAAGCATTGTCCTATCAGTGCAGCATAGCTTCCAGATTGTCCAACTTGTGCATCACCAGAGTTGAGTGTCACTACCATTCTTCTACCTATACCAACGCTAGGCATACTTTCAGATGAATTAAAGTTTCTATAAAATGAAATTGTAGTTGATGGACCAATTATACTAGTTGATTGATTCAACAATCCTGATACTTCATTATTAAATGAGCTTACATTAGATCCATTCCATGAAGAGAGATAAAAATCTTCTAAACCTGATGAAGCGTAGATGCATCGACTGTTAACATCATATCCAGAAAATGTAGTATATCCATTATTATTATAAGGTGTCCAAGGTTGAATGACAGAGTTAGTATGGGTAGGAGCACCATATCCATCATAGATGCGAACTCTAGATTCCCACCAGTCTCCAGATCCTCCAACAACATGCATTCTAATGTATTTCAAATACACTCCGTTTCCATTATCCATAACATTCATTAGCATATATTCACTACCATAAGTTGTATTTACATATCTAAATGTTGATGAGTACAACTTAATGGATGAGATAGATCGAGGTATAAGAGGATTAATACTAGTTAATGCTTGTTGAAACGATGAAGTTCTTGTGATAAAAGGTTGTAACCAAAAGGTCACTGAATTTCCTGTTTTATTGTATAATTGTATATTCAAACTTGATGTAAAAGGAAGATCAAATGTAAAATATCCTCCTAATGCACTTGTACTAAATACATTACATCCTTGTAAAGAGTTTGCATAATAGGATCCACCAAGTGGTGCAATTAATAAATCACAAGCTAAAGCTGTATTATTAACACCTACACCATCTGTTACAATAGAATCATTACCTATGCAAAGTACATTGTCAGCATATATTTTTAAAAACAAGCTACCTGGTACAGTATTAGATGCAATAGTAGATCCTGTAAATGCAATCCACAGTTTTTTTAGAATTCCTGAACTACCACTATAGCTAAAAATGGTATATGATCCTGGAGTTGCATAGAATGCTTGAGATTTTTGTCCAAAGCATATTAAACTTGTATTGGGAATGATATCTAAACTTTGATTTTGCATATCATCAACATAGCTCTTTGTAACAGCATCTTGTGCATCAGTAGGATTAGCTACATTGATAAGTTTATTTGTGTTTAAATTTATATTAGCAGTTGCAGGATTATAACCATCAGTTCTTAGATATAAATTACTAGAAGTTTGATTATTATCTACATAATTCTTTGTAGCTGCATCCTGTGCATTAGTAGGATTAGCTACATTAATCAATTTATTTGAATTCAAATTAATATTTGCATTCATACTATTAGTTCCATCTAATTTTAGACATGCACTGCTAGAAGTTTGATTATTATCTACATAATACTTTGTAGCTGCATCTTGTGCATCTGTAGGATCAGCTACATTGATTAATTTATGTGAATTCAAATCAACATCAGTAGTGGCTGTATTGCCAACATTAATGTTGATATTTAATCCATCTGTTGTGTAACCATATAATGAATTACTACCGGCTATATTCATACTCATTTTTTATATACTATATTTTTTTTAATTCAGTATAATGAGTTTTCAATACTTTGAAAATCAACACCTTCCATCAAGCTTTTTTAATACATAAAGGCACAAGTGTCCGCAAAAAGAAGTGTCTCCAAACTGAATTCTTTTACTATTATAATAAACAGGACTGTGTAAATATTGAACAAGTTCAACTGGAGGTGGTAATGCATAAGAATCAAAACTTAATTTTTCTTCTCCATCTTTATACCAACAAATCCAATGAAATCCATTCGTACTTGAATCTCCAGTATTTAATATTCCACATTCTTTGTTTTGTGTATTTTTAGGTAATTCATCTCTTACAAATACACCTCTAAAATTTTTAATTTTTAATTTTTTTGCTGCTTTTATTAACTGAAAGTTTGTTAAGGGTACATTTGGCAATATAATTCCTTCAACATTGATATGTTTGTCCATTTTTATTAATAGTTTTAGATTTTTTTAGATCTTTTTAAGATATAAAAAATAACTTACCTGCGTGTTTGCCTGCTTGCCTGTTTATTTCCAATCAATTTGAAATGAAAAGTTGGGTTTGGGTTCTGAAGGAACCAATGTTTTATTCTCTTTTAATTTATAATGTCCATATGCTAATGTGTGAATACCATCTTCTTGAATTACTCTTTTATCATCTTCTGCACTCAATGCTATTTTGTTTATTTCTTCAGTATAAACATCATGTAAATGAGATCTTATGACATTCATTTTTCTCATTTGATCTCTCCTATTTATAAGGCAGTCTTTATAATCTTCATGTGTAATATAATTTTTTACTACATTTCTCTTTACTCCTTTACATCTCTTTTTATCTTCTTCATCTATTTTGTAAGAATACAACTTTGATCTGAGTCCAATAAATTCCGTAATTTGTTTTCCTGCTGACTCATCTTTAAACATTCCTATTACTTTCTTATTTACACTTACTTTAAATCCATTTTGAACAGCTGGATGATCTTTATTAAATTCACTTGTATCAAATTTACTTTCAATATCATTAGAAATATCTTTATAAAAATCTTCTGTTTTTATTTCATAGATTAATGAATCTGTATCTGTATATAATAGTTTAGCTTTATCTCCATATTTATTTTTTATGTAATCATAATGAAATTCGTACATTAGTGTTTTGCTCAAATCTAAAATACACATACCCAAGTAAATAGGTTTGTTATATACAAGTTTTGTTCTTTTCATATGTATTGCAATTAAATTTTCATCAAATATCGTTCTACTTTCATAATTTGGTTTTGATGATAATTTAATAGCTTCTTCTCTTTTTGTAACTAATCTTACATCAACTCTGTTTTCAATGTTCTCCATTGTCTTTCCAAATACTGAATTGTTCATAAGTTTGAAAAAGTCTTTTTCAAAGTCATTTGTTGCTTTTGTTCTTAGATTTGTATTGAGTTCAATGTATTTACTCAACCATGCACTTTCTTCAAACTTTATTCCTCTGTGAATTTTTGTTATTTTCATTCCTAGCCTTTCATACAGTTTTAAGTTTTCATAGTGAATGATATAATTTTTCTTATGATTTAAATTAGGTATTAATTTATCAACTTTGTCTATTTTTAATCTTTCAGGAGCTAGAGGATAATCATTATGAACATCATGTAAATGTTCAGGATATTCTAAATCTACATCTAATATGCAAGAAGTAGATTTCCAATTTTTTAATTCTTCATCATTCATCCATTCAAACCCATGTGTAGGAAGGGGTTTGCTCATTGCCCATCCATATAAATTGTTAGCATCTAGATACTGTATGTAAGTAGATTCTTTACTTTCATCATAATTTTCCATATATTTATTGTTAGCAGTTCCTAACCTGTTGGAAACCATACTAATTCCACCTCTTATTCCTTCCTTTATCATTAAGATCATATCATAATCACTTAATAATTCTAATTTTACTTCTGTTATTTTCAACGCAGCATCCCAAGCTAATCCTGGTGCTGTATAGTACCAAGCAGGATCTAATTTGTAATTGTTAAAACAGACATCTCTAAAATTTTCAAAGACATCAGCTAGTAATAATACATCAGATTCGTTATATAAATTATGGTAATCTCTAAATGTTTTACATTGAAACTTTTCCCATACAGTTTGAGCATGTAAATAATCTTCATCACTTATTCCTTCATCGTTTAGTTTTGAATAAAATGATTCTTTTGGTGGTAGTTGTGTTTCATTTAATTTATCAACAGAGTCAACCCATTCATAAGGATAAACACCTTTTCTTAACAATAAATTGAGTTCATTTCCAGAATAGTATCTACTAATATTTTTACATTGATCTTTTGACAAATTTTTAGTTAAACTATCTAAACTAGCAGCCATAAATTTAAAACTATCTAGAAAACGTAGATACAGTTTAACTTCAACTTTTTTACCTTCTCTATTCATAAATTCATTTACTTTAAGTTCTTTAGAAAAGCTGATATATTTTTCTTCATTGTTGGGTATGCAATTTATTTTTCCTCCTTCTGACAATTTCTTTATGAACAAGTGAGAGTCATAACCTGATAAATTGTGAAATAGCACTGGTATGAATTTTGGAATTTTAAATTGTAAATTACAATCACTATGCGCAGCACCTCTATATTTTCCAGTAATATGACAATGATCTTTTACTTTATCTTTATTAAGATTTTTTTCACAAATGTGACATATTTTTGCATTATCAAAACTATTTTTGTCTTTCATAGTAAATATCATCTTTTTTGGAAATTTTAAATAATCGTTGTAAATCTTTTTTACATCCTCTTCAAGCATATTAACAAATTTTTGTGCTACATCTTCATCTTCATTACTTGCAGTGAATGTAACTAGTTTACTTTGATATACACTTTCATCAAAGCATTTAATATAGTAACAAAATGAACTAGGTGTATGCTTTTGGTACTGCTTTGTATAAGATTCATTTGGATTAGGTGTACAAGTGTTGATTGGTTTAATAAAACTTTCAAAGTCTGCATAGACTACAAATGGCACTCTCATAGATTTTTTAAAATGATTAAGTTTAATCATTGTATTTGGTTTTGGAAGTTCAATTCGTACTGAATCATGAGTATCACAATACAATTTATGATTTGACAAAGATTCTTCAGTACAAAATCCTAACAAGCAATTTCTACAAAAAAACATTTTATGTTCATTTTTAGATATTTGTGATGAAAGTAATCTACTTAAACTTTTTATTAAACAATAGTGATTGGTTTCATCATTTGAAATGAGTAATAAATCTATTTGATGTTGTCTATTTTTGTTTTCAGATATTCTTAAAGGATAAACAGAATTTTCATAACCAAATACATTAACACTGATGTTTTGATTATTTTTCTCAAATTGAGTAATTTGATGGAGTGACACTGGGAATTTTATTTTTTCCCAATTTAATTTTTTAGCTTGTTCTTTTAAATCTTTATCTACTTTTTCAGGATGAACATCTTTAGGATTTAAAAATCTAGCAACACACCACTTAAAGCATTCGTTGTCTTCATTCTTCATATTAATAATTGCTTTTTTAGCTGCCAACTCTTTAGGAAGAGGAATGTAAGATTTACCTTTAAGTGGTTTATATTCAATGATATTTATATCCATCTTTTTAACTGAAACAAATCTCCAACTTGATCCTAGTTGTTGAAATGCTGACAAGGATTCTAAAATTTTCTGTTCAGCTCTTTCATAAAGTTCGTTTAAATCTGTTGACTCTAATACAACTTCTGCTTTTGTTGAAAATGACGCAATAGTTGTTATAGTTTCTCCTGTTTTAAGATCAGTACGCTCCATTTCACATGAAAGAACAATATAGATCTTTGATCCTTTATTGCTGTTTACAATATTTAATACATTATTTTTAACTGATTTCATATAAGATAAAGCATCAGCTCCTTCAACTCCTTCAGCTGAAAATTGTTTAGTTACATTTTTAATAGCTGATTGTGTTAATTTAAATACTATTGGTTTCTTTTCTCTCTTTTTTTCTTTTTTAGATTCTATAGGTTCACTTTTAAATCCAAAGAAATTAGAAACAGTTGATTTTATTGATGTAAGTTTTTCATTAGCAACATTTTTAATAGGTTCAGGAACATAATCTATAATCCAATTAGCAAATGAATTCACTTTGTTCTTAATGGTATTAATATAACTAATTGGAACATATTGTGTAGGTGTTAAAGTATTTTGTGAAATATTATTTGGAATAGGTCTATCTGATATAGGAGTTGTTTGTTCAATTGCTCTAATGAGATCTGCTTTTCTCATTCTACCATAATATTTAATTTTTCGCTCTCTTGCGATTTGTTTTAATTCTTTTACATTTCTATTTTCCATTTTTATATATACAAGAAAATTATTTATATCATTTTCAATTTTTTATTTTTTTATGTAAAGAAAATTAAATAATACAAAAAAACGATTTCTTTTTATATTTTTATAGAAAAAGTCTATAAAAATAATTAATTTTCATTATCTATTTTATTTTTGTGATAATGCATCTTTTTCTTTACTTGCTCTAATTATTTCAATTTTTACTCCATCTACAATCTTCCCATTTCTACTAAAAATATAAGTTTTAGAGCGCTTTTCTTTTTTATTATAGTCATAAAATGATTTGTAATTTTTAACTTCACCAGTTTCCATATTAGTAAGTTTAATTCCCCATGGATCTGTTCTAATTTTTGTGAGATAATCATATTTAGGATCTCTTTCTTTTTTTTCTTTTGTTGGAAGAAATTTTGGTCTTCCAGCAGATTTTTTTTCTTTTACTATTTTTTCTTTTTTAACTCTTTTAACTCTTTCAATCTTTGGTTTTTTTTGTTTCTTAGTAATGATATTTGTTTTTACAGAATCTTTATCAATTAAGTTATTATCCATAGCAATCATAACTAATGCCATAGGATCTTTAGATGTTTGTTGTATATTATTATCTTTTAATAAATTTAATAAATACTTTTTCGTATATTTTATTTTATCACTCATTCTTTTTTATATATAAAGAAAATTTATTTAAATTATTTTCAAATAATTTAAATAATAGTATTTTTTTTATTGCATATATATTTTTTTAAAATAATTATTTTTCTTTCAGAACCTAATATTCAAACGTAAATTTATTTCCATTAGAAGTAAGTTTTCCTATTCTATCTGAAATGATGAGAGCATATATTAAAGTACCTGCTGGAACAGGTGTATTAAATTCTGCTTGAATTTTAATAGTTGCAATATTATTTTTCATTTTTTCTGATTGTTTACTTACATCAAAATACATAATAGGATATAAATCTTTATAATCTGAAGGAGTAATACCACATAGACTAATAAGATCAGTCATATTATAATAATCTTCAGCAAAATTAGATGCATTTTTATATGCTCTACTAATTTTCATATTTGGGAATGATAAATTATAACTAGTCGCAGGATATCTTTCGTCATTATTAATATTAATCCACATGTTTCTCAAATCACAATGATCAAATATTGAAGCATTTTGTTCTTGATTTCCACTCCTATTTGTTTGAAAACCAACAAGTATATATCTAGGTTTTTCAGTAGTTTTTGTTCCTAAGTCCCACTCAAATGAAGTATTTTGTGGAACATTAGTTTTACTACAGTACCTTGATCTAAAACCAAAATCAAGTATTTCTTTATTAAGTATTATATTACCAAGTTCATTTTCTTTTATCAAAGATGGAGTTGCACGTTTCATCATTAATGATATTCTTGTAATATCTACTTTTCCTGCAGCTACACCAGCAGCTCTAAAAATTGCATAATCATCGCTTTGTCTTAACAGAAAGAGTTCATGCTTTAATCCATAAAAAACTTTATCATAATCTTCACAAAATCCAAAAATATGTCTTAATGGAATACTAACTTCAAATTTACCTTTTGTAGTTGGTTTTTTAATGATATATTGCTGTCTTGCTGAAAATCCTATATTATTCACTAAATCTGCTGCTGCTATATTATCTTTATACCACAATTGACTTAATGCTTTTGATTGTTGAAAGTCATTCGGATATTTTAATAATCCAAGCATTGTAGTTGCTATACCTGGAAAATTAATTATTTCAACAGGTTGATCAAAGAATCTATATTCAATTCTTTCAAATAAATGCATAATACCATTGTTTGCTAGTGTTATTGCATCTCCATCTGCATATGCAGTCCCATCTGCTTTTACAAGCCTTCCTTCAATTTCTAAATAGGAGTTATGCGGATGATAAAAAGAATCACTGCTTTCAATAAAAATTCTTATTTCTCCTGAATTTAAATTAGAATTAACAGAGGGTGTAAATTCATATTCTTCATATTTTTTAATTTCCTCGTCATATACTAATTTATCAGTAATATTAAATATATCAGATTTTACCATTTTTATATATGCAATATAATTTTTTTAAATCACTTTCTGCTATTTATAAAATTATATTATTCTAAGCCCATCGCCTTTATGTTTTTTAACTAAATCTTGTATTCTAACAGGTTTACTTTTTATTGACGACCCCATCATGATTTTACTAATATCTGGCACTGCTTCATTTAATTTATTATCTAAAGTATTTATTAAATTTTTAAGTTCTTGTTTATTTTCAGGTGTTAGCTTAGATGATTTATTTACATTTTCTATTAATTTTTTACCTTTATTTATTACAATTTCTTTAGCAGTAGATATTGCAGAAGTTGCAAGTTCTTTCCCTGCTGACTTTGCTGCATCTACTGCAGTTTTTCCCAAGTCTGTAGCAGCTGCTCTACTGGCAAAATTACGAGATACATTAAATGCATTACTTAGTACTTGCTTATTTAACATACTTAAAAAAGGTGTAAATAGTCCACTTCCACCTACTACATACTTTCGAGTATATCCTTTATTATTTATAACTAACATTTTATTTACACTATATATTTTTTAATTCATTTTAAATGAATCTAGGTATCAAGAGACTTATTTAATTATTGGTCCATTTTTATTAAAATGATTAGTTAACATTGTTTTCATACCAGATAATGCTCTAAAAAAATCAGAAGATTTTGCCTGATTATACATATTATTTATATCTGTAAATACTCCACTTCCACCGACTACATACTTTCGAGTATATCCTTTATTATTTATATCTAACATTTTATTTACAATATATATTTTTTTAATTCACTTTGGGATTATCTTATTTGTTTTTTTAAAAGTCCATTTTGTTCTTCTAAAAGATATACTTGTCTTTCTAAAAGATGTTCTGATTTACATTTTGATACAATTTCTTTTATTTCATATTCAATACTTATTGGTTCCCCTTGTAAAGTAAGTATATGCCCATCTTGATCCATTATTGTTGTTTTCATATCCCAAATTTTTTTTGATAATAATCTATAATAAGTTGGATTATTCGGTACTTCTACAATTTTATAACCCACTGGTGTAGATGGATAAAATGAATATATAACATTTGAATATGCACCATCTATAATTGATCCTGTTACAAGGCTATTTGTTACATTAATAGTATTAACATGATTTATATCTATTACTTTATCTGAAATATATACTTTTGATGAGTCAAATGTTATAAGATTACCATCACGATCTCTATTATTAAAACCTAAAAGATTTTTTATAGAGTCATCATCAAGTTGTATTCTAATATTGCTATTTTTATTAATAATAATCTGTGATCTTTCAGTATTAAAATTTGCTTCAAATATAATAGATGTAGGATCAAGTCTTATACTATCATACTTTTGTTTTTTTTTAAAATTTTCAATATCTGTGCTTGGTACATTTTTAAAAGACTCTTTATATTTAGCAAGTTGATCTTTAAGAGTAGTCATTACATATCTAGTTATAATTGTATTTATATTTCTAAGTTCATAGGATCCTGTTGGGATCTTAATTTGTTGAAAACCAGGATTATCACTAGCTTCTATAGTAATATTTATAGTATTGTTCAATCCTTCAATAATATTTGGAAAACTATTATAAGTCATTAATTTTTTAAGAGCTATTCCATACTCTTTATCTGCATCTAGTTCAATAGGTACTGCCATATTAGTATTTATAACAGTATCGTTTGAAGATATATGTATTGTTATTGACATTTTTTATATATGTCATAATTTTTTATATTGTTTTCAATATAAAAAAAATTTATATGGATCTACTTTCTCTCTCTTATATGAAATTCTATGGTATAACTTTCATAAAAATCTATAGGTTTATTAAAGTTATCAATGATATCAATTTTCATTTCTGAAATGGATTTTGTTTTTAAAGGAAAATATTTCTTAGATATCGGTTGTTCATTAATAACTGAATTTTTAGAAACAATAATAGGTATAAATGAATACATTACAGTCGTTTTCTTAGCATTTCCATTATTAGATACAATTTTTCCATCTACAAGATTATTTAATATATATACTTTTTTGTTTTTAGTTGAATCGCTATAGAGAATAGTTTGAAATCTATCAAGTGCCATTTCATACTCTTTATTTTCATCAAGTTTAATAATATCATCAAATTTAATTATAACTGGATTTTGTTTATTTTTTTCTATTTCAATATACATTTTTTATATTTATAATAATTATTTAGATCAAAGAGACCTTGATTGTTTTACAATTTCATTTTATATATTATTTGCTAATATATAAAATTAATATTTACTCTTCATCTTCGCTTTCTAAGTCTACATCTTTAATATAAAATCTTTCTATCTTATACTCATTTTTAGATACAACTGCATCTAATAATTTTACTTGAATAGATTGAATCATTGATCCTATATATATACCTTCAATTGCTAAGCATCCAACAACATCACATCTTTTTTTAATAAGACTTTCTCCTAAAATATCACCATTTTTATTTCTGAATACTTGATCCATCTTTTTACTTTTATAATCTGTTGGTATTTTTGCATATATAACTGGAGATGCTTTAAAATCATCATTTCTATACTTTAAAATATTCAAGTTGTTAATATTTAAGCTTTTCATACCCCCTTTTTTTAACGTTGCTTCATTTTCATTAACTTTATTTCTACAAAATTTTTCAATAGCTTCAATAATTGCGATAAATATATCATTTTCACATACAAAAGGAATTGAGTATCCTGTAAGTTCTTTTGTTTTCATGTCTCTATTTTCACAAACTCCATATGATAACGATTTTGGAGTTTTTACTCTTAAAGGTTCTGAAAGCTTATCATTATATTTGTATTCAATTACTATTTTTTGATATTGAACAGGTTTATTAAATTTTTTTATTTCTTTTACATATAAATTTGCTTCATCAAAATTTTCAATATCTACATATGACATTCTTTTTATATATAAAATAAAATTATTTATATCATTTTCAATTTTTTTAATTTTCTTGTAAAAATATATAAATTTTATCTTACATCATTTGCTAGAGTTGTAATTTGAAGTTGTTGTCGTTACAGTGGTATTTGTATTAGCATTACCAGAAGTAGCTGTTACACATATATTCACATTTACATTTGAGTTGTTCATTTTTTTAATAGTAAAAAAAATTTAAATCACTATGTGAACCGGGCTTTGTCAAATATTTTTCAATTCTGTATTATTAACCCATGAGTTAAAAGTATCAGGATACCCATACCACTTTACTAATGATTTATTACCTTGTTTACGAATAACCTTTTCAATTCTAAATATCTCTTGACTTGTTTTTTGAAGTTCTTGTTCATAAAAAGTACCTTGTATTTCTTCATTATTGTAATCAGTTATTTTATAAGTGGGTGGATCAGTGTATTGAATTTGTGATACTGTAAATACTTCTTCAGTCCATCTTGGTGTGTATCCTTTTTCAAACGCTCCTTTCTTTTTAATTATTCTTACTTTATCACCTATTGTAAACTTGGGATGAGGAGACTCTGATATCACTTTACCATTTAAATTTAACCAAACTTTATTTTCATTCTTTTTATTGCTTGCTTCAACTGGAGTCATTTTAATTGAAGAATGCTTTGTGTTGTTGTATTGATTTACCATTTCATCTAAAACATCAATGTATTTTCTAGTAGAATTAGCAGAAAAGTATTTGAACATTTTCTCTTTCATTGTTCTATTCCAACGTTCAACTACACAGCTTTTTTCTTCATTTTCAGTTGAATAGAGATGAACACCTAATGCTTTAACATGCTTATTATAAAATTCTAAGCCTTTATCAACCCATAATTTAACACACTTTCTATCTTTAAATATTTTATTAAATGCATCAGCAACTTCAATTCCTGTCTTACTTTTCAATGGAATTATCCATCCATACTTTGAAAATATATCAATGACCATTAATAAGTATTTTATACCATTATTAAATTTAGAATAAGCTTGCATGTCAACTAAATCAGCAGCCCATATTTCATCTATTCCATTTGCAATTACTTTTCTTTTTCTAAAATGTTTTATAACAGGTTTATGAAGTTCATTTGCAAGTTCATCAGTCCATTTCAGGTTTTTGCTTTTTTTCCTCTGCGCTTGCAGTTTTTTTGACATAATTCTTTAATACTTATTGGTTCTTTATTTCCCATACCAAACCTTACTTTAGCAGATATGATAGGTTTTATAATCTTTCTTTCTAATTTTTCACGAGGTGTAGGATTAGGTATAGCATCCATTTGTTCAAGCATTATTTTATCAGCTAAATTTCTATTCTCTTTATCTGTAAAATGTTTATAAGCAAGATCATGAATATAAGCTGTTTTATCAACTCTATCTACAGGCATGCTCCATTCTTTAGGCATCTCAGTCGAAGTTAATCTTTCATCTAAATTAGTACCAGGTCCTGCAAAGTTCATACCTGGTATATGCATTTCACCTGGAAACTTTTGCAAAGGTAATTTTCTATTACTTGTAAATTTATTAATAGATTCTACCAAATCACCTCCTTTTTGAGCTCCTTTTATAAATTGACATTTTCTTGTTCCGCAGATTGCACAATTTCCACATTGCATATTTCTTTTGTTTTTACTCACAGCATGTTGTAAGTTGAGTGTATCTGTTTTGTTTTTACATTTAACGCAATACATTTTTTATATATGTATTTTAATTTATTTAATTTAAAAAATACTTTTCGTAAATAAAAAATGGAAATTATAGATTTATCATGGAATGTAAATAAAAGTAAACGTCAAAATAATGAGTTATTACCTAAAAGTATAAGAGGGATTATTGTTGGAAAATCAGGTTGTGGAAAAACAACATTATTATTAAACTTGCTATTAAGACCTGGTTGGTTAGACTATAATAATTTACAAGTTTTTGGAAAATCTCTTTTTCAACCTGAATACAAAATATTAAAAAATTCTTTTGAAAATAAATTACCAAAAGAAGTTATTCTTAAACTATTTGAGTTGCAAGATCAAATAAATAAAAACAATGTAAATCCAGAGTTTGTTATTAAAGACATTTCAAGAAATTTAAAAGATAAAACAGATATAGAATGTAAATTTTTTGAAACAGCAGAGGATGTACCAGAACCTGAAAGTCTCAACTCTATTAAAAATAATTTAATGATATTTGATGATTTACAATTAACAAAACAAAACAAGTGTGAAAAGTACTATATAAGAGGAAGACATAGCAATGTAGATTGTTTCTACTTGGCACAAAATTATTTTGAATTGCCTAGGAGAACGATAAGAGAAAATGCAAATTTTATTTGCTTGTTTAAACAAGATTCTAAAAATGTAAATCATATTTATAATGATCATGTTTCGAATGATATGAAATTAGATGAATTTAAAAAGTTTTGTAATGAAGCTTGGTCAAAAAATCATGGATTTGTTGTTATAGATTTGTCTTCTGATCTATTAAATGGAAAGTATAGAAGTGGATTAGATTTATTTTATTATCCAACTTCTTTGTGGAAACAATAAATATATATTTTTTAAAAAATATATATTTTTATGAAGCATTGGTTCTTTCAAAACTTAGTGAAGCCTGGATCACGAAGTGATCTAAATAATCGAATTTAATAATTGTTTATTCTTAATTGGAGAATTTTCTGATAATAACAGACCTCTACCTACTGATGAATAATCATTTCCATTTCTTAAATAATACCCATTCGAATAATTTTCACTACCATTCCATGGGTTTAAAAATACTCCTTTTCCTACTTTTCTAATTTTAATTCCATAACCATTCTTTTTTCCATAAATAATACCATTTCCATAAATAATACCTTTTCCAGCAATTTTATTAACTATAGCATTTCCAGCTGCTCCTGCTGCTCCTGCTAATGCTGCTGTTGCAGCAGTCTTTGCAATTATTGGAGCAGCACTTGCAAGAGTTGCTCCAATTAATGCTAGAAAAGGTAAAAATCAACCACTTTTTTTAACATCATGTTTAAGTTGTGCTCTACTCAGTGAAAGTGTTATACCCTTATTTTTTAAATAGGCTGCTTTCATTCTGTTTATTTGTGACTCTGTTAAAGCTAATTTGTGTTTACCATTTAAATCTTCATATGATAGTTTTATACTAGCATTAGTACCAGATTCAATTGCGTTTTTAATTTTTTCACTCTGACTTGCTGACAGATTAATAAAAGTATCATGGTATATTGTCATTTTTTATATATAAAATAATTTTTTTAAATCGCTTTCTGTAATGCTTTATACTCATCATCATCTATTTGCCCCTGTCGTAACAACTCATCACAAATAGCAACAATCTCATTTCTTGTTCCAGTATTTCCTGCTTGTAAACCAGCTAAGCGTAATTTAAGCATATCAAATAGTGCATTTGGATCACTAGGAAGAATAACAACTCCTTTTCCATACTTTCCAATCATCTCTTCCCAAATAGGTTTTATTACATTAGTGTACTTATAACCTCTAGATGATTTTGGTTTAGCTAAATTTAAATCAGAGCGAATTGCATCTGTTTGATTTAAAATTTCTTTATACTTATTATGGTCATCGTTAGTATATCTAACAGGATGAGATTTTACTATGATTTCCCAAAGGCCTGGTGTACCAATGTATTTTTTACCTTCAATGGTTATATCATCACCTTCAATAGTTATTGGTTTTTTACCAATGTAAAATCACTTTCATTGTAATGTATACCAAATATATCATCTGATACTTTTTTACTATTTTTAGCAGTATATAACTTTAGATATTCTGCTGCGATAGGTCCTAATCTCATGTTATCTACAACTTCAGGTGGCATGATTGCTTTAGTTTCAGAATCTAGTAAAGCAGGATAATTTGAAAAAGTATTTGCTATTTGATCAGCTTTATTTTCTAATTTAGATATACCTTCTTTTATTCCAGATTGACTATCAATTATTGGTTTGTACAACTTTTCCAAGTTAGTCTGTAAAGCATCATAGCCCAACTTTTCATTTACATCATCTTGATATATACTTTTCTTTAAACTAGCAAGTTCTTTTGCTATTTTTAATCTTGCATCAATATCTGTAGCTTTTGCATACATTTTTATATATGCAATAATTTTTTTAAATCACAATGTGATCCCTAGATCCCTAAAGGGATTTAAATCAACATATATTATGTTTTTAATACATAATATATGTTCAAATAATACATAATATATGTTCAAATAATACATAATATATGTTTTTTTAATTCTTAAGAGTATTATTCATCACTCCTATATTCTGATTTTTGTTAAATCTCATATTTAGCAATTCCATAGTTTCTTTCATTGCTTTCTCTTTACCTTGATTAATGAGTGACTCTTTAGTCTGTTCATCTATATCATTCTTAGATTTTGTTCTAATTTGTTCAGTCATAGCTTGAAACTTTTCAAGTTCTGAAAGTATCATATTAAATTCTGCATCATCAATATATTGATCTGATGTAGCTTTAGAAATAAGACTACTTATTGTATTTAGTTTTGCATCAGCTAGTACTTTAATCTTTTCATGCTTTTCTGCTTTTATTGTTAATTTTTTAATAGCTTGTGATCCTATTAGTGATAATACACCCATACCTAATGCTGCACCTTCACATGCAATAGCTACTGGTGTTCCAACTATTGTTGTTAAAAAACCAATACCAACAGCTCCTAATGTCATAGTGCTTGCTAGTAATGTATTATCAACTGCTGAAATGATTCTTACAGCTCTATGATATTTTTTACTTAAAATCTCTCTTCTAATTCTTTCACATTCTATTTTATCTTGAATTTCACTAATCTTTTGTAATCTAAAGTTATGATCTATAGATTGTGGTGGTGCAGATGGATTTTCTGAAAACTGGTTAAGATCTGGATAAAGCTGCTTACATTCATTATTATATCCATTATTACATAGCATTTTCTTTTTTCTATAAAGAAAAATTTGTTTTAAATCACTTTTGCGATCAATGCTTCGCTAAATCACTTTTTACCAAAATTAAATATATCTTCATCAGATTTATCTATACTAGGTTTATCTTTAATTACTTCTTCTATACTTGATAATAAAGATTTTACAGATTCTTTATCACTTTTCTGTTTAGTTCCTGAGTCATTTTGTTGTCTAATTTGTTCTTCTTTAACATGTTCTAAAGCATCTCTATGTGATATATAATTTGCATTTAAAACACCATTATAAGTTGATATACAACATAACAAATCTCCTTTTTTAATGTTTATATCTTTTTTATCGTTATTATATACAGTTATTTTAATATCGTCAGTAGACTCTGTTACAATAGAATTTAGTAAATTTAGTTCTGGTTTATAATTTTCTGCAATTGAAATCACTATATGTCCTTTATCTATTTCAACACCACACATTAAAGAAATGTTATTATATGAATTTGATTTTACTGTAAAATCTTCTTGTGCGAATACTTTAATATGTCTATCATTTATTGCTCTATGTTCTAAATCTGAATTAATATTAAAAGTTATTCTATATTGTTCATGCTTTTCATAATATAAAAACATTCTACTATTATACATTTTATAAATGTAAAGATTTTTTTAAAATCACTCTGTAATCCTCATATCTATTTTGTTTTTAAAGTTCTAGCAATATAATTTAAAATGCTTTCACCTTGATGTAAAAAATTACACTTTTTATTATCATTAACATTTTTATATAATAATATTTTTTCTCCTTTTTTATTTTTCTTTAATTTACTCTCTACTAATTTACATGGAGTATAATGACAAATTTCTACATTTTCTTCAATTTCTTTAAAAGAATGAGCATATTTGCAATTTATTTTTTTACATTCTTTTTTATCAAGAATATATTTACATAATTTAGTTTTAGCTTTTCTTAATTTTAATAATTCTGACTTTTTTGGATGAAATAAAACACACTCTTTATTCCTACATTTAGGATAATCATTGCAAATATGAATATGCCTATATTGACATGAAGATTTAGTGCATATTAGTCTTTCCTTTACAGTATTACAATAAGGAATATCATGATTGTATTTACATCTATTTTCAAAATGACAATAATTATCTTTTAAAATATTTTTACAGAAAATGGGTAGTTTCTCTACAAAATGAATTGTTGAAGGTTTTCCATCTTCAGTAAAATTAATATCTACATTAAATGGTTTTTCAAAACTAAATTTTCTTTTTTTGTAATGTTTTTTTGTTAAGAAACTATCTATAGCAGGATAATCATCATTAATAACATTATAAGTTGGAACATAATTAATCCATTTCAGCTTATCTTTATGCAGTTCCATGATTTGAACTGTTTTTAAAGGAATTGGAACTATAGGTTTTTCTTTAACTTCATCTTCATCATCAGATGTAAAATAAGTAGCTTCATCAGATGTATAATAAGTGTCATCTTCAGAATCTGATTCTTCAAATTCAAATTTTAATATTTCTTCAAAAAGTTTAAATTCTTTTTGAAATTCAGATATTTCATTAATTTCATCATCATTCATTTTTTATTTTTTATTATTTGTAAAAATATTTTAAATCAAAAAAAATTGAAAATGAATTAAATAATTTTCTTATGTATATAAAAATAATGGAAAACGAAATGCAAAATTCATTTTTAAGATCAATAGATGAAAGATTAAGATTAATTGAAGAAAAATTAAATATTAATAATATTCATGATATTGAAATGACTGAAGATTCTGAAGTTACTACAGTTACTACTACTGAAGTTACTGAAATTACAGAAACTACTGAATATAGTGATGATATTGAAATGACTGAAAAAGATGATGATGATGAAGAAGTTACTACAGTTACTACTACTGAAGTTACTGAAATTACAGAAATTACTGAATATGATAATGAAGATGAAGATGATGAAGATGATGAAGATGATGAAGATGATGAAGATGATGAAGAAATATTAAAATATGTACATGAATTAGGGTATAAAAGTACAGGAGATGCTTTTGAAAATGCTGCTGAAAATGGAAATCTTGAAATTATTAAACATTTACATGAATTAGGGTATAAAGGAACAGAACCGGCAATTGATCAGGGTATAAAGTTATAGATTGTGCAATTGATAATGCTGCTGAAAATGGTCATCTTGAAGTACTAAAATATTTACATGAATTAGGGTATAAAGGTACAGAATTGGCAATTGATAATGCTGCTGGAAATGGTCATCTTAAAGTACTAAAATATTTACATTCTAAAGGATATAAAGGAGCAGAAGATGCAATTGATAATGCTGCAATGTATGGACATCTTAAAGTATTAAAATATCTTCATAAAAACGGGTATAAAGGAACAGAATATGCATTTAATTGTGCAGTAAATAACCAGATAAGCGAAGCATCAGATAGTAACCTTAAAATAATTAAATATTTACATAAATTAGGGTATAAAGGTTCAATTATGTTTTATAATTTAGCTGTAGAAAATGGATATATTTAATAATTTTGATACACGTAGTGACTATAAATTCTAGTAGTGATAAAGTTAAGCAATGTTTCATTACGCATAAGCGCTACTATGCTTAAGTAAATCCCAGCGCATGCGCATTAAAAAAATAAAAAAATTTTGAAAATGATTTAAATAATTTTCTTGTGTATATAAAAAAGAATGGAAAATAATATTGAGAATAATAAATTTTTAATAAAACCTTCAACTCAAATATATTATATTACTGCAATATTAAAAAAATATAGGTATAAACACGGTAATAAGGTTGATTTTGCTGCAAGTATAGGCAGAAATGATCTTATTAAATTATTAAATCAATTAGGTGAAAAGGGTACAAAAGATGTACAAAAATATTTACAATCATTAGGTTATAATGGTATAAAAGATGCAATAGATAATGCTGTAAAAAATGGTCACCTTGAAGTAATTAAATATTTAATTGAATTAGGATATGGATGTCATGATTGGATAATTCATGTTGCTGTAGAAAATGGTGATATTGGATTATTAAAATATTTACATGAATTAGGGTATAAAGGAACAGAAAAAGCAATTATTTATGCTGCAGAAAATGGTTACCTTGAAGTAGTAAAATATTTACATGAATTAGGGTATAAATGTGGTGAATGGACAATTTATCATGTTGTACACAAGGGTCACCTTGAAGTTGTAAAGTATTTAATTGAAAAAGGGTATAGAGGAGCAGAAGATGCAATTGATTTTGCTGCAAGTATTGGTCGAATTGAAATAGTTAAATATTTACATGAATTAGGGTATAAAGGAACAAAAGATGCAATTGATAATGCTGCAGAAAATGATCACCTTGAAGTAGTAAAATATTTACATGAATTAGGATATAAAGGAAAGTCACGTGACCTGTTACGTCATGCAAGAATTTTTCGTATGAATACTTTCATGTTGCAATTGAATATGCTGTAATGAATGGTCACCTTGAAGTAGCAAAATATTTACATGAATTAAAGTATGGATTCATTTTATAACGCTTTAGAAACAGCAAAAAAAAATCACGTGACCTGTGACGTCATGCAAGAATTTTTCGTAACATTTCATAACAAGAAATAAAAATTAACACTTATTTTAAAAAATCAATTTTTTAAAATAAAAAATTATTTCTTGTTGAAATAATTTATACACAATATGGTTCAATGTTAACCCAATATTAATATTAATTTATGGTTGAAAATTTGGTTGAAAATAAAAATGTTCTATTAACCGGCATATCCTATCTACTAAAACTCAATGATTTAAATATTTCATTTGTTCATCTTATTAGATAATGAACACATTTGAAAAAATTTTTCTTAGTATATTAAGAAAAATTGTTTCAAATGTGTTAAACTTTTCAAACTACGCGAAGCATAAAACAGTTATTGAAAAACTTTTTTATTTATAAATAAATCATCTAGTGTTAGTTTTATTAGTTGAATCTTGTTGGACTTTTCAAGGCCGGGGACTGCATTATTTTGGCGGCCTTTCTTATGTGTCACAACGTAAAAATGACTGAAGAAAATAACGAATGGTCCTCTTGACTATTTCGCGGCCCCTAACAGTGTGAGTCCTGAGGCTATAGCCCTTCTACCCCCCTCCTCAATCCAGTACTGGAAATAAGACAATTATATAAATAAAAATTATATATACTCTTTGATAAATCGGAGGACATTTGTTTCCTTATTAAATAATCATTATTAGTAAGTTGTTACTTTATATAAAAAATGTCACTTAATTTTATGACAAAAATTATAAAAGAGCGACGTTACAAAAATATTTGCTCTAATCGCTCTAATTTATTTTGCTTAAAGTTTTTTTGCGTTAAAAGCTATTTTTCTTCTTTTAACTGTCTCTCATCGGTCCAGTTAATCTTATTGCGCTTTTTTGTTTGTTTTTAAAATGTTTTCAAAACGACTAAAAAATCTGGCCGATTTTTCGTAACTAAATAATATTTCCGTGGTCAATTATCGAGTGTGATCGCACCCGCTTCCCGACCAAGCCTGTATATATATATATATATATATATATATATATATATATATATATACAGGCTTGGTCGGGAAGTGGGAGCGATCGCTCTCGAATACTGACCACGGAAATTATAGTTAGTTGCGAAAAACTGGCCAGGTTTTTTAGTCGTTTTGAGAACATTTAAGTTTATGGATGAAAAAAAAAATTTTATTTTACGGACATACATGGAAACATAAGAAACTTAAATGTTCTCAAAACATCTTTATGCGAAAGAATAAAAAGAATATTCGCGAACACTAAAAACCCGCCAAATTAACGAAGAAACTAATTCTATTGGTTCAAAAAATACGCAGACTTAGCGAAATTAAGAAGAGTAATCTGTTGAAATGTTTTTAGAAACGATTAGTTACGTTTTGAGATTTCTAGCATCACTTGTTTTAAAAATAAATATATTATTTGTTTACAAAAATAAAAGTTTTAAATATATATTAAATTGTCAAAATGTTAAAAGTTTATTATAAACTATAGATTTTATTTGTATATTCTTATTTTTTATTTAAAAAGTATGTATTCTTTATGTAAATTTAATTTTGTTTATCTGTTTTTTATCGTAATGTATCTTTTAAAGCAATTTTTACCATTTAAACAAAGGCTTACAAAAATAATTGCGTTTTCAATGAAGTTATAATCGTTATAGTTAATAAAACTAATTATGTAACAAACATATAAGAAGTTTCTAGTTACTAAACACAAACAACGCGTACAAAGTAACTCGCAGATGAACAAGCACCGCGCCTGAGGTCACGACAGAACACAAATATATATAGCAAATAATTAGATATAAAGAAAAGTTACAAGATAATGGTTTACTAACTCTAATTATTTTCGCTTAAGTTGCCAATCTAAAAACTCTTTATACTTTTTTCTGCTTTAAATACTAATTAAAATTAAAAAGCCCACTCACTAAACATCACCAGAGATATTGTGAAGCAATTTCCCTTCCTCGTCATGAAGTACTTTTAACCTTAAGTTGATTTCGATATTGTTAATTTAATTTCTATAGTAATTCAATGATATTATTATTTTATTTGTTTATCTTACTAAGAAGAAATGCTTCAAATATGTTAAACTTTTCAAACTACGCGAAACATAAAATAGGTATTGAAAAAATTAACTTTATTATTTATAAAATTGTTTAGCTAAAATTAAACTAAAGCTTGCATACTTTGTTAAATAAAGAATATTTGTTTCCTCTTTAAACAATCGTAATTTGTTACTTTATATAAAAAACATCGCTTAATTTTATAAAAAAAATTATAAAAGAGCGATAATTTGAAAGTATTTGTTTTAAACGTAATTTATTTAGCTTTTTCGCGTTTAAAGATATTTTATTTACCTAATTTTTTTTTTTTTTGTAATTGTCTCTCATCGGTCCAATTAATCTTTAGCGCTTTTTTTTTTTTTGCTTTTTAAAATGTTCTCAAAGCGACTAAAAAATCTGGCCAGCTTTTCGCAACTAAATATTATTTACGTGGTCAGCAATCGAGAGCGATCGCTCCCGCTTCCCGTCCAAGCCTATATATATATATATATATATATATATATATATATATATATATATATATATATATATATATATATATATATATATATATATATATATATATATATATATATATATATATATATATATATATATATATATATATATATATATATATATATATATATATATATATATATATGTACAGTATTGTGCAAATTAATTGCATCAAGCTAAAAAAATAACAAAAAACCTACATATAAGCTCTTATCTAGTTCTTATTTTATTTCTTTAGCATAATTAAACAAATATGGATGTAACACCTAGAAAACGTTCTAAAATCGTAACTTGGATTCAACATTCTGGAAAAAGTCAAAAAGAGATTGCAGAATTATGCCATGTCAACCAGTCTACCGTTAGCTGAGTGTTCAAGCTGTTCAGAGAAACTGGCGGTTTTTCTCCAAAGCAACTGGGCAGGTATGGTTTGAAAGACTACAGCCAGGGATGATCGTTTTCTACTACAGCAAAGTAAGAAGAACCCCAAGAAGACAAGTGCCCAGCTTAGGAATGATCTTGAAAGTCATTGTGTCAGTGTCTGTTCAAGCACTGTTAGGCGGAGACTGGTTTGTGCTGGGCGGCCAGCTATAGAGCCCACCAAGAAGCAATTTTTGACAACAGCTGGCACAGCAGCTGGGCCTGGAGCACTTCAGCCTGTGACAGGCATGATGCATTCTGATGGCTACGTCGATGTTCTAACGAGAAAACTGATACCAGAGATGACAAATCAGTTCCCAGACCATGACGGGTTGTTTCAGCAGGACCTAGCACCGTGTCACACATAAAGAAAGTTACCAAATTCCTAGAAGACAGCAGAATTGCAAGTCTAAAATGGCCAGGCAATTTAACTGATATTAATCCCACTGAGAATTTATGGGGTATAGTTAAGAAGAGGCGTAGAACTCGCGACTGTACCAGTAAACTGAAGCTGATAGAAGCCACCATGGAAATCTGGTTCCATGATGAAGAATTGAAGAAATTGTGTCAAACTCTGGTGTATTCTATGCCACAGCGTGAGCAAAGTGCAATTGCATCACATATTAAGTATTAGATATGAACTGTTATTACCAAAACCGTAATAAACTAAGTTCTACAGTTGTTTTTAGCTTGATGCAATTAATTTGTACAATACTGTGTGTATATATATATATATATATATATATATATATATATATATATATATATATATATATATATATATATATATGTATGTATATATATATATATATATATATATATATATATATATATATATATATATATATATATATATATATATATATATATATATATATATATATATATATATATATCAGTCTTCTCCATTTAAAATTTACCACCAGCACTCGAAAAAGCACTGGCCTGCCAGTAATTATTTGTCAGGCATGCGCGATTTTAAAAAATATTTGTTTTTTATACTTCTTTAATTAGAATTTGATTAAGAAAAAAAATTTGTTGCAATTTAAAAACACGCTTGAAATTTTTCGGCGAGCGCTTAAAAAAGAGCCAACCATAGTATGTATAGTGACCATAGTATAGTAACCTTAGTATAGAGCAATTATAAATTAGTGGAAAATCACTTAACAAAATTTTTTTTTCATTTAACACTGTTTCATCAACAAAGACTCATCAGAAATCCATTTCTGATGAGTCTTTGTTAATGAAACACAGAGTTAAATGAAAAAAAAATTTTGTTTAGTGATTTTCTACTAATTTATATATATATATATATATATATATATATATATATATATATATATATATATATATATATATATATATATATATATATATATATATATATATATATATATATATATATATATTTATTTATGGTACTAATAGTTTTATATATATTTACTACATAATATTTATGTAACATATTGTTACCATATTTTAGTTACTTTAAGTAAATATGCATTTTCAGAAAAAGAAGAAAAAATTAAAAAATAATGGAAGAAAAGATTGCTGCCCTATGCCAAACCCTCAGTCGATGTAGCAGCACAGCAGACTATTTATCAGTCTATGTATGTACTGAAGTCCCTGGCTGCAGGCTTCTCACCTAAACTAGCAGTATAAGATATATGCCTAAAGCCAATCATTAGCCATGTAATACAAATCAAGAAACAAAAAAACAGATGAAATATAAAATTACAGTGGAGTATGCTTTGTTGTCATAACAACAAACAACAAACAATAAAAAATGAAAAAAATAAAAAACAGTTGCCTAATCATCCGTATCAAATTTTGCAAGAAGAAATTTGCTTTTATGTCTACATTTAGATACTAATTTATTCCTTTAATCTTTAAAGTTATCATTGGTGTAAGATATTATGACATTTTTTCATATAGATATAGGTTGCATTATTTATTTTAGGATTGTAAGATCTGCAGTGTTTACAATTTTCTATTTAATTATCAGTTTTACTCCACTTTCTTTTAACCTCCATATTTCCTTATATAATTCAGTATCGCTTTAATATTTTTGATATTAAAAGATTTTGTATGGTTAGTGTATCTAAGCTTAAGTGTGGTTTCACTAACTCTAATATACACTCTTTCAAAACTTGTCCGATAATGAGAGGGTTGTTATTCGTCGATATAGAAATGTCAACAATATTGTGATAGTTGTTTTGGATTTTAACTCCATAAAACTGAGTTTTATGAAGTTAAAATCCAGAAACCCTTATAAACCCCTTTAAACCCCTATCTGTTACAGGAAACAGATCAGAGTAAAGATTGGTTTTCTGTTCTAAACAATCAAAAAAAGAAGACTATTTGTCAAGACAAGAGTATAAAGTTAAGTTATCAGCATATAAAGTCACTTTAGATGTAAGATTGTCAGAAAGATCGTTATTGTAGATAAGAAAGAATACAGGAGCAAAAATAGAACTTTGAGGTACTCTTAAAGTTTCCGGAAATGAAGAAGAGTGAAGGCCTTTGAGAATGACTTATACTGTGGTTAGAAAGAAATGTTTTAGAAATAAATACTATTTTAGAAATACTGTGTTAAAAATATGACCTCAAAGTAAAGGAACTAATACTCTAGAGAAGACTAATAATTACAACCCAATTATAATAATCATTATTATAATCATAGGAGATTATAATAATCTCCTATGATTATAATAATCTCCAATGATTATAATAATCTTCTATGATTATAATAATTTCCTATGATTATAATAATCTCCAATGATTATAATAATCTCCTATGATTAAAGTAGTAGAAGTGTGTTTTCCAGATCTTTTATAAAATTGAAACCACTTATTTAGAAAATTGGAACCACTTACTTAGTACTTATTATTAGTTTAGCGAGTATTAATTTTTAAAAATTAAGAATTTTACTTTCAACAAGGCTGCAAGCAACCAATATTAGAGCTGGAAGTTACTGGAAGAGTAAAGATGAAGTTTATAAAGCAAGATGACAATTAACAGACAACTTAAAAAATTCCAAATTATATGAATCAGGAAAACAAGAAGAAGCAAATTCCAAAGAACTGATGTTTGAGGAAAAAAAACTAAATGAATAAGAATATATGGAGCACTTGGGAGAAATTGGGAAGGATGAGACTAAATTGAATGGCAAGTAACACAAGAATGAATTTAAGTAGATGGCACCAGAGATGCTAGCTCTTTAGAGCAGCGCCTAGCATAATATTTATAGAAAAGAGAAAGAGGAGCAACATTAAGATTGGCTGCAAGTGCAGGTCCAACTTTAAAATGGGTTTTTGCACCTTGTCTAAATAAAAAAATTTATTTATTTTTTTTAAATTTACTTCCCCAAGGCTGAGAAGGCCACTACAGATGAGGAGGCTAATTGCGGTTATGAGCCCCATCCTGTAGCAGCAGTAGGATCTTTTTCAAGCTCAAATGCCCCCTCCAAGATATTGAAGGGAATACTGGAGAAAACTTTTGTAAAACTAAAGAACTATACAGAAAAGATATCTATTTGTTCTACTAATGACATGTTTCATGATAATAGTTAAATTAAAATGGATGATATCAGACTAGAGGAAGTTTTTAGTGAAAACTTAAAAATGAATGACACAGAAATGAAAGAGATAGACCAATGCAAGAAAAAATTAATCCTCTGTGAAATTTAAAAAATACTGCAGAAATTAATTTGAACCTAAATAAGGACAATGTGATTAGGCAAGTTTTTTTTTTTATGCTAATTCACCAACTTTGATGGACAGCGCCACTGCACAGAGATACAAGTTTAAAATAATTGCCACAAAAATAAAAGAAATAGGCCTAGACATGATAAAATTAATTATCTAAATTTTGTACAGAATGCTGCTAGACAAGGAAGAATGCATTGTATTGCAAGAAATAATTTTTCAGCTTATTATTATTTAGGACGACGAATGATTTACCAACATTGTGATGTTAAAAAAAAATTTAATCTTATATTATTTTACTAAAAATAGCTAACTAATAAAAATTAAAATGTAATAATAACTATTATTATTACTAATAAAAATTAAAATATCAACCTTAACGCTTAATGATTTAATACAAAATCAAAAAAGGAATTTCAAAATACTTTTCTTACTTCCAATTTAAAAGATTGTATTGCAGAACTGTTTCTTAGATATGTAAATGAACCAATTTTTGCTTTTGAGGCTCCTTGCGCATCAAACCATGCCTAGAAAAATTATTTTGTGGAATCAAACCAATAAAAAAAAACTTTTTTAGTAATTTAAATCAAGCTTTAACAAAATCATTTTACCAAATCAAAGCATGCCTAGAAAAAAACTATTATAGGGTATCAAATTATGGTTTAAAATTTTTTGCTTTGTTATTGCATAACTTATATGTTTTGCAGATATTGCATATGATACCTTGATGTTTACTGACATTATTTAGAGTTCATAACTGTAAGAGTTCATAACTGTAAGAGTTCATAACTTCTAAATATCATAAAATCTTAAAATAAAAATCAATAAAAGATTCGAAAAATTATTAAAAAGGTTAGGGGGCAGGTTTACATTTGTGTCAAAGGTTTGAAATCAAACTGCAATATATGCCAAGTAGTATTGTAACTTGGTTTTTTAAGAAGCTTTCATGGTTTGTGTATCAGAGTCCAACGAATTTTTGAAGAAGCTCTCATGGTTTGTGTATCAGAGTCCAACAGTCAAAAGAATAAAAAGAAACCAAAGCAAAAACTATATCCAGTAAAAAACTTCAAAATTGCAAAAAAAAAAAGATGAACATTTTTTAATTATTAAAAAGATTAACAAAAGTATTTCATAAATAACAACTTTAAAAAATAATAACAATAATAAACCATAACAGTTGTAGCCATTACAATTGACCTCATAAAAAAAATAATTTTAAAGTTTAAAAACAAACTTCTTACAAATACTTGAAATTCCTTGGGTGCACTTTTGAAGGATTTATACGAATATTGGTCTAGCCTTTGATCTAAGTGCTCCAAACTCACCATTGTGGGTTTAATCATGGTAGCAAGCTAATATAAAAATTTTTTAATGTAAAAATCAAAAACAAAAAAATAAAATAAACAGAAAATAAAAAAAAGTATATAGTTGTGATGGTGACATAAAAAATTGAACTAATTTTTTTTTTTAATTTATATTAATTGATAAGTTTAACAATAAGAAACTTAAACACTTAAGAAACTTAAACAACTTTTTAAATATTGATTATATTTTTACCTTTAGCTATAACTATCCAGAAAGAAAATTAGTTCTTTCAAAAAAGTTTCTGTGAATGAAAATGAAACCGGGTTATCTAGTGATAGTTATGCAAGTTAAAAACATACAAACTTTAGCCAATTTGCATTTCATTAAAAACTGTAAATCTGGTACACCACAATGTTATATTGGCCACTGTTATAAAAGTTAGTTTAACTTTTTTTTCAGACATTGTCCATGTGAAACTCTAATACTTCAATTTTATATAAACAAAAACACGAGATAAAGTTTTATTTTATGGACAGATTTTTAATTAAAAAAAATAATCAGAGGGGGAAGATACTAAAACTAGAAGTTAAGGTATAATAATAGTGTTTAAATATTTGTTAGATTATTTTAGAAAATATTTGTTAAATTATTTTAGAAAATATTTGTAAGATTATTTAATAAAATATATTTGTTAGATTATTTTTTAAAATATTTATCAAATTATTTTAGAAAATATTTTTTAGATTATTTTAGAAAATTAGTGTATGGCAAAAAAGAGATTATTTTGGAAAATTGGATTCTTATATTAAATGACTTAAAAACATTTTTAAAAACACTACAAGAAAAATAATTTCCAAAAACCTAATTAAAAAAACATTGCAGTTTTAATTGATTTTATAAACAAAATAGAATAATACTTAAATAAGCAAACCTTTATAACTACATATCCTTTACTGCTTTTCATTGGCCAGCAGGATCCTGGCAAACTATCTGTATTTATTATGCTGCGAGGAGAACGTGGATCATTCCATAAAGGTAAACCAAAGACTTTAATAATCGGTGAACCAGATTCACAAGTCTCAGAATGATGTGGCATATGAATACTTCCTCCTTAAAAAAAATTTTTTTTTTTTGTATAAAATGTTAAGTCAATAAAAAATGTTAGAAAAAAATATTAATTGTGTAAAAGGAAGCCAAAAAAAATACAGGATCATTATGAGAACTTACACACAAAAATGTATAAGACCTGTATCTTTTATAAAACCTTTTACAGTAAGTTTTTAAAAACTTTGGATATAAGATTTTATAATATAGATTTTAGTTTCATATAAATAATTTTTATTAGCAACTTGTATGTGAATAATATTCTTGTAAAGAGTGAAATTCCTCAAGATCTTAAGGTCCATTTTAGTTTTTTGTTTTATCAACTTTTTGTATTGAAGGTGATGGTGGTATCAAACTATTTGCAGATGTCAGCAAGTTGGATTAAAAAAAGAAAATATGGAAATAATACGAAACTTGTAAATACATTAAAAAAATCTTAAACAATGATCAACTCAAAATAGCTACTAAAATATTTTTCTTTTTTTATGCTATAGAAAGAACTTTTTACATACCTATCTTTTTTTTCGTACTCTAAAAAGTAAACCTAAACTAAGATACGCTTATTGATCTTGTTTCATCAATTCAAATTATAGGTATTGGATCTGTTATTCAAGATATTGATATTTCTGTTATTCAAGATATTGATATTCGGAAGAGAATAAATCACAAAAATATAAAAATATAGTATAAAACATTGTTTTAAAAATTGCAATAATATTTAACACATTTTCAACAACATTCAAATTAACAGATTTAAATTACCTTCAAAATAAATTAAAACATCTGGGTTTCCAGTATAAGTTTCCAGTTATTCCAGAATAACGGTACTAAATTGCAACACTCCAAAAAACAAATTTAAATGAGTGTATATTTCAGTTTCAATTGGTTGCAATTACTCTAATCGACAGTAGGATTTGTTACTGCCAGCCATCAACAATAGTCCATTTGTACAATACCGAAGCTTATATATGGTCTTGAGCTATGCAATTATGATTAGTTTTCTTATCAAAATAGACGCTGTTGGAAGAGCAATCTTAAAATCATTTTTCTGTATCTCAAAGTACAGTAAAAATTACCCTCTTTTTTTAAAATAGAGGATGTTTTCAACTATTCTGCTTAGGAACAAAGTAAATCTTTCTATCAGGCTATTGAAAAATCAAACTTGCTATTCACTGATAATAAATCAATTGCAGGCAATACAGAATAACAAATTCTTTACAAATAAAGTATTTGAAGTCTGCAACACCATTGGTTTAAACTTCGGAAAACACACCGCCTGGTTATTAGCATTTGATGCTAAGAACTGCAAAAGCTGTGTCGTTTTAGCTGATTTTAATTTTATTGGTGAATATTTAATTATAATTTATTTTACCTGTAATTTATTGCCAGGTGTTTAAGAGAAAATATAAATAAATAAAATAAATTTTAAAACTTTTTAAGATACTTGATATTTTCAATCTCTCATAAAACAATTCATGGTAAACAATTCATTTTTACTTAAATATAATTTGTTTACAAAAAAGTTTTTCAAAGATTAAACTGATTGGTCAAAATAATTTCATAATAATGGCATTACTATTATGTACACATATGGTTTTGTATTAATGGTTCTACTAAGTAAATAATAGTTTTTTAATACTTTTTTAATAGTTTATAGTGTCAGGTATTATTGCATTATCTGATTTACAACTTGAACTTTATATTAAAAGATGCAATAATGATAAAGAATTTTTAAAGTAAGCATGAGTTCTTCAGTAATAAATTTGAACTTATCATGTATAAAATTGAACTTACGATTTTCGACCTATTTTGGATTTTGATTTTTTTAGGCATAATCTTTTTCTTTTAAAAGATATTGCTGAATAAATATTTTACTATTTCAAAATCAACTCTCTCTCCATTCCATTATTAAAGTTGGATTTTTTAATAAAAACTATACACAACCATGTAAATTAATCTTTTTACATTTGCTTCATCTTGCTATTCAATATAACTGTGTACTATGTAACCAGTATCACCACTTTGTATTTTTCTTTAAATGCAAATGAATAAATAAATACAATTAATAAAAATAAATGATACAATAAATATACACACACACACACATTGACCACACAAGTGTGGTCAAGAGCTTTTGCTTTTGCTTTTGACCACACTTCCCTAAACTAGTTTATGGTAGCAATTTATGGCTCTCGCAAAACTATAATTTTGTCATAAATCTAAACCACTTTGTTTTCTCTATTTTTAGATATTGATCAGAAAAATCAAAAATTTTGGCGAGAACATTGTATTAAAAAAAAAAGTTTAAGTCTCATATTGACTCTTCTTGTTCACATAAAGTGGTTAATTTTTTTTTGCGTAATAGTCACTGATTTTTTTGTAGTGCTTGAGATTATATTTCAACTGTAGAAATGGCTAACAACTTGTCAACTTTATAATATAAGATATTCTACACTACTATAAATTTTTTGTTTTATTAAAGCAGAACATTAGTATTATAAATGCAAAATCACACAATTATAATACAATGTTACAATAGAACTAGTAAGAAAAAAAGAGTTTTTTCTTTTCATTTTAAACACAGATATTGAGTGCAGAGATTTTTCTTTAAATCCTTTGTATAAAATACTGTGTAATATCATTATAACATTAAAAATTTGGTCAAGTTGGCAAAGTTGTTTATAAAAGAAAAGAATTATTGTTACATCAAAGATAATAATAAAAAAAACATGCATTTTTGAAATAAACCAATAATTGCATAATAAACTGTAATGCTTTTATAGAGGCACGGTTATAGCAACAAAAAAATTTAAAAAGAATGCCAAATATAAATGTTTTTAATTAGATTGGACAAACTAACTAGTTTTGTAACAAAAAATCAGCTCCTTATAAAAATGCCATTATGAAAAAATAAATTGATAATATTGTCATAAAACTTTTTCTTAGTCAATGCTATATTTTTATAATAAAGCTATTATGTAAAATTCAGTTTATATTGAACATTTTTAAAAATACTTTAAAAAAGATAAAACATTTTTTTTTGAATGTTATAACTGCATTTTTATTTTGCCTAAACAGTTTTTTATACTTGCCTAAAGTCATTATATAATAAAAATTTATTACACACTGAATATTTGTGTAATGATTTTTATATATTACATATAATGAACTAGATACCACATCTCATAAAAAGTTTGGTAATTTCAAAATAAATGTTCTGTGGGTATTTTTACGCACATAGTTCATTTTGGTCGACACATAAAACTTTGAAAATAATAATAAACCAAATAAACAGCCAAAAAGTGAAAATTAGTAGTAAAAATAAACCAATTGTTGACCTGGCCATGAATGGCACCACACTTAAAGACTTTTCCAAGATGCTAAACAAGCCTCTAAGTACTGCCTACACTGCGCTTCAATATTTTGAAATGACTGGCCATGTTAAGAAGAAGTTTGACAGTGTTTTAAAGAGGTCAGTTCGAACTCCACATGTGATCAAGGCTGTCAAAGACCAAATTTTTTCAGAATTCAGTTAGGGCAATGAGTAAAATGGCTTATGATAATTAATATGAAAGGAATTTAAGGCAAAACTTTCCCAAGTGTCAAAGGAAAAAGATTGGAAAGATCAAAAAAACTTCTGACCCACTTAAAGAAGAAACAAATGACCATCCTCTTCTAAGACGAGAAATTGATTACTGTTGATTCAGTATCAAACAATAGAACCAATCATTTTAATAGCCATCAACCAGTCCAATCAGTCCCAGAGTATGTAAAATATACATTCAAGACCAAACATCTGGCTTCACTTATGATGTTTGGCATGGTTTCAACTGATGGTCTCACAATGCCTGCAGTTTTCATCAAATCTAGTCAGAAAGTTAACACAAATGAATACATTCGAATCCTGGAAAACCATGTCAAGCCTTGAATAGATGACCACTACTCTCCAGACAACAATTTGGTTTTTCAGTAAGATGGAGTACCTCAGACCCAGAGGTGGCTCCAGGAGAACCTGCCAAAACAATGGTCAAAAATGTTACAGCCACCTGGACCTCCAGATTTGTTACCTCTTGACTGTTCAATTTGGGCATATGTAGAATCAAAGGCTTATCAACATCCCCTCAACAGTGTCAACTCCCTGAGGGCTGCCATCAAAAAGGAATGGAACAAAATGCCCAAAGACTATATCTAGACCACCTGTTACGCACAGGTTCAGGAGTCGTCTTAAAACTGTGATTGATGCTGAGGGAAGACATATTAAATAAAAATGTAGTTAATGTTTTTCTGAACACTTTTTAATAAATTTAATATTTTTTTAACTTCAAGTTTTTATTCTGCATTAATTTTGGTCAAAAAATAATTTTTTTACAAAATTTGCAGTCACATAGTGGAATCTTTAACTGTTGTAATAATTCTTAAACGTAATAATTCTTTTTGTTTTTTTCCTTCTTCATTCAGGAATAGTATTTGTAATGAAAAGAAATAAAAAGGCACAAAAAACATTAAAAAAAAACATTTCTATCTTATTTTAACAGTTTTTTTTTTTTTAACTAATTTTTATTTTATTTTTATATTTATTCAATAATTTAATTATTTAAACAAAAATAAAATATAAAAATAATAAAAAAGGTATAACATCAATCATTTTAATTAAACAACAATTTAAAAACTGTTATGTAAAATAACGTCATTTTATAAAAACGATTGATTGTACTTCTACGTATATTATAAAAGTTGGTTCATTTTTTGACATTTTTTGAAAATTTTGACAAGCACATTAATAATAACAAGGAAAACAAAAAATTGTTAAAAAAGACTAATGTAATTTAAATTTTAATAAATGAGTTAAATACTTGTGAAGTAAAAAAAATAACTTTTTCCAAGTTACATTGCATTTTTTTTTTTTTCGCTTAGAGCTATTTGTATGCGCTTCATTTTGTGTATTTTTTTTATTCTATGTTTTTGTTTCAATTTGTTTCTTCACTCTCAAGTGAACTTGTTAAACATGAACATTTGATTGTTTTTGCAAAGCATACATATATTTTGCCTGTATTTAAACATACTAATTATTTAAATTATAACATAATACATATGAATTATACAGAATAGATTTTATCGCTGTTTGAAAAAACTGTTTGATTTCTTTTTTTTATTTTTTACAACATAATATTACATAATAATCAAGTAAAAAACTTTTCAAGCTAAAATCAAGCTAAATTATATTTTTTGACTTTTTGAATTAAAACTTGAAGTTTTTTCATCCATGCTGAAATTATACATATAAGGAGTTTTAAGAATAACTACATAAAAAACATCAACATATTTAGCATTTTTTACCAAAAAGTTTATATTATGCGCTGGCTATTATGACTTACACAGGTGTGGAAATGGGCACAGGCTATAGCCCACCATTTCTGCTGAAGCCTGTATATATATAGTTTAAACATTTGATTTAAACCTTTTAAACCTGATACAAGTAATACTTATTTATACATACAAACGTACATATGTACATACATACATACATACATACATACATACATACATACATACATACATACATACATACATACATACATACATACATACATACATACATACATACATACATACATACATACATACATACATACATACACACATACAAGCACAAATTCTACCTGCAGATTCTAGAGCAAAGTCAGGTATTCCTAGTTTGTCTGCAGAGTAAACTTCTAAAAATGATTGTGTTACAGCATAAATGTTTTGAGATGAATATCTGCATTCCTAAGAACAATTAAAAAGAAATTGTGTTGTTAAGTAGATTACCCTAATATTAGAAAAGCAAGAAAACAAAAATGACAATGATATATAAATGATATAGCAACAAATAAGCTATTGTAAAAAAAATAACCTCAAAAATACATTTCTATTAAACAATTATTTAAAAATAATAATAAAAATAATAAACAACTATTTAAAAAAATACGAACATCTCCTTGACAAAGTCCATTTTCGTTTCTTTTTTGATCCATTTCAACTTTTTTTTTGTCTAAATTAATAACTTGTTACAATAAAACCTTGTTCAATAAAGAAAATGCTTATAAGTAAGCACATAAAGCATAATAATTATTTTAAATATATATATTATTTTAATGATTTATTTTAAAAGAACCCATATGTTTGTTTTTTTAGAAATAATAAATATTTTTGTAAATTAAATAGTATTGAACTCAAATAATTTAAAGGAATCAAATTAATCTACTTTGCATAAGTTATTCTTATTAAATTAATATTTGTATGTACACTTATTGCATCTTTCTTTAAATAAAAATATTTAAACAAAATATGCAAAATTAATTAACAAAAACAATTTAAACAATAATTATCTCAAAGAAAAAAAAAATAGAATGAAATATGTATATGTTAGTGATATACTGATGGCAAAGGTCAATTGTGGCTTATAATAGAGTTTAATGTGATAATATAAAGTTAATTTAGTAGAATTAGGAATGTAAAATACATATTTCAGATTTACATTGGCAGTGACTCAGCCTACTAGCCTATGCCATTGGTAATCAATTAGACAAAATTATTGGCATTAGCTAAGTCAAATCACTACTACTAAATCACTACTGCTAATAAATCATTACTAGTGCATTGATGCACCATGTATATTACATAGATTAGGTAAATAACTTTCCTATTAATTATTATCTCCAAAAAAAATGATGCCAGGAACAACAAATGTTACTTTTGTTGAATTTTTTCGTTCTATTAAGCATGTAAGTAAAAAAGTTAAAATTATTTGTCTTTTTGGAGCAAAACCATTTTCCACCAAGTTTGCTCATATAATTTAAAGATATTCTACAATATGTATGTATTGCACTTTTCATTTTTAAATTTAATATATTAAAGATTCTGAAATTATTATTTTTGATTTTTCATTTTATTTAAGGCATTTTTCATTCTACTTCTATTTTATGACATTGTCTTCTCTATTTTTAACATTAGTTAAAAGAATAAATCAACAAGATTGAACAACATGAATAGCATTAAAACTTTTTGTAAAGGACAATGACCTACAGAAAAGTATTTTATGTGAAAAGTTTAAATTTTTGCTGTTGATTGCATTTAGCAATGTTGTATTGCCAAAAATAAAGTTAGATTTGAAAAAAAAATCATATTCTTAATATTGCATGATCTTTAGATTATTTTTGAAAAGATTATCACAGACTCAATATATTCATAAAATTAAAAACTATTAATTTATAAAATTAAAAACTAAATGGTTATTTTTGAATCAATGGAAAATACTGATTCCACATATCTGGATTTCAATCTTACTCTAATTTTGTATTTTTTTTAATTCAGTAAACGTGAAAAATTACTTCATGTAACAAATTCTATATTAAATGTTGAATTTTTTTATTAAAATACAAATTGAAGGTTGAAACTTTTATTCAAATGTATATTGAATGTTGAAATTTTTCATTAAAATGTATATTTACATAAATAAAATACCATCTTCTGCTTCCTTCTGTAAAAGATTCAGCTTCTCACTCAGGGACTTTACTACATTAACTGTGGTACTGATCTAAAAGAAAAACAAAACTAAGCCTCCACTCTCAAATGATTAAAAGTAAAAAAAATCAACTCTTCAGAATTCAACATATGTTTTAATATTAGACTTTTCTATAAACTTATTTAATAAAATAAAAAAATTTCACTGTATTTATCATTAATTTCACTGTATTTATCATTAAGACGACATATTTTTAACAAACCACTCGTATTTAGTTTTAACAAGTTAAAACATAAGTAATGATTTCAATACTAAACATGTTGATTAAAAACACATAACATTATACTAAATAAACAAAATTTATCCCAAAAATCAGGTATAGCTAAACAAAAATTTGCAGAATTACATAAAACCTGTGTGGTAAGTATTTTTTGTTCTTCTTTAATTAAAAAAAAAAAAAAAACAATTAAAATACAAAAAAACTAAAAAAAATCTAGCAAATAAACCTCTTGTTATTATAGTAAATAAAATTTCTATACACCTGCTGTTGGAGCTTGTCTATTGTTTGTTTCTGTAGATTGCTATACTGTTTTAATGACTCTACAAGGGTGTAATTTAACTCAAGTGCAGCAATTTTTTTATTTAGTTCTTCAATAGTTACAGCTTCAGGTGGCTGGCTAAATTATTAAAATAAATCTTTTTAATTTTTAGAACCGGAGAAACTTTTTCAAAACTTTAAAAACTTACAACTGCAAACTTGAAAGTACATCATTATTGGTTTGATCATCATACTATAAACAAATAAATAAAAGCATATTATTAAAGCAATATATTTTTAAAAAGAATAATATGTAACAATGTATGTAATGACGTAAAAAAAATTAGGCTTACATTATTTTTGGCTCCAAACCAAAAAGCCACTATAACAGAAATTATAAGAAATAGAGTATTATAAATTTCATTAAAAAAAAAAAATTAAAAATTGAAAAAAATGAACAAAACTTGTAATTAAAAAAAAAAGTTTGGTATTAAAAACAAATTCTTACCAAAAACAGCTCCAATGCAAAATATTATTAGGATAGTTTTCAGCCAACTACACTGTAACCTAAGCAATAAAGCATTAGTTTAACAATTTAAAACAAGTAATTTAAGTATGTATTTGTATGTAATTGTGTTTGTTTTTTTTTTTGCTTAATATAATTAAAAATATTTTTTATGATAAAATATTGTACAGGTCATTATGATATAGTACAGCTATAAAAAACAATTTAAAAAAATAATTGCAAAAGCAACTAAATTGAACACTGAACTTTTACTCACAGTTTATTGCTTTTCTTGCAGCCTAGAACAATAAAGATTAAAAATAAATTAAAATCTTTATAATTTTCCTTAAAGTCTATTAATAAAAGTAAAAAAATAACTTGGAAAAAAAAAGGAAACTTAAAACATAAAAATGTACTTAAAAAAAAGGTTTATAACAGTGGTCACCATAAAACATTTTTGAAATCTATATTTAGATTTCAAAAATGTTAGATCTTATCTTGAAAATTTTCTCTTACTCATTTTACTTCTTTAACTATGCTAGATACTAAACTGCCATGCAGTTGCCACAGAAAACTTAGCCACTTTATCATGTGAAAATACTACTTAATTTAACTACCTAATGAAGATACTACCTAATATATACTAGAAATACCTAATATATACTATCTAATTTAACCTAAACAACAACTTTTTCTTGAAAATACCTTTAATTGTAATCATTGGATATCTTTCACACAAAACACAGTGACATGCTATGATATGTAATTTTCATACAAATACAACTACATATATATATATATATATATATATATATATATATATATATATATATATATATAAAATATATATGTAATATTTTGCCACCCAAATTCAGAATTAAGGACCTTTTATTTTATGGCATATGTTTTTTTCGCAAAAATCACCTACATTCAGCAATATTTCCAATAAATTTTGTCGAGACAAGGGTGTAACGCCATCCAAATTAATTTCTAAGAAAAGCCCCAGACTTTATATGGAAAATTCATTTTTCTTTCACTTGATTTTTAGTAAAGGAAAATGTCTGTAACTAAAATAACTTCAAATGGTATTTTCAAATTTTAATGGTAGCATAGTAGCGTTTTAGATTATCTTAGTGAAATGGCTTTACAACTTGTACATGTACATGTACTCTGTACATGTAGCAGAGTTTCAGAATAGTGGACCAAGTCGCACTACGACCCAGCTCTGATATATATATATATATATATATATATATATATATATATATATATATATATATATATATATATATATATATATATATATATATATATATATATATATATATATATATATATAACAGATAATATTAATTTAAGGACGCTATTTCCCAATATACTTTGTGCACTTTAATTTTTCAGAAAAAGAAGAAAACCAAAGAATAATGAACTCCTTGCACATGATACCTATTTAGTCGATTGATGTATGTACTCCTTATTTCAGTATAGCATCATAAATCTGTATCTAATGCATTTTTGTAAGTTTGTATTTACATATTTATATATAGATAAGTGTTAAAAATTAGATATGTTTTTACCAATTAATATATATATATATATATATATATATATATATATATATATATATATATATATATATATATATATATATATATATATATATATATATATATATATATATCAAGCCTTTCTAGGAAATGCGTGCGGTTTTTTGTCTTGTATGACCACATGCGAGTATTTTATTTTAGATAATATGGTCATGGCTGTTTGTAAGGTTTATAATATTATTCCTTGCGGAAAAAACTAAGGTTCAAAAACAAAAAAAGCAAAACTAACAAAATAGAAAATAAAAAGCAATTTAAATAGAAAAAAATTAATAGATAAAAGAAATTAATAATTTAAATAATTTATGTACTGTTTTTATTTTTGTTTATTTAGAGTGGTTGTTATTTTCAGCAACATAATTAAATGACAAAACAAACAACAAAAAAAAACAGTTTGAAGTCTACATTAAAATGAATGATTTTCCTATTTAATTTTTTTTTTAAAAGAGGAAAAGCGAAAATATAAATCGCAATGTGTTTGTAAAATATATTTGTATTATGTAAAAAATATATATAGTTCCTTTATGAAATTGTAATAAATGCGTATACTTTTATGTATAACTTTTTGTATTGTATAATTATATTTATTTTATTTTAAGTATACATTGAAAAGCTTAAATGGTATTAGAAATCTGAATGTGATGAGATGCGCATCATTCAGAAACATACAACAAGATTTTTTATATACAAATAAGAAAAGATAAATGGTTACAAAGCAAACATATGACCAGCCGTATTTAAAAGAAAAACAAAAAAATGTGGACAACTGTGGGAATCGAACCATATACATTTCGTGTATAAACATAATGCCTTATTCAAATGAGCTAAACTTGTGTATACATATAATAAAATAAATATACTTATATAACACAAAAAGTTATATATAGAAGTATATGTGGGCATTGCATAGACATTTTCTTATAGGGAAAATATACACTTGTTACATTAAAATTATACAAATATATTTTACAAGAGATGACAAATTATATTTTTGCTTTCCTCTTTAAAAAAAACAAATAGAATATATGTAAATCATTCTTTTTAATGTTTAAAACTGTTTTTCTTTTTTTTTTTTGCTTTGACTTAATGAATTTTGTTGCTGAAAATAACAACCACTTTGTAGAAGCAAAAATGAAAACAGTACACAAATTATTTAAATTATTATTTTTTTATTTTAATTTTTCTATTTAAGTTTAGTTTACTTTTATTTTATTAATTTTGCTTTTTTGTTTTTGAAACTTTTTTCAGCAACACATATTATAAAATTTGCAAATGGTCATGACCAATTTGTCTAAAATAAAATACTCATGTGTACAAGACGAAAAACCGCACACATTTCCTAGGAAGGCTTGATGTATATATAAATATATACAACAACAACATTTATACATACCAACAACATTTGTATTTTCTATTTTAAGGATATTAGTAGCTATGTTGAAATCCTTTTTATGACCTGTAAAACACACAAAATGGTATATATTTTAGAGAGCTAAAAAATATATTTTCACTTAAATTTAATAAATATTTTTATGTGTAATTTTTAAATTCGTTAATATAAAAAAATAACAAAAAGCGTTTAAAATTGATCTAATATATTTTATGTAGAGAAACAAACTCTTGTTGAAGAAAGAAGACTTAAAAAAAATAAAACTCTTCATTTTTAATCAAAAATATTTTTAATACATTTTTTGACATTTTGCATTCTATATATAATTTGAAAATTTGTATTTAAAAACCTTCATTAAGACTGTCTGAAAGAAATTCCTTAAGACTGAGGAGGGGCATTAAGATATCTAGAAAAAAATTTACTTTTTTTTTCATGATGCTCTAAAGTTTTTTAAAAATAATAAATAATAAATTTGAATATTCTGCAAATCAAGATTTAAAAAATCACAAGCATTGATCTGAATGTAAAAAAACAAAATAATTTAAAACAACATAATTAATTATGATAGGTAATTTTTTTTTCTGACATTTGCCAACAAATTTTTTCATCATTACATTAGAGCTTTGGAAATTGAAAAATTACATTAAGAAAATTATCTGAATGTAAAAAAACAAAATAATTTAAAACAACATAATTAATTATGATAAGTAATTTTTTTTCTGACATTTGCCAACAAATTTTTTCATCATTAAATTAGAGCTTTAGAAATTGAAAAATTGCATTAAGAAAATTATCAAGTTCTATACCCTTACTCTTTTTTATGAAAATTTAATTTCAACATTACTTCACATTGGTCTTAACTAGGGCTGTACCGAATTTCGGCTCCGGCTCCTGCTCCGGCCGAAATCCGGCAATTTTTACAAATCCGGCCCAAATCCGGCTCCGGCAAAATGTTAGCAAATCCGGCATAATTTTGGCCGGATTTCTGGATGTTTATTACATCTTTCTTACCCGTGATAACATGTATACATAATACTTAATTTTTGAACTTCATGTTTGTTTTGGTATCTGTATTTACATTTTTTTACAATTTAATTAGCTAAGCCTAATTTCAAACAAGAACGCAACAAAAAGTTCTGAAGAGAAGTCCTAATCAACTCATTAGATGAGCGTTTCAAAGGCATTGAGGAGAAACCTTTTTAGATTGAAAAAAATAAAGAAAATCCAGCAAAACAATCCCGGCTGGATAATTCTTATACATTATCATCATTACAATGGCAATATATATAGATGAAATTATTCAGTCTACGCCCGATTGTGGCACAGCACATGAACAACAATTACCAACAGGCATTGACACTCAGCTAAGCCAATATCTGGAGGAATCAGAAATATATAGACACGCTAATTCACTACAGTGGCGGAGTGACAACATCCCGGGAAAGAAAGTTCTGTAGAATTTCTCTAAATTTTAGAAACATATGGCCTATAGAAACTCTATAAAATTTATATAAAATGTCTATTAATTTCTATAGAAATTGCTATAAAACTTTTAAACAACAAAAATGATGTTTAATAGAAAACAACCCGACGGGCATTTGTTTTTAAAAGTTACGTTTTGAATGTGTTTTAAATGTCTTTTAAACGTCTTTTAAACATTAATGTTTAAAAGACGTTTAAAAGACATATAAAATACATTTAGATCGTAACTTTTAAAAAGAAATGCCCGTCGGGAACTGTCACTTGGCGATCTAAATAGTCAACATTGTTGACCATTTTCAACACCAAGTAGGGATATACAGGATTTTGGTTCCTGTAGTTTTGCTTCAAAATCCGGCTCCGGCTCCGATTCCGGCCGGATCTGTTAGTAAAAATCCGGCAAATCCGGCTCCGGCCGGATTTGGAAAAATTAAATCCGGTACAGCCCTAGTCTTAACATAGACTTACTTAGCAAGTGCTTAAAGATTTTTTGGAGTTATAGGATATAGGAGGGATGCATTAATAATTCATAAAAAACAAATTAAAAACTTTGCTTATATAAAAATGAAACTTTAATTCAAAAGAACAAGAACATTTAGTCTATTTTCATTTGAGTTTAGACAAAAACTTTTTACAAATTTGTGGATTTATCAGTCACCACAGTTTTTTTTCATCTTATCTTTTCTCTTATCTAAATTTTAAAACTTATATCAATACTTAAGAGTTCTTATTATATATATATATATATATATATATATATATATATATATATATATATATATATCTATATATATATATATATATATATATATATATATATATATATATATATATATATATATATATAGATATATATATATATATATATATATATATATATATATATATATATATATATATATATATATGTATATATATATATATATATATATATATATATATATATATATATATATATATATATATATATATATATATATATATATATATATATAGGCTTGGCCAGGAAGGCATGCGATTTCACATCTATATGAACACGCAAAAATATGAACACGCAAATACTTTTTTACGTCTATATGAACACGTCTCTTAAGAACTAAATTTTTACATTACTTTTCTTTCTGACGCTTTGTTTTGTTTTTCTGGAATATTTTCTGGAACCTTTTTTTATTTATTTAAAGTTATTTTTCAAATTACTACATATATTATAATAATTTTGAATATGAAATGTGAAATGAAAACTAAAAAATAATTTATAACTAGAAATATATATGTTAATGAATTCTGTTTTAAATAACTTCTTTTCCTGCTTTTATTGAGAAAGATTGTTAACAAGAGAATCTATGTCAATAAGTTTTAATATGTAAATCTGTATTACTAGTTAACATTATAACGGTACAACGTTTTTGGTTCATAGTTAATTTTAAAAAACTTTAATTTAATGTTTTGAAAACCTTATTTCACCAGAACAATTCATAATAATAAAACTAAATAAAATAAAAATAAATTTGTTTCATTTGGAAAGACAACTTCATGTTTATTTCTTTTGAGACAAATTAGATGCGCTATTGTATGACAGAGACCTGCGATCTGAAAAGTTTACTAAAATTTCATTCGAAAAATTCACATGTGTGTGACCACCACCAGTGTGAATTTCAATTTTTATGAATTGCAAGAACCGCTTTATAAGTGCACAATTCTAAGAACCACACAAAGATGATCATGATGAGATATGTCATGCGTAAAATCTGCTGAGAACCTGAAATAATCAAAAAATCAATATTGCTGTTCTTTTTTAGTTTCTTCAGGATTTCTGTTCAATGTGTTTTGACTTCTTTGGATTAAGTAAACCATCAAATCTTCTTTGTATTCATCAGAGTTTTCATGGCAGTTTTCATGGCTTTTCAATTTAAAAAAGACTGTATTTTTGCATCATTTTAATCCACTTGTAGAAAAACAAAAATTGAAAGTATTCAGAACTTTACATACAAAGCAGATGTATATATAAAAATTTAACATTATTTCACTAATTGGGGTGATGTTTGCCTATTGACCATGACTGAAAGCAGTGTTACTTAAAAACCTTTAAAAATAATAAATACCTTGTTTTATAAAAATCACTAAAAATTACATTTAATCGTGATTTTAAGACATTTAAAATTTTGCAGAAAAATAGCTACGAAAAGGCTTTGATTACCCCACCATAACCTACCTTAACTATAAAAATGTGTTTTTTTTATTACTGTTATAACAATCAACTACTTGAAAGTAATATAAGCCAAATAATAAGTTTTAAAAATATTTACTTAAAAAAAAAAAGCTTACCTAACACATTATCTTCACTTTTATCAAGTCCTAAAAACAAAATATTTTAAGTTTAACAGTGAAAAACTAAATTATTATTTAATATATTTATTCTTTTATATAACTAAATCTTTATACATCCTGGTCATGATACTAAAATGATTTTATATAAGGGCAGATTTATAGTTTTCAAAATATCTTTTTCAAACTTAAAAACTGACAAATAATGGATTTTATGTGTTTTATCAAATGCGTTTTAGCAAATATTTAAAGGATACAAATAATGTATATGTTATAGACATTACATAAAACCTGAAAAAATGAGAAACTCAATTCCAGGCAAAATTAATTTAAATTCTCAATTTAATTGAAAAATTAAATTAACTTGGTTTGAATTATTTAAGAAACTAGTAAATATCTTATTTAAAGTAATTAGCTATTGTATGTCAAAATATTTACTCGGTAAAATCTGGATAAGAACTAAATCTATAAACAATTCTAACTCTAACAACTTTTAAGTGTGTAAATTTGATTGCTGTAATTAAATTAATTGTTTTTTCATACTTCAGAAAAGATTCAATTATAAAACACTTTTTCTAAATTTGTCATTTATCATAAAATAATGTCAATTTATTGTTTATCAAAAAGATGATATTAATGAAATCAAAAATTTTATTTGAATTCTGCTAAATGATTAGCAAGTTAAGAAAGAAAAGTTTGACATTAACTGAAATAGAAACAACTTAATAAGTAAACTGGATTAATATGCATATAAAATACTATAGCAACACGTTTAGACAAACCATATAAATGTGCAGGAATATCATTTTGATTTGCAGATTTTTTAATTTCTAAAAGGTCATACGATTCGGACTCAGATATAACATTTTGCAGTCGTTTCCGTGCAACTCTAGTAGGACTTCTACACCTTCTTAATGGAAGAGCTCTTTCCTCCAAAGTTCCCATCATAAGGCATATTTTAAGGAAAAGTATAACATAACAACTGTTCGATATTATCAATGTTTACTAAAACCTTAAAATTCCTCTACAAAATTTTTTACGCTGATTTTGCGCGTCGTATCCATTTTCCGCGATAATTAATGCTCCCAATAGAAACGGCATTTTAATCAAAATGATCGTTATTTTTTTATTATAAATAAACTCAACCATTTGTTACGATCAAAATAAATTATATAATTATATTATTATGTAAATCAAGGTTCTTTAAAATTTACTATTTTTATATGTATTTACATTTCGGTTTTATACTATAATCATTTCTGTATGATAACACTAAATAACATAACAAACTTATAATTTTTAGGCGGAGTGTGTCTGAATCCAAAATTAAATTCTAAAATTAAATGTTATCCACACAAAAAAATAATGTAGAATTCACTTTGCTCAGCATTTATATAATGATCAGGTATAATCATAAAAATTTTAAAGGTGAAATGAATGTAAAATTTAGGTCATGCCAAAAATGGTTTTGGAACTACTATTAGCAACATGTCATCCGTTACAATCCGTAACATATCCTGCCTGCTTAAAGGGTATCCTTTTTTACTATTTATAATATATTTATATATTAGCTAGTGTTTCTTGTAAGTGGCTTGCAACTTTTTCTGTTATTTTCTATAATGTATATTAAATTATCATTTATAAAAATTTTACAATATTCTTTTTACATAAACAAAATAAAAAGTGATGGAAATATGGTGAACGGGGCATAACGAATTGTGATTTTCCCAATCTTGTGTTATAACGTGAGTTGTTATACCGATTATATTAGTTGAACACTCTTTAAACGGGTGCTCTAAATACTGCATATTTTGCATGGCAGCATTGCAATAATATTATAAATATAAGGGGAATAGCATAAATATAAGGGGAAGTTGGGGCATAACCGCCCCCGTATCGTTTGGATTAATGTTATATGAAAATAAAAACGAAATGTGTTTTTTTAACAGTTTACTTTAATAACCACATAATTAAGCTTTAAATTGATGTAATTAAGAAAAAAATTAAACAGTTTTTGAAAATATTATTACACATAAATTACACTAAGTAAAAAAAACGGTTTTGCCCCCATTGTGAGGCACAACCGCACCCTCACAAAAATTGTTAGGGGTACACTTTTATTGGTAAATTGTCTTTACAATTGTCACAGCTCAGATTATTTGCTGATTCTGTTGGACGTTTGCATAGTGTGTAGGCATTCTTTGTACTTACAGTTTTCTTATTTGATATACTCTTAGCTTTATATTTTATTCAAAAACTCATTTATAAAAAAAAAATAAAAAAATACGAAATCTAATTTCTAACATCTCAAAACAAAACTATTTCTTTTCGAGTTTTTACACGAACGCATTCAAGTGTGAATGAAGGAAACTGTTTTACTAACGGGATGTATGCCATATTAAATAACATTTTTCAAAGAGAAATGTTAAAAAAACGGTTGTGCCTCCTTATATGGTTATGCCCCCACTTCCCCTACAAAACAATTATTAAAAAACCGCAATATTGAGAGTTTATTGCATAAAAGTTACTAAAAAAAAGGTTTAGCAGACAGATTTAATTTATTTGACATACCTAGTTCCCCGTGACCCATTTTCTTGATTAGATTTACTCAACCACGTGTCCAGATCACTAGTTTATAGATTTTAAGTTTTAAACCTAATAACTTTTTGTTAACGCATTTGTTCATCTGAAAAATGAATATCCAAAAGGACATGTGTAGTTATGATAAAAATAAATTCCAATTACACAAATACTACCCAAGAGTTATCTCTTATGCTTGTGGTCAGCCAATTCTGACATACTGTTGAATTTTGCAAGAAACATAGAAACATTGAAATAAACTACAATCGAGTAACAACCTCTAGTTATGTAGCCTTGACATTAATCTATCAAATGTTCCTAGGTGTTATATTTTAGAAACTGTAAACTACTGAGTCCATCTTTATCTTCAATTGCTCAAGATTCTAAAACTAATGACCTCTTTTTATGGATAAATTCCCCATCCCTCCTCCTTTTTTTTTTTTTTTTTTTTTTTGGGGGGGGGGGTGGGGGGGGGTGGGGGGTGGGGAAGCAGCGTTGCCACTGCTTCCTCCCCCCCCAAAAAAAAAAAAGAGATGCAATTGCTACCAAGACAACTTAATATGCATAAGACAACGTGACATGCATAAGACAACTTGACATGCGTAAGACAACTTGACATGCTTAAGACAACTTGACTTGCATAAGACAACTTGACATGCATAAGACAATAAGACAACTTGATATGCTTAAGACAACTTGACATGCATAAGATAACTTGACATGCATAAGACAAATTGACATGCTTAAGACAGCTTGACATGCTAATATTCTTGCAAACCTTAACTCTTATTGATTAGATTTATTTTCAGCCTTTCAGAATGCTAAAACTAATGCACTAAATAGCTATCAGTTTCTAGGTACTATTAATATCTGCTATTACCAAGAATTGACTACAATGATTACAGATATCCTACAACGTATAAAACAAAGCCAACATTTACTTAACGCTGGCCTTTACGTCCAACGTAACAGTTTAGCTAATATTATTGGTCTACGTCTTGCCATTCATAAAGCAGTTTCCTACAGAAATAAATATAAATATGTCAATATTAAGAATAGTATGTACTCTCATTCACGTTGACTATTGACCCCAATCCACAGCTTTCCTTATTGATACTGAATTTGGTGCAAAACTAAATGTGCAGCTCTCAGATATAGTTTGGAAAGAAATAATAAGCCAAACTTATCATTTTATTTTAAGTTAATTTCCTCAAGATAAACTCTTATCAAATAGCTAATTTTGCTTTCTTCCTGGAAAAAGTATGATTGATGCCATCATACAAGTAATAGATAAGTTGGGATATGTTATTGACAGTAATAGATGACTTGAGGTATGCTATAAACTAGGGGTGTACTGAAGCTAAGAAATTCCAGTAGGCGAAACTTCGGCCGAAGTCACTATGTCAAAGCCAAAAATTTTGCACTTACATAGCTAAAATTTGCTATCTTGCAGATCTAGTTATCTAAAGATAATACTTATTGTCGAAAAACATTTTTCAACATTTTACTGCAATTTTTATATGTACTGCATATTTTGCAATATGCAATACATATAATAACTGCAGTAAAGTACTGCAATTATAAATATATATATATATATATATATATATATATATATATATATATATATATATATATATATATATATATATATATATATATATATATATATATATATATACATATATATATACATATATATATATATATATATATATATATATATATATATATATATATATATATATATATATATATATATATATATATATATACATATATATATATATATATATATATATATATATATATATATATATATATATATATATATATATATATATATATATATATATATATATATACATATGTTTGAACAAGCTTAAAGTTATATGGCAAAAATGACTAGCCAATTAGTAATTACTTATTACAAATTAGTAATTGAATCAGGGTGTGAATTATAAAAAAAGTTTTGCTTCTGATCAACATTTGTTTTTGTTGTTGCCGTTTTATATATTTACAATAAAGACATACTAAATATATAAATATTGGCCGGAGCAAGAAGAAGACATTAACTGTCTTATCAAGTCTAAACTTAATAATCATATTATAAACAATATTTAGAATACATTAGTTTGTACTTTGAAGTATAACTATTTAGTAATTACTAATTATAAATGAGGGAAGTAATTGTTATTATATAGTATTTTATTAGTTTATTGGGTTTAAATTAATTAACTATTGTAAGAAATTAGTCAAATTATAATTTAAAAAAATAATCTGTTCTTCATGCTCAGGCAACAATCTGTTTGGCTTCAAATATGTTTCTCGTTGTACTGAGCAGACGTTTACTTTTAATGGATGAAGGAGGTGCGCGCAAAATTTTCATTGAGAACCTTGTCAAATCCCACTTTTTATTGTCTTTATCAGAGCAGGTATAATTGTAAGTACCCCACCTCTTATAAGGGCATTCATTTTTTTGCTAATGGAAGTATAAAGAAGAAGTTGACTTCGTCGATGTTGAAACAAAAAAAACTATGAATCATAGTTTAAAGTTTAAACTAATATTTTTAATCTTTAATCAAGTAACGAAAAAAGAATATTCTTATTTAACTTATAAGCAATAAAGAATAAAAATTTTAAGTTGATAATTAGTTTTGTGGTGCACGGAAAATTAAAAATATTAAATGCAACTAGACTAAATGTAACTACAGACAGACACGACCTGCCTGTGTATAGTTTGTGCCTGTTTGCAATAAACTTTCCATAATATAAATATAATAAAACTAAATTTTATAATTTTGCACAGAGGTAATTTCGGTGTGCATCCCTGTAAATAAATTTCTAACAACTGAATGCAACAAAGAAAAAACAGAGAAATAAGAAAATAACTAATTTGAAAATTAACACCAATTTTCAATTAAATTTGTAATAAACAAATAAAGGTAACATCAATTTTATTTAGATATTTTTTATTCATACTACTTTTCTTTTAGAAATTTTCTTATTTGATTTTCACTACTACACTTTTTTCCTCCTTCATCAGTGTTTTCACAATTTTGTGAAGCATCAGCCTCAAAACAAACCTTTTGTTTGATAAACAGTGGTCTAGCCAATAAAATAATATTACTTCTAATAAATAGCTCTTTAAGCAACTCCGATTATTTGGTGAATGGGCTTAATCTATGCTTGTATCTTCTTATTGCGCTTACTATTTTAGCCACTTTATTTACAATTTAGATATCCTCGCTTCAACAATCATACTGCAAAAAATGAATTCTTATTTTAAGCAAAAAAAAACTTGTTTTAAGCAATTTTTTACTTAAAACAAGCAATTTTTTACATGTCAGTATGGTATATATAATATATATTTCGCCATAAAGAAAATATTTACAAAATTAGACTTTAAAAACTGTATATACACGGCTGGGGCAAGAAGAAGACAAATTCAGTCTTATCGCCAAGCCCCTTCAAACAAGAATATAAGTAACAAACAAAACAAAAAACCAAAAAAAATCCGTTATCACAATATAATATATGCGTAAGGTACATATATAAATACAAATATCTAAATGTTTTTCATTAAAATTTGATATTTTTTTTAATTTTTTTTTTAATTAGGATTTCAAATTTTAATAGTAAATAAAAATGAGATAAAACATGATAATTTAAGAAGGTAAAGATTCAAATTAAAATCAAAAATTAATATGTTAAAAATAAATTAAATATCAAGTAAAAAACAAGTGATTACTCCTATTTAAAAGTTTCAGAAGAAGTCAAGTTCATTGTCAATTATCAAAAGTTTACTTTTTATTTTTATTTTAAATTGATTAAGGGAAGAAATTTTTTTAAACTCATTATCCAATAGGGTGTTCCATAATTTAGGTCCTCTGATTGCTATCGAGAACCTAGTCGCAGAATAATATTTTTTTGGTTGAATATAATTGTTGTTTGAAAATCTTGTTGGGTATAAATGATTTATTTTTTCGAAAAATGAATTAAATAAAATGGGTGCCATTTTATTATCTACTTTGAACATAAATATAAAAATATGATATAGGTTAAGTTGAAATACGTTAAGTATTTTGAATTTATTAAAAAGTAATTTAGTGTGCGAAAAGCGATTCACATTTCCAATAATTCTTAGAGCGTGTTTTTGTTTAATTAGAAGCCTTTTATTTTTAGATACATTAGTGCTGCACCAAGCAACGTTAGCGTAATTTAGATAGCAATGAATAAAAGAAAAGTAAATAAGTTTCAAACAAGTTTGGTTCAACTACTGTTTTGCTTTGTATAAAAGGCCTATATTTTTCGAAATTTCATTTTGGATTATTCGTATGTGCTCCTTCCATGTTACGTTTTCATCTAAAACAACGCCTAGAAACAACAAAGAACTCTCTCTCTTTTGACATAAGAGTTATTAATAAAAAGCTTAGGAAGTTGTAAGGGTATGTTGTCTTTATCATGAAGACGATGGAAGAAAGTATATTTTGTTTTTTTAATATTTATGGACAATTTATTTGATATAAACCATTCGCTTAGTTTCACAAGCTCCTCGTTCACTGTTGTAAATAAAAAAATAATATCTTTATTTGAATAAAATATGTTAGTATCGTCAGCAAATAAAATTGAATTTAGGATATTGGAAAATTTACTCAAATCATTTATATAAATGAGAAATAAAAGCGGTCCTAGAATTGATCCTTGGGGGACTCCGCAGGTAATTGTCATCAAGTCTGTTTTCTTGCCATCATATAAAATGCATTGTTTCCTATTCTTTAAATAACTCTTAAACCAGCCTAAGTTAGAATTTATGATACCATAATTTTTAAGTTTATAAAGAAGAATATTATGATCTACGGTATCAAACGCTTTGCTCAGATCAATAAAGACACCTAAAGTAAATTTTTTTTCATCAAACGCTTTAAAAATTTCATGCATAAGATTAATTATTGCGTGATCGGTCGAATGACCGGATTTAAACCCGAATTGTTTATTGTAAAGAATATTATTTACATTTAAGAAAGAATAAAGTCTATTATACATTATACGCTCCAAAATCTTTGAAAAACAATTAAGAACAGAGATCGGTCTGTAGTTGGAAACATCAGAAGGATCACCTGTTTTAAAAATTGGTGTAACTTTTGCACCCTTTAGTTTTTCAGGAAAAATTCCATGTTTTAAAGATAAATTAAAAATATGTAAAAGTGGTATTGTTATATATTTTAGTGACTTAATAATGACCATACTGCTGATATCATCTAAACCGGAACTTTTGTTAATTTTTAACAAAGAAACTGAATTTAATAATTCTTCCTCCTTAAGTTCATGGTTTGGCATAACAGCATTAGTTGATGTCAAGTATGATTTAAAACTTATTTGAGATGGTTCAATTTTTTCAGCTAAACTTTTACCAACATTAACAAAAAAGTTATTTAGCGTTTCAGCCACCATTGATTTATTAAAAACTAATTTATTATTTAATTTGAGATTTTTTGGCAAAGCATTTCTATCTAAATCTTTTTTGCCAATAACTTCCCTAATAATGCGCCATGTGTTTTGCGAACCATTACTTTTTATTATTTGATCTGAATAATAATTAGCTTTTGAACGTCTCAAAGTTGACTCAAATAAAAGTTTATAATTTTTATAGTTAGTTTCATTTTGTAGTGTTTTTTTTTTAAGATATTTACAATATAATCTCTGTTTTATTTTTGAAGATTTAATAATTCCCTTTGTTATCCAAGGTCTCATAAGGGTTTTTTCTTTTAATAATTTTGTAACTATGGGAAATGCTTTGTTATAATATTGAAGAAACTTATTTAAGAAGATATCATAGGCCTCATCAGCATTTAAATTTATTAGAGTTTCGTCCCATTTTTCGAATGATATAACATCATGAAAAGATTTAATGGAGGTATCGTTAATTAGTCGTTTTGTTACTTTCCTTTTTTGAGAATAAGACTTATCGCATCAATTTGATATAATAAAAATTGGAAAATGGTCCGAAATATCCGTTTTAAATATTCCAGTTTTTAATTTTGTTGTCAGAAATTCATTTGTAAAAATTTGATCTATTGATGTTGCACTATACTTAGTTACACGCGTGGGTTTATTTATTAATGGAATGTAACCAGATTGAAAAAAGGCATTAAAGAAATTATTAATGTGCTTATTAACGTCATAGTCAAAAATGTTGATGTTAATGTCACCAATAAAATACACACTTTTATGACAACTTGATTTATTTTTAATTATACTTTTAATGTGATTTTGAAAACTAATTTTGATTTTATATAAAAACTGTTTTAATGATTCAAAGTTTTTTTGAATACTCCTAATATTAATATGGAGAATTGAAAATGAGTTATCATCCATTTCTTCCGTTATATTTTTTGAGTTTGAGTTATAATATAATGGATTAACATGTTTAATTACTTCATTATTATTATAAAAATTAAAATCAGGATCCGAACTTTGATGTAAAAGTGTTGAACTATTAATTTCAAATGTTTTAAACTCAAAATCGGATCTGTCAGTTTCGTCAGCCATTTTAAATAAGAGTAGTTTTAATTAAAAAAAAAAATGATTATTCAAATTGATTTCTTAAAATCCTTTACAATTAATTTGTCGTAAATAACAGTACAATACTTACCGTTGTTCCTGTGTATTTTTCTTTCTTCGAATAATTTTTTTCGTATTATTGCTGTTTCTACCGAATAATCTTCGTTTATAAATATTCCCGAACCTTTAAGTTTGTTTGCATTTTTCAGAATTTTTACTTTCTCTTTATAATCAAGTAACTTGATCACGATAGTTCTTGGCTTTTCTGTATTACGCTTTCCTGTCCGATGTGCTCTTTCTATTTTTACTCCATTTACATTTAAATTATTTTCAAGTATATTCATTATTTTAATTTCCGAATCATCCCAACTTTCCGACTCGTTTTCAGCAATCCTTCAAATCTTAAGTTATTTCTTCTCTGCCGATCTTCCAGTTGTCGAATTTTTTCTTTGTCTTTGCTTGCTAAACTAGATTTTGAACACATTTTTTTCTCTAAGTCACTAACCTTTTTATCGTGATTATCTTGATGGAACGATAGACTTTCTTCAATGTCCTTTAAAACTTTTTCGTAATTCAGTAACTGACTGTTTGACTTTGCTTGGTCGACTTTTCTCTTTTCGTTTTCTTTTTTTAAGGATTCGCATGTGGCTTTAATCAAAGTAATGTCTTTTTGTAATCCGTCGATTCGTTCATTAGTAATTTTTAAGTTTCCACTTATCAATTTCAAAATGTCCTTTTGTTGTTTCTGAAACATCTCCTGAGAAATTTCCTTTACTAGCTGTATTAAGATTTCGGAATCTTTAATTTTATTCATTTTGATATTCAAAATAATTACGATGATAAAAGAAATAACAAGTTAACTTAAAAAAAATAAAAAAGTTTTATTTTTTTTTTACGCAGGAAAAACACGTCCGTTCACTTCCGTGTCTTGAATTGAATTCCCATGTCATGAATGGTAAGCAATTTTTTTCTTAAAACAAGTTTATTTTTGCTTAAATTAAGAATTCATTTTAAAATGAATTTTATTTTAAGCAAAAAAGATCTTGTTTAAGCAATTTTTTACTTCAAACAAGCAAATTTTTACTTTTCAGTATGGTAAGCAATTTTTTTCTTAAAATAAGAATTCATTTTTTGCAGTACAATAAAAATAAAATTTAAAATTTAAGTTTTTTAAAATTCACTTCTTCTGACTTCTGAGGTTTATTTTCGATTATTTACTTACTATTATTTATTTTCCCTAAATGATATTTGTGATTGGTATTTGAACGCAGATTTATTACGCTTTAGAAATAATACGCGTAGAGGTAGTTTGTTTTTATAATTAAACGTAAATTTCTTTAATAGTCTTAGTAGTAGTGCCCACTTGTCAGGCTTGGTCGGGAAGCGGGTGCGATCGCACTCGATATTTGACCACGGAAATTATATTTAGTTGCGAAAAACCGGCCAGATTTTTTAGGCGTTTTGAGAACATTTCAAAAACAAGCAAAAAAGCGCAATAAGATATACTGGACCGATGAGAGACAGTTAAAAAAAGAAAAATAGTTTAAAAAAAGTGACATTTTTTGTATATAGTAATAACGTACTAATAATGATTGTTTAATAAAGAAGCAAATGTTCTTCAATTTATCAAAGATTATATATAATTTTTATTTATATACTTATGACTTATTTCCAGTGCTGGAAATAAGAGGTGGGGGGGGGGGGGGAGTAGAAGAGCTATAGTCCCGGGACACACAATGTTATGGGCCGAGAAATAGTCAAGAGGACCTATCGGTATTTTTAAGTCATTTTTCCGCTGTCGCTCATAAAAAAGGCCACCAAAATAATGCAGCCCCCGTCCCTGTAAAGTCCAACAAGATTAAACCAATTAAACTAACGCTACATAATTTAATTATAAATAAAAAAAGTTTTTTCAGTACCTGTTTTATGCTTCGCTTAGTTTGAAAAGTTTAACATATTTGAAACAATTCTTCTTAGTAAGATAAACAAATGAAATAACTAAATCATTGAGTTACTGTGGAAATTTAATTAGCTAGATAGAAATTAACTAAAAACGTTAAACTACTTAGTAAGAAGGAAGCGGAACTGCTTAACAATATCGCTGATGATGTTTTGTGAGTGGGCTTTATATCTTTAACTAGTATTTTACAGAAAAAAGTAACTTTAAGTGTAAGTATAACGAGTTTGTAAGAATGGCTGAAGCAAAAATAGTTGAAGTTAATAAACCAATTTCAGGGGCGGATGCAGGATTTTTTGAAGTTTGAGATAACTAACTTCCAGACATGGAGCGAACTCAAAACTTTTATACGTTTATAGTTATATCAAATAAGGATACTTTGCATAAAATTGAGATGATAGGAGCCTGGGAACAAAAAAGCCCTAAAATTTTTGCTACACCTGCCCCAAACGTGAGAGCAACAAGTTGATAAAATAATTTTTTTACTATTCTCAACTAAATCTATATTCATCGAGAATTTTTAAAATTCATACAATAATCTCTTAACGTTCAAAAGTTATAGCCACATAAAGTTTGAGTCCCCCTCAATTTGAGGGGGTTACAAATTTTATAAGACCATTATTATTGAACGCAAAAAGATTTTTTTACAAAATTAAAAATTTCTCGATGAATATAGATTTAGTTGAGAAAAGTAAAAAACTTATTTTATCAACTTGTTGCTCTCACGTTTGGGGCAGGTGTAGCAAAAATTTTGGGGCTTTTTTGTTCCCAGGCTCCTATCATCTCAATTTTTTGCAAAGTATCCATATTTGATATAACTATAAACATATAAAAGTTTCGAGTTCGCTCCATGTCTGGAAGTTAGTTATTTCAAACTTCAAAAATCCTGTATCCGCCCCTGAATTTCTAATACATTACATACATATAAATATATCCCTTATATATAAAAAATAAGATTATACTAATTAAATCTATAATATATTTACAAAACGTTGACAAGTTTAAAAATATAAATTTAAAACATTTATTTTTGTAAACAAATGTTAGTTTAAAACATTTATAGCTTTGTAGATGTGACTCCGAGAATGAGCCACTGTATTGAAATAATTGTTTGCTCGATAGTATATTCTTAAAGCAATTGATGCTAGAAATCTCAACGAAAACATAACAAAACTCAAATTATACGATTTTGAAAAATAATTCAACAGAATACTCTAGAACATTCGCTTGAATTCTTTAGTAATTTCAGTTATTTATTAATTGAACCAATAGAATTAGATGTTCGTAAATTTGGCGGGTTTTTTGTGTTTGCGAATATTCTTTATTTATTTTTCCGCACTAAGATGTTTGACAACATTCAAGTTTATATAAGTTTCCATGTACGTCCGTAAAACAAAATCTTTTAAAATTTACGATAAAATGAACTTATTATTTTGCGGATAAACAAGGAAACATACATAAATTGAAATGTTCTCAAAACGCCTGAAAAATCTGGCTGGCTTTTCGCAAGTAAATATAATTTCCGTGGTCAATTATCGAGTGCGATCGCACCCGCTTCCCGACCAAGCCTGACTTGTGCGTGTTTGACATGGAAATCTTGGCAGCCATTACAACCTAGGTATTTGCAAGAAAGAGTTGCAGCACTTTTTTTTAAAAAAAGTTTGCGAAAGTGTATGCAAATACTTATTTTTTGTAAACTTCAAATTATATAATGTTAAAACAATTTTTAAGTAAAACTGTAAAATTCCAAGTTTTACGGTTTTACTTGAAATTTACATTGTAGCAATATCTCCTTATTTTTGATTTATAGAAAACATTCTTCGAACATACACCTTAGTGACCAATATTGTTAGCTTGCAGCCTTTCTGGAGTGTATCGTTGCAAATGTTTGTGCGTTTAATTTTTTTTTTACCTAATTTATTTTTTAAAATTAAAAATAATTTTTTTTATATTACATACATAATATATATGAAGATATTATATACTATAACAAACGAAAGAGAGAAAACTTTTTAAAAAGCTTTAAAATTCTAAAAACATCCAAACACCGGGAGAAATTTGTTGCGCATATACCATGAAAGAGATACATATGCTATTAATGTGTTCTGGTGATGAATGAAGTCTGCGCCTTTAACACACATTATAGAGAAAGCTTTCTTTCTTATAAGAACAAAGATTTTACATTCAATCTTTTATTTTCTTCAAAATTAATTAATGGGGAGAGGGTCCCAATAAACTGTGTTTTCCACATCGCGACGTTAGAATTATCTTGTGCTATCTCCAATTTTTGAAAAAATTGAGATTTTATTATTTTCGAATATTTTAGCATTGTGTTGTTCTACTTTAATTATATTGAAAAAAAATTAAACTTTTAACACGGTATTTCATGCAATATTGCATTGTTCTATCTCCTTAATGAGCAAACTTGAAAATATTATCTTGTTCTATCTCCAATCAACCAATCATATTACAATTACAAAGTTGTTCGGAATAATTTTATCAGTTTTGTTGTTTTCAAAATGGCAACTGCAAATATTGACCAAGAAATGGAACCTGCCCTAAATCAAAACGAAGGTAGTTTTTCAACTTAATTTGTATTATAATTTTGGAAAAGTAGAATTCGACTTTCGATTGTGCCATTTTAGATTAAATTTAAAAGTTATTATTTATACATCCTGGATAATAAAAAATTAATATTTTAATCGTTAGAGCTGCTTGGCATTACACCTTCTTGTCGGTCGCCCCATGGTGGGGTTTCTAGGAAACGTAAAGCTGATAGGAGTAGTTGGAAACAAAGTGTAAGAAAAATCCAACGTCAGTCGGGTAAAGCTTATAAAAATACGAAAGGAGAACAAATGCCAAAAAGATCTATTGTTGAACTAAAAAGTTGCAGAAATTGTAAATTTAAATGTTATACCAATATATCTGAGATTGAGCGTCAAATAATATTTGATAACTTTTGGACCTTAGATGATGACGGAAAAAAACATTTCTATTCTAAAACTACTGAAAATCTGGAGAAAAAACGCTGTCGGACACCTGCTGGTGACAATTCAAGAAGAAAAACATCTTATTATTATAGCTTTTTTGTTTCTAATACACAATATAGAGTTTGTAAATCATATTATCTTTCAACATTGAATATTAGCAGCCATAGTGTGTTTTACTTTCATAAGTTTAATAAATCTTTAACTACTGGAACACCATTGCAATCAAAATCAGGGGAACATGTTAAAAAAAGGTTACTAGAAGAGTCTAAACAAGTTGTACGAGACCATATTAACCTTTTCCCAAGAATTGATGCTCATTATAGCAGGAAAAAGACACATAAAGAATACATGGAAGGATCACTAAATATAGGTAGAATGTATGATCTTTATAAAATATATTGTGATGAAAATGTCTCTCCTCCAGCAAAAGAACATATGTATCGTTATATCTTTAATCACGAGTTCAATATAGAATTTCAAAAACCGAAGAAAGATTTATGTGACACATGCTATGAGTATCGCAACATTGTTAATGCAAGCAATGAACAAACAGATAGTTATAATAAGCACATAAAATCAAGGAATGATACCAAAACTGAACGTGAAAATGATCGCCAAAATGTTGATTCTAAAACTGCAATTGCTTGTATTGACCTTGAAAATGTTTTAAATTTGCCTAGAGCTAATGTGGGAAACTTTTATTACAAACGAAAACTTTCAAATTATAACTTAACTGGTCATTGCTCGCTTAACAGGAAGGGTTATTGCATCCTTTGGCACGAAGCCATGACTGGTCGTGGAGGAAATGATCTAGCCAGTGCTGTAACATGTTTGCTTTTGAAAATCATGGCTGACCTTGACATAAATAAGTTCATACTTTGGTTCGATTCATGTGTACCACAAAACCGCAATAGTTTCATGTCAGCAGCTTTGTGTGAATTTATAATACGATACCCACAAATAAAAGTAATTGAACAGAAGTTCTGCGAGCCAGGTCATTCCAGCATTCAAGAATGTGACAACATTCATAGTCAGATTGAAAAATCCCTCTCTGCTGCAGAAATATTTAGTCCACTTGGGCTAGAAAGAGCTATTAAAAATGTAAACCGTAAAAAACCTTTCTGTGTTTACCAAATGCAATTAGGAGATGTAAAGAATTTTTCAGTTGTCGCTGGTTTGTCAAGTTAAAAGTTAGTGCCTTATTCAAAGGTTAAAAATCTTGTTTATCGAAACGGACTGCCATACCATGTTTTTTTTAAAACCTCGTTTTCAGATAATTATTCACAAGCTCGTATAAATAAGTCTGTCAAGAAAGCAGCATCAACCATTGTTGCAAAACCATTAAATACCAATATACCAATGGCAGCTTGCTTTCGTGCTTCTTATCAGTCTATATCTGTTGCAAAAGCCAATGATATCATTTCCATGTATTCATACATGCCTGCTGTTGATATTGCATTTTATAAAACAATAATAAGTTGAACATTTACAAAACATTAATAAAGTCAAAATATTTTTAGAGTTGTTATATGTTTAGTATAAATATAAATAACATATTTATATATATATAATAATATAAATAATATACATATAAATAACATATTTAAATAAAATATTTATTTAGTATAAATATAAATATAAAACACATTGAAATAATATTATTTTGAAATCTTGATAAAAAATTTTGTTTAGCTTGTGTTTTTTTTGTTTGTTTTTTTGTACTTTTATATTCATTTTCCCCCACTTGTTTGGTTTGGATGGTTTTCCATAGTGACATAAAGGCCACTATGAAAGAGTTAAAGCAATGTTTCACAACCTGATGCCCTTCCTGACGTTAACTTGAGTAACAATTTTTTATTTGTAAATATTTGCAATAACTTTTAATAAAAAGTTAAACTCTATTAATGGATACACAGGCATAAGAACAATAAAATCAAGTTCATCTTGCATGGAGTTTGTGATTAGATTAGTTGAATTGTTGTGAATTATCAGATAGTTACATAATGTTATTTATTTTATTATTACATTTTTTTTAACATAACTCTTTCCTATATACTTTTCATAATTTATTTTATACGTTTATATTATATTAATACGTTTATATTATATTAATACGTTTATATTATTATTACGCAGCCAAATTTTCCGTTTTAAATTAGACGTCTTAGTCTTGTCCAGGGCCGGCGCCTACAGGTAATTAAAGTAAATGTAAGTCGTAAGAACAGTGTCGTTAGAGGCTCTTCTAAAAGTTCTCCTAATTGGGGCCTCATTTTATTTAAAAAAACGTAATTTTTTAGGTAATACATAAAGCGTCTTATATTTTGAAAAGGGTCCCGTTAAATTAGGGGCCCATGCCCCTAATTTAGGGGCCCATGCCCATAAATTAGGAGTGTATGGTACTGTGTAAGAATAATTAGCAGGTAGAACAAAATTTCATCAATTTCTAACATGTCGTTGTTGAAAAATGTACTTAATATGTTTAATATATATGATGTAACAACATAATATTTTTGAATTTTACTAAAAACCAAAGTTATTTTGTTCTATCTCCAAAAGAGGGTGCGAAAAAAAGGGCGTTAGCGTAATTTTAAAAAGTTTTTTTTATCTAAAAATTAATAATAAAACATTTTTAAATCTTAGGAAATACCTAAATTCTCAAAATATTTTTTCAATTTAGCTGCGAACAAATTCAAACTTTGACATCGATTTTCTCAGTTTGCAAAAACATGGAGATAGCACAAGATAATTCTAACGTCGCGACATGTTTTTTAAACTTTTTATTATTTTATTTTATTTAAAGTTATCTTATAATTATAACAGTATACTTTAATTTTATTGGTTTTGTGGTTTACCCTATATCCGGCCGATTGCCAGACTTCAAGCCACATACCAAAATCCACGGAAGACGAGACTAATAGTTCAGTCTAATCAAATATCGTGTAATGATTATCGTATATATCGTGTAATGATTTAAAACAACGGAAGCAAATTGAATTCGTGTATTCTTTTATTTAATAGAAAATTTTACTTAATTATTGATGGTATTTTTTATAAGCATGTGATATACTCATAAAATACAAAATTATTGATGTTTTATTAAAAAATAATTTGTTCTGTGAAACTTGTTTGTTCTTTAATTTTTCTTTTAATTGTCTGTTGCTTAGTACCACAACAATTTGAAATTATTTTGATGTTTACCGCTTGACGAACTTCCTCTGCAAAACAGCTGCTAGAGAAAGATAAACTGCAATATCCTACAAATAAAAACCATAATACACAAACAAAAAAATAAAAGACAAAAATACATAATTGACAGTTTTCAGTTAAAATAAACGACAAAAAAATATTATAACTGTAATTGTATTAAAATGAATAATATATATATATAAAATAGTATTAAAAAAAGTAATATACTTTAACTAAAAAATTTGAAATACGATCAAAACAGCTAAAATCAGTTAAGCTATGCAAGGGTAAAAAATCCTGTCAAGTTATCTTTTGCTGTTATAGTTCCAAACTTTTTTACATTCAATCTAAAAAAGTAGGGTAGGGTGGGACTAGTCAAGCTCAAATAGAGTCATACTGGATAAGTAAAATATCTCAAAAACTAAACACCGGAAGACAAAACATCTATTAGATAAAAATTAGAGGGTTAGAATGGTTAAGCAATGCACTGCAAAAAGTTGTTAGGGGACAGGAAATATTTTTACTGGGACCGAAAGCTTAAAAAATATATAAACATATGCTGTTTTTTTCTTAGATTTTTACAAAAATCTGACACTACTTAAATGTTGATATTTTATATTGGATTTTTGATAAACAATTAGTTTTAATAATAACTTTTAAGTCAGTTTGTCTAGTTAAGGTATGTTAAGAAGGCTCTAAAATACTGCACTATCAAGCATGAAAGGGCAACTTTGTTAAATATATATATAAATAAAATTTAATTGCATATAATTTTTTTTTATATGTTTTTTACTATCCTTACTTTTTTTTCAAATCTATATCAAACTTCTTAACATAAAATCTAAATTAGATTTTGTGTTTAGGAGTGATAAACAAGTGATAAACGTTAGATCTACCCAGTCTAATTATTTTTAGACCATTCCTTATCAACTTCCATTCTAAACTATAATTTTTTTTTTTTTTTTAATTAACCCAAAATTATGCTTTTCTGGTTATTGCTTACTTTTGAGCATTTTGAGGATACAATCACTATATAATTTACTTTTAACAACTTTTGAATACGAACTTGAGTCGCCATTTCTACGTCACTTCTTTTATCCTAAAATGCATATTTTTATGAAAAAATGAAATATTTTATTAGCTTCAGCAACTTTAATTGACTGTTTTGATCTAATGGATGTTGCTGAATTCTGTGTTTGTCAAATTAAATCATTTATTTGACAATAGTGTCAATAAAAAATATCATTATTTAAAATCGATAAAGTTTTTTATTCTTTATAAGTTTTAAACTTTCTAAAATACTTAGATAAAAGAAAAAAATCAACAAAATATTCCAGTGATTGGAAGATTGGGACAACAAAAACCTTAAAACTTATGTCACCTACCCAAGTTGCATATTTGAAATGGTACTGAGTTTTATACAAATACTATTCTAAACTTATTATTGATATATTTTAAACTTTATCTAATAATGTTTTAGTGTTCGAAGTTTATAACCATTTTTCAAGCCTCTATAATGAGAGGTTCATTAACTTTACATGGGCATAACTTTAAAACACTATTATATTATTAGAAAAACTATTAAACCTGTCAAATAATAAAAGCTTAGTTCAGAATACCAATATTATAAAACTTATTAACTTATTTCTCTCATATTTAGGATTGGGGGCACACTTTTGGGTTTTGTTGTTACCAGGCATCAATCACTGCAATTTTTTCCAAAGCATTTATAAAAATATGATTGTAAAAGTTTGGTTAAGTTTACATTTTACTAACAAATATTCAAATATATAGTTAAACAATTATTTTTTCTTTAATTCAAGAATTATAAATTTTTTTTAAGTTCTTTTGATCTTTTTATTTTTATCTTTAATAAATATATATTTTTTCTTTATTTCCTAATTATCTTATTACTGTGAAAAAACTAGTAAACTACTTATGTAATAGAGCTTTTGTAAGGTTTTAGGTAAGCATATTTGCCATCAAAAAATTATGTTTTTATAATAAAATTATATTATTATTTATTTATTTTTTTTCTATTTCAAAATGTATAAAAATAGTATGACTATAATTTTTTTTTGCTTGAAAATATCTGATAGATATTTCCATCCGTATAATATGTGCTTTTACAAAAACAGTAAATGAAATTAAATTTAAACAATATATGATTTTTATTTGGGCTCTAGAACTGGACACCGTAGAAATATTATTATATAACAATTATGCAAATAAATAATATAGAAAATTATCTGATTCCCTGCGCTATTATGACTCGTATGAATTTAAAGTTGTGTTGAGATTATATTATGCCTAATTATCATAGTAATTGGTTGTGTGTTTAGAAATTTTAGTTGGTCGGAGGAATTCCGGGGATTTATGCGTCTCTAATTATTTAGAATTGAATGTCAACTAGAAGAACGCAAATTAATGTAAATAAGTAAATTTACTCTGTCGGCTTTTCATCTCTAAAGAAGTTCCGTACTTAGTAAAAATGAGTCAAATTTAAGCCGATTGTTATGCATTACTTTGTATAAAAAACGCCTTTTACGTTTTATAACGAAGCTGGCTTTTGACCGAAACAGTAGATACAGTTGACACTATATAATAAAACGAAAAAAAGACATAATGTTATTTATATTATTAACTTTGGTTTTGTCCTCAGGTAATTTTATTTTTTATTTTTTAATGATGTATAAATACCAGTACGCACAGATCGTTTTTAAAACGTTTAAAAAACGTTAATATTTGTTTTAATAAGTTTTTTAAACGTTTCAAAAACGTACTGTGCCACATGGGTAGTTGCGGCAATTCAACAAGCGTTTGTTTTAGGTTATTTATCAGGTTAGACAGAGCCTCTTATAATCAGGTTTATAACCAATTTTTATTGTAATTTGCATGTATGCTGTTTTTATTTTTGCACTATCTTGCAATAAATCAAAACTAATCAATGGTATTCAATCTTAATTAATTTTTTTTTTTGTTTTGTTTTGTTTTGAAGTGCTGACTATGTAAAAATTAAAACCCTATCAATTGAGAAGGGGTTGTTGAAATCACAATCTATCAATTAAGGAGAAGTTGTAAAAATCGCAATTATTTGGTTTCGACAGAATTTCAAGATCTTAACTTCTAAAGTTTTTAGCAAAACTAAAACTAAAATTTTGCAGAATAAAAAAAGTAAAAAAGGTTTCCCTAATATTTTTTGAATTTTTCTACCCTTATTAAAATTTTTAAAGTCCTCTTCAAAAAAATTTAACCTTTAAAAAGCTGTAAATATTGCACAATGTATTCAACATTAATTTTTTAGATTAACTTTAATTTGATACAATTATAAAATTTCAGAACTAAATGCTCTTACAACGACACAAAGCGCAGTTGATATTACCGAAACAGATACCGTTACTGAACCAATACCAGGAGCAGATGAAACCACAACTGCATCATCCGAATCAATTCCAGATGTAATTCAAACTACCACTAAATCCTCAGAAACAACCTCAAATGAAATAGTAATAGGTGATAGCACCACCGAAGCAACTTCAGTTGCACCAGTTGATGAACAAAGTAGTTCAGACGCTGTGCCATCAAAGCTTGGGCCTACACCCGTTGCGCCACTATGTAACTATAACTATATTATATTTTATTATGAAATTTATGCAGATTCAATTTTTTGTTTATTTAAATTGTTTAGACAGGCCGGCATAGTTACTTTTAATTGAATTTTTACACAGGTTCACAAAGTCTTTGCTTTGGTGTCTCTGATGGAAATTATGAGATCACAGGATACCCACACGATTTTGTCCAATGTTCCAACGGTATTGCTGCTTGCCAATCTTGTTGGCCTCAAAACTTATTTTTTAGTCAAACGTGCAATCAATGCTTATACAAAAAAGAAGGTAATATTTTTATATTAGAGTTTTAAATAAACTTATCTGCTACTAAAGATTAAAAAAGTAAAAACAAAACTGCTTAAATTTTTCTATAACTTAAAAGAAATCTGAAAACAGGGCCGACGACATGGGTTTTAAAGTGGAGGGGCACAATATCAAATTAAAAAAAAAAAGGCGGGGAGCACAAATCTCTGCACCCCCCCCCCCCCAGTGTTGTCGGGCCTGGAAAACACATTTTATATAGTAATATAACTCCCATCACTTTCCAAAAATATCTTTTAGATTCTTGTTACACTACAAAATTATGGAAGCCTCAAACTACTTATCCATGTCCTGATGCTTGCCCTAATAAAGGACCTAACTTTTCTGGAAACATTGCAGATAACGTTTCAAATGGTGGAGCGGGAAATCCATATCAGTATATTGGCTGTTGGTTGGGTGTTACCCAAGGATGTGTTATGTGTCCGGCAGGTTTAAAGTTTAACGAGCAGTCAAACGCTTGCTTATTTGATGGACTATATCAGACTAAACCCAATTGAGAACATTTGAAACTTTTTTATTGAAATTATAAAGTGTATTTAATAATTTTTGAAATATGTGTTTTTGACTTTAATTATTGAAATCTGTTGCTTATTTTTAATGGAAAACGAATAATTAACTTTACTGCAACATAAATTAAAAGTAAATAAAAACTATATTAATTAGTTTATGTTTACTTGTACTCGATGTTTCAGAATTTATTTATCATGTGTTGTGGTCAGATTTGAATAGTTACTGCAATTTAATGTTTGCAAATATTTATATCATAAAGTTTTTATATATATATAAAGTAAATATTATAATAGTTTTAGTATAAACTACGTTAATTTGTAGTATCGATAGCTAAAAAGCTTTATAGCTAACAATATCAACAACATATAGATTTGCAGTTATGTTTTAGCAAGCTACAAAGCTATGATGTGCAGCTATTGAAATATAGTTTTAAAATTCTTAACTAAAAACCCACGAGATGTATATACATACCGCTGTAATGTAGATGGCTGCAGCTACCTAGTAAGTAGAAAATTGTGGCTTTGTACTAGCTATTGTGACAAAGTAGTAGGGACATAGCTACGATATATATCAATATATATATTATAACCATATTTAGCTATCGATATATCGTAACAAAATCGTTAGCTGAAATGTTACGGTATTTAGATATGGACATATTGTAATTAAATCGCAATACTAAAAGCTAAGTTATTATAATAAATATATTAGATCCTATACTAAAAATCAAACTTTTTAAGACGTTAAAAATAAAATAAAGCAAAGACATGAACAAAATTGATATAAAGCTAGCTATTTGCTGGCTCATTTCCCATCGGGTAATTTATTATACTATGCTATTTTGAACAGATATTGTTATAATATTTTTAAAAGATAACTTTTTTTTTAACTAGTTACACTAATTTTCACTTATTTTGTATTTTTGGCCTTGTGATCACTTAGTTGTGAAATGAAAACAGGAGATTATTTCCACCTTTTAAAACATTTATTAATCTTATTTACTAAATATCCCAAACATCAAAAATTTATTTTAATGAAAAAAAAGGACAAGAATATATTTTACTAAACATTTTGAATATGCCCTAATAAAGAATAATTAAAAAAACCTTAATTTATGTACTAATTACATTTTAATTATTTTTAATTAATTTAAACTTTTTTTTAGATATTATTGGTTTAATTCAAACAAAGTAATTATACTGGAACGAAACTACAATTAATAAAATTTATGCATGCCATACTTTTACGCAAGTTGAAGTTGATGCTTGCCATACTTTTTTTTAATAGCTTGCTGGCCATTCTGAAAATTAACTTTGTTTTGCATGATATGTTTTGTAAGGGAGGTTGATTTTATATATATTTTTTAAATTTCAGAAAATTTGAACGAGCTTTCTTTTTTTTTTACTTAATTTAAATTTTTCGCAAAAAAGATTATGAAAATGTAGTAAAAACGTCAGTTTAAATAAAAATTTATTTAAAAATTGAAGGATACAATTGGGAAAAGTGTGATCTTATTACTACAGATATTTTTTAGCTCTTTCCTCATTTAAAATAGGAATGTTTCTGTCACATATATACGTATATGTTAAAGCATATGTTATTGCGTTTGGTTAGGCCAAACCAAACGCATATGTTAATGCGTTTGGTTAGACCGTTTTGGTTACAATTAGTTGAATTGTAACCAAAACGATCTATTTTTAAAAAGAATAATAACAAATGGAAACACTGAACTAGCACAACCAGATTATCATTTGTTTTGCTTTATTTAAAGTTAATTGAATGGTAAAAATTTAGATTTCGATCAGCAGCCGTATTTACTTTTTCAATAATTTGGATACGCAATACAATTTGTCAGCTGAGAACCAAGAGGCTGTGTGTCCAGGTTTTTATCAAAAAATATTTGTAAAAGAGTGGATCATGTGTCCACTAAATCTGGTCACAACAAAAAAAAAAAAATTTTAAATTTCTAATAATCACATACGGCCTGTTAAAACATATATATATGGCCTAATAAAAACATATGGCCTGTTTGTTCTCGGTTGATTTTTCAAAGCTAAACAATTTCGCAGAACCGGAGATTTTTAAAACATTCTGCTAAATCTGATTCCCCCTCCCCTTCCCCAAAAAAGATAATTTTCAAATTGTAAGTTATAAGTCTACATAAAAAAAAGGTGAAAAACTTTTATTTTTCTTTTTTATTAATAAAATAGGAAAAAAAAATAAATAAAACTTCTTTGATCTTTGTTGTGCATTTTTAAATGCCCCCGAACGTTGATAATCTACCCGCGAACATCGGTTATCTTAAAAGTAAATTTAGTTTGCATGGTTTGACTAAAACGTCATTTTTTTTTTATTTGAAATCAAAAGAACAATGTTTTGACTGCATTGTGCTGTATTTTTTTTACCAAATAATTTCGCATTCTGTATAACTTTTTAAATTGATTACATAAGGTCGATTCACTAATTTGCAGATCCAAAGATATTAGGAATACCTATAAAATCGCCATGTTGGACTCGATTAGACTTTTAACCATATCACTTTTTATGTAAAATTGGCTATTCGTTTATCAACTTTTTGATGTTTGTTTCCAATATTTGGAATTGTATGGTGAATACAAACACACGTTTCTCTCGTCCGCTTTGATATTATCATGAAAAATATGCAAACTTGTTTTCAGCTTGATATAATAAGTAGGTTTCAGCTTAATATAATATGTAAGTTTCAGCTTGATATAATAAGTTTCAGCTTGATATAATAAGTATATCGACTGTTAGTTTGTCACGATTTTCATTCATATTTTCAAATAGTTTTCAATAAATTTGAAAATTTTTTGAAAACTAATTTTTGAAATTTGTTTATCGAACCGAATTTGGGAGTTGGTGTCAGTGAGTGTGTGTGTGTGTGTGTGTGTGTGTGTGTGTGGTGGTGGTGGTGGTGGGGGAAGGGGTTGGGGAAGGGGTTAAATGAAATCAATAATTTTTTAAATCAAAACTTAATTGTTTTTTTGGTGGAACACGCTCCTTACAGTACCAAACAATATAGTCACCACTTAATTTTAAAATCATTATTTTACAGTCGAGAAGGCTTTTTTTTTTTTTTTTTATACGAATCTACTATATATAAAACTCCTTTAAAAGTATTGTAAAAACATTGCAAAATACGTTTAAAAAAAGAACAAAGGTAAAATAAAAGATAATTTTATAAAATTATCATTTAAAAAAAAATTACAAGAAATAGATTTTTAAAAAATGACACAAACTAATCGACGCTAATGATTACTATGACGACGGTAAAATCTAAGTAATACTATGACGACGTTGATATCTAAGAGCAACTATGACGATGTTAATATCTAAGTATTACTATGCTGAGTAATAAATGCTTTTAATAACGTTATTGCACTATCATTTCTATTACTTGTTTCTTGAATTATATCATGGTTTTCTTCAATTATATCTTGCTTTTCTTCAAAGTCATTTTTTAATAGCTCCCTAATAAGATTAAATGCATATGAATTGCCCTCTCTAGGGTCAGGTAGTTTAAATTCCTCAGTACGTTGCACCTCATAATCATCCTCGTCATCGTTATCAGAAGAGTAAAAATCTATTTCTTCATAAATTCCTTTATTTGTGTCGCTAGAATCAATACTTTCTGCAGTTTTTAAGGGTGAGTTTTGATTACTAGCGCTGACGGTTTCATTAAAAAAGTCTGACTCCCTCATGGAGATTGATCTGAGCTTCGTAATAACTTCACTTTCATTTGTATTATCAAATGTGCACGATCGAAACTTTTTTCCCTCAGTAAATGAATTAGCACACTCTAAAAAAAATTAAAAAAAACAAAACAATTCTAAACAAAAACTAGAAACTAACCGACGATTATTACTTTAAAAAGACTTTTAGTTAAAAACTTTCACTGTTAAAACCTTTACCGGTTGATTTTTCGTTTGTGCTTAAACCAGGCTGAGTACAGATGGGATTAAAAACACCAGACAATTCACTTCTAAAATAATGGAGTAGATTTTTATTTTACAAACATAAAATTTAAAAAATATATATTAAATAATATATGGCTATTAAATCTAGTTGATCTATGAATCTGTCATCTATCAGTTGATTTGTCATTAGTTGATAGATTTCCAACTAGAAAGTCTGTTTATACGAAATCTTAAGTTATTAGTATTCAGGGTTGCATGGTTTTATCAAATAGTTTAAACCATGGTTTAAACCAATTTAAAAAATGTTGATTTAAACCAAACTAATGTTTTTTTTAAAAAGATTTGAACTTACAACAGGAAACTAAGGCAGGGTTATGTTCACAAATATAACTAATCTTCAATATAGATTTTAATTCCATGATTTTTTTTTTTTTTTTTCAATTTATCCGGGATACATCTACCTAATAGAACTCAAATTGGAGGAGAAATATTGTATAGGGTTTACTCAGAAGAAATTGAAATTGTAATGTATTGAATGGGAAAATTGTAGCCATGTCTTTAGATGGCTGGAGTAATGTACATAATGACCCTATAGTTTGTATCTAATTACCAATTAAATTACCATTTTAGTAGAAACAATCAACACTTCTAGTCATTCCTATACTGGTGAATATCTTACACAATTAGCAAGAGAAGCAATAAATTTTATCAGAAGTAAATTTGGATGCACAGTAAAAAGCTTTGTGACTGACAATGCAGCTAATATGAAATCAATGAGACAAGTATTGTCATCTAAAAAAGATATTATCATACTTATGGGTGTGCTGGTCATATGCTGAATCTTTTAGCAAACAATTTTAACATTGAAAATGTGAGCAAGCATGTTACACAAATAATAAAATATATAAGAAATAATCGTCAAGCTGGAGCAATTTATAAATTAAGCGGAGGGACAAAATTGCCACTTTCTATTGAAACTCACTGTAACTCTGTATGTGATTCACTTGAAAAATATGTCAACAACTATAGCATTATTTTCACAATGTTTGAAAAAAATATAGACTTGGATCCCATGATTGGTAAAAACGTAAGTGCTATACAGATAAAGTGAAACACAGAAGATTTATTGAAAATATTGAAACCAATTGCAGTAGCTCTAGATAAGTTGCAAATAGATCAAACAAAAATAAGTGACACTGTTTTTTTTTAAAAAAACAGTGTCACTTAATTTTTAAAGATTTGATGAACAGTTTATCATTTTTATCAAACGAAAAAAAAAAAAAAAAATGAATCTAGACACCTTGATGTGAGTGATGCTCATTTCCTGGCAAACACAAAATCCTAGATATTTTGGATCTAATCTTTCTGAAAATGAAAATGAAGCTGCCATGAATTTCGCAGATAAAGAGTTCAAGAATTTGTTACCAATATTATTCAAATTAAAAACCAAATCTACTATAACATAATGGATATTGAAGGTTTATTAAATGCACCAGCTTCTAAGGTCTTGTTCATTTTAAGTTAAGAAACCAACTTGGGGTAGAAAAAGCAGCAAAGCTTGTATTTATATATAGAACATTAAACAATGATATATTGAATAATTTTGATGAAATATAACAATAATATTGATAAAGAATATAGTTTACTCAAATAAAATATGTTATGCTTTTTTTAATTTAAAAGGATAACTAAATATGCATTTTTTAGTAAAAATCTAATTTAAAGCAAAAAAACTATGTTTTTTTTTTTTTTTTTTTTCAAAAAACGTTTTTTTTGCAACCCTGTTAGTATTACCAGTATATAGCTTATTTACTTCATCATAAAAATTTTAGGTAATAAACAACATTTTCACTATTACATGTAATGTGGTTTTTTGTTTTCCAAATAGTTTCTTTAGTTTCATAGATGCCTCTTATCTACTTTTTGAAGGTAAATCTTGTAAGTTTTAAACTAAATATCTTTGCATTTAAACAATCTTTTTGTTAGTTACTACAATATATAAAAAAGTCTTCTTAATTAATAGGTGGTTGTTAAAGAGCCAATACTGAACAAATATTAGATATTCAATACTGAATAAATATTTTATCTAATATTTATTCAGTATTGAATAAATATTAAACATTAATAAAAATATAATATAATACTTATAACATAAATATTAATAAATAACAATTCTCGTTTATCAGAAGATACTTTAAAGTAAAAGATTTGTTTCACTTACAAAAAGATGTCAATTAAGATTTTTATAGAATTGTTAAATTAACAGTCATCATCCAGTCATCATCCATTGTACATGTAATGTCTGATGAAGATGTTGAAAAAGATGAGAAGATGAGGATACTACAAAAACTCTTAAAGTTTTCAATTCCTAAGGAGTTCATGTAGGGCAAACCTAAAATGCCTGTAATCACACCGTCTACAACACTATCGGATTTAGTTGGTCATCAGAGATGGTTTGTCAACCTTTCTGTCTATAATTCTTTGACATAAGTAACATACATTTTACAGCACATAATTTTTTATATAATAATGCTTGACAGAAAGAGATTATCTTATTAATTACAAGTTTTTTTTTAGGTTTATTTAAAAAAAGAAGTTTTACACCAAGTACTTAGACCTTTATATCTGGAAATAATAGATCTAGTAACTAAGTTCTAGATTGCGCATTTTTTTCAGAAAAAAAAAGTTTTTTTGGCACACTCTACTGTTGAGGTTAAATTATCATGACATTATTCATAAATATGTCTATTGATATAATATAAATATAATAGAAAGCTGTAGTAGTTTGAAAACTACAAGTGTAATTAATTTCCTTTTGACAGCACATACATTGTGTAGTTATTCTAGGTAAACAAATTAAATTATAAATTACAAATCATATAGCTCTAGATATTTATCAATGCGAGTTTTGAATAAGTTTAAGCTTTCACTTTTGATGATAAAATCTGGTAGTTTGTTCCACATTGATGAGACTCAATTAGTTAAAAATTGATGACGAATATTGCAGTTTTTAACTATTTCTCTTCTGATTTTGAAATTATAGCCCCTTGTGTTGGGCAAATATGAAGCAAAAATGTTACAATCTAGTTCTACATTATTTACTTTTTGAATTAGTTTATACATTTGAATTAAGTTGACTCTTTTATGTCTTTTTTCCAGTGTGCTTAAGCCAAGTATTTTAATTCTTACTTCATAACATTGTTTTTGAATCTGGGATATCCATTTATTGGTGTAACATTTAACTTTTACAAGTTCAATAATATCACTTTTAATGTATGGGCACCATGCTTTTATATACTTTAACTTTTTTTATTGCTTTTAATTATAACTATTATCTAAAGAAGTTAATTTCAATATAGACATTATCATTTTTAGGAAAAACTGTAACAAAATCAATTGTAAGACCAATTGGGTCATTTAATCGAGAAGAATTTTCAAATTTATAAATGTCAAGACATTGGGCCAAATTATGCAACTATTATCAATATCTAAACTAAAATATTTTTCAAGACTTACTTTTTGTTTAATTAAGTACTAGGATAATATTTTAGAAAAAAACTTTCTAAAAAGTGATAGCAAGGCATGCATTATCAGGTGCAAGACCTGCACCCATGGCTGTACCTGTCTCTAGCTAAAACAATTGCATATAAAATATGAAATTATTGCCATTTAAAGTATGCTGATTAATTTATAAACTCAATTGCAAATCTTTCAACTATCTTTATAGTATTTTACCCAAAACTTTAGGACTTTTATGTCAAGATTATGTGGATTACTACTATAAATGTCAAACGTCATACAACTTTCTGAATCAAGTTCTCATGGAATTTGTCTAAGGAAATCCCAGTCATTATTTTATATATTTTATAAAATGTTTAGTGTTTTTGCAAAACTTTATTGAAAAACAAAATTAACATTTCTAAATGTTTTTTAAACATCAAATACATCACCTACTGGTTATTGTAAAAAATAAAACGTTTTTTTGTTAATATATGAAGCTTGAGATTAAAGAAATTTCACACCTTTTAGACTGATAAGCTTTTTGCAATGTAATTATCCAATCGTCTCTTTCAGAATCTGTCTTAGCAATCTTTAAATCAAAAACAGAATTATTAAATAATTTTTATTTGTTAAAAAAAAAAAAAAAAATGTATTCACCAAATAATAAGTACGGGTTGGTGTAATAACATCAAAGCCATGCTTTGTTTTATTTGAAGATGTCACAGCGATAATCTGAACAAAAAAAAAATAATAATAATATCATCATCATCATCATCATCATCATCATCATCATCATCATCATCATCATCATCATCTTTATTGTATCATCATCATCATTATCATCATCATCATCATCATCATCATCATCATCATCATCATCATAATCATCATCATCATCATTATAATCATCGTGTATATATATATATATAAATATATATATATATAAATATATACATATATATATATATATATATATATATATATATATATATATATATATATATATATATATATATATATATATATTGTAAAATGTTTTTTGTATAATAATGTAAAAAAAAACTCGTGTTCGTTTAAAAGTGATCAATATTATAAAAACAAAGATTTTTATAATAGATCTAATATAATTATTTAGTATTAAAATGAAAAAAATACAACTTTTTGTTGGTACTCAGAGTTTCATGCCTGGCAGCATTCATCAGCCATATATATCTTTTTAAATCAAGAAATTAAAAAACTGTTTAAAATACAAATTAAGCAATGCAATGGGATCTGACGTCAAAACATTGACTACACGAAGTCTACCTTTAGCCTGTGTCGAATTGACAATTATTTTCCAATTGATCACAGGATTTTTATCATTATCTTTTAAGTTCCAAACCTCCTTTAACAGCTCTGTATCGTTTCTATACTTAGGGATATTAAACGATTTCAAATGGTTAGCATATCTCAGTTTAAAAGATGTTTCACAAATACCAATGTATGATTTTTTTATTGAAGGGTTATTCGAAGTGATGGTTGCTTGGTATACAATGTTGTTGGTCAAGCAGTTATTGTGTAAAGGACAATTGTTTTTATTAAGGCAGTTGCAGTTATCTTTATTAATGGTTAGATTTTTGTTTAAGATGTGCTTTTTGTGTAAATTTATTATTGATTTTATGTTTGGCATGCAACTGTAGCTGATTTTTATTGTGTTTTTGTTGAAAATTTTGTGTGGTCTGTTGTTAATTGGAAAATGTTTGACAATCAAGTTTAAAAAGCTTTTTCCTATATTTGTGGTGACATTTTTGCTATAGGGAGGGTTGTACCAGATTATTTTACGCGTACGGTTTTTCTTTTGTTGTTGTTTCAAGTTAGGTCGGTAAGACAAATTATGTTTATAACCAGAGTTTCGTAGTGCTTCATTATAAATAGGTACAGATTTTTTAAACACCTCTTCACTGCTAGAACTTCCGGACAATCTGAGTTCAACATTTTGCGGTAGTTGTTTTAGTATATTAGGAGGGTGGTTAGATTGAGCATGTATGTAGTTTAAAGTATTATCAGGTTTGCAGTATGGTTGGTATGACTGGTCGCAGAGGTTAAGAGTTACGTGGAGGTAATTCACAATTTTGAGGTTGCACTGTATAGATATTTTGAGATTGTTACATTTGAATAAGTGAGTGATATGCTTTTTAATTTTCTCCATTTGCTGACCAGTAGCCTTTTTAAAAACTGCTAATCCGTCATTGCGGTATAAGCCAAAGTTTACTATAAAAATGTGAAATTTGAAAAAGAATGAATATCCCAACAAACTCACATATCTCCGCACCATCAAACGCACCCATGGTAACTTCAAACAAACCGCCTGACTTTTTCATCCAAACCTGGCCTTATCAAACAGTAAAGATTTCCTTGCATGAATAATAATTGACTTTAAAATTTTATCTCAAAATTTTAACCTGAAAAAAAACATATTTACCTAAAAAAAAAAGTTTTAAGCAATCTAAGGTACAAAACTATAACATTTTGAAGTTACGTTACGTCTACATCAGTCACAATAGGTAACAAGGTTTCATTCTCTAATTATTAATTAAATATTAAGTAAACAAACTTGAAAATGCAATTACAATAACATCATTGGCACATCGCTAAATAACATCATTTATTTTATTTTTATTGTAAAATAGCTTCTTCTCAATTGGTTACTTTGTCACAAAATAAAAATTCTCCATTCACATTGTTACGCTTCAATTCCCCTGCAAAATTTAAAGATAAGAAGGAAACAGAAAAAAAAGATTGCATAAACCATGTTGCACAGACTAATGCTAGTTGTGGTGCAATATATCTTCAGCTTAAAGTATTATTTTAATTTGATTTTCCTTTTAACGAATTAGTTGTAATTCTCACCAAAAAATTTGAATCCTCAACAAGCTTGACCCAACTTTGCAATTGCATTTTTATAAAAGATGTTTTAAAAATATTACAAAATAAAAACATGTTTATAACTTTATTTATAATTTTAACCAATAAAATGATAATTTTTTTTACCATAAATAAGAAAAAAACTACAAAAATTACAAACGAACATACTTCTGTCAAAGCGATTGTTCCAAGCAGATCCAATTCCTAAAAATAAACATTCTAAAAATTATATATAACAGAACATAACAAAATAAGTATTACTTAAAGCAAAATGTAGTAAACATATCATGGTCAGTTCAGATATCAATCTATGAAAACAGCTTGATATTTAATACAAACTTATAAAAAAGGTTGAACCACTTAATGGTGGAGAACTGAAATTTGGATTTAAAAAGAATACAGATTTTCTTGTAAACAATTACAATAAAAATAAAACTTCATAAGTTATATACCATGGCTTCTGACATAACATTTTAATGTTATAACTCTATTATTTTTTAAAGGATTAATATTTACTTTAAATAAGCATTTTATGTCAATAAATCTGACAAATTATTAAATTATATAAAAGTTACAAAAGTGGTGACATTAAAATTGTTTATTTAAATATAAAAAAGTAGTTTATATTATAAAAAGAATAAAAGATGAAATAATGTAAACTTTACTAAACTTTTATTAAAAGTAATATAATTTGTCTTTTATGTTAACTAACCTTAATAACAGCTCCTGGGCTATAGTACTTTAAAGATGATGTAGTTACAATAAACCATCTTTTCCTACGAGCCTGAAAATGATAGTGATAAATTTAAACACGCTAATAAAAAAATATATATGGAAAAAGACCAACCTAAAAAACATTATTGAAAGTACTGAAATATTATTTCAGGTCCTTGTTTCACTGCTACTATCTAATGCAGGAATAAGTTTTTCTGTTTTAACAAATAACAAATCAACAATAGAATTCGAAGACTGAAATGTGGTCAGAAAATAAGTAGTAAACTAAAGATGAGATATTAGAAGTTTGTTAATTACAGATTTTAAGACTTTACTAATAATAGTAAAAATGTATTGGGCTTAAGTAAGAGGGGTCAGAGTAATCATGTTTTTTTAAATTACAACCATTGATGCCATTTTATAACAAGTAGAAAAACAAAATTCAGTTAAGAACATATTTTTAATATAAGAACTTTTATTAATTTCTAAATTATTTATTATTATTAAATAATTTAGAAATTAATAAAGAAATTCCTGGAAAACATTTTAATATGACTGTGAAAAATAATTATAATCCGGACTTTAAGCTGTGGAGGAGTTTAAATAAGATGTATCATAAGCAACAGAAACAGGCATCATTAGGGTGGTTGTAGATGCGACACACCCCCTTCCATACCCCTCTCCCCACCCCCCTTCTTTCACACACACACACACACACAATTACTAAATCTTCGGGGCTGATCACATGGAGAAAAAACATCCCGCCTAACCGAAGTACTCAGTAACCGAAATACTCATATATATAGGTAGTACTTCACATATGTATATGCATTTTAACCTGTGATCATATGGAGAAAAAACTTCACTAAAGCGGAATATTTTTAAGGTCACACGATGTTAGTTTACAAATACAGTTGACTATCGATATCTCGAACTTTTGTGTATCTTTATTTCTGTAAATTTTTGTGTATCTTTATTTGTGTAACTTTATTTCTGATTCCTTGCACACTTGTGAGAGCTAAAATCCTCTTGATATCTTGTACTCTTGATTTCTAGAACTTTTTTTTCCGGTCCCCTGAGAGAAATTTTTTCCGGTTCCCCTGAGAGTTCGAGGTATCAAGAGTTTACTGTAATCATTTGAAATTAAAAACTAAAAATAGAAATTTGATAAAAACTTTCGATTTACAAAAAATTATTTGATAACTTTTAACTTTTACTATATGCATATTAAAATTTTTATAATATTTTATGTTTACGAAATAAATATCATAAACAATTTATAAATAACGAAAAAATTTAAATTTAACATTCACAAATATTCGTGGCCTTTAAAGTAACTTCTCTTCTGTTAAGTCTTATCTCTTGCAAAGTTTACCAGACCTACTTGCTCTTCGTAAGACTAATTTGAGTTCAGCTGTCTCATCTTATGATCTTAGTGCTGTTTTTTTTTTTTTTTAATTATTTAGGTGTTTTTTTTTTGTTTTTTTTTTTTGTATTTAGGTGCCCCAAGAAGACCTAACGGTCTTGTCACAGACCACCGCGGAAGTGCATATAACCAGGAAGTTCACGCCTCCTTCCTTACCGTGACGTGAAAATATGTCCAAAGCTCGTTTCGAACCTGGATCTTTTGCTTATAAAGCTAACGCTATCGCGCCACGGCCGCTACTGTTAGTGTTGATGGTTATCTTCCTTTAACTCGTAATGACTCCAATAGTCACATGCTTGGTCTGGACATATACATTTTTAAGAATTCACCTATTTGCAGGGAAACTAGGTTTAAATCCACAAGCTATTTTTTTATGTGCTTTTGTTTAGCACCACTTCACTCTATCGCCATTATATAGCATCATTCTATACCGCTCTCCTTCATCTCCAGACTGCATACCTTTCGATGTTATTTCTGTTCAAATTACCAGGGCCTCTCTCTTTATCCTTCAGCCAATATTGTTGTTGTTTGGTGACTTTAATGCTCATCACACTGAATGGCTTGGCTCTAGAGTGATTGACTCTGCAGGTGTTAAGGCTCACAACCTTTGCCTTTGCCATCTCACTTTCCAGACAATCCGAATCATTAACCTTTTCTACTCCACTTATGTCTTGTTTCTGATCCTAGTCAGTGCTCAGTTTCTCTACATTCAACCTTAGGTGATTTTGATCAGGGTTTGTCTAATTCCAAAACCGACCATTCTCAAATTAAATTTTTGAGTTGAAATACGAAATCTCGTATTTTATTTCAAAAACTAGGTACTCGTGACTTCTGGGGAATCTTTTACAGTATCTACAACAAGGGTAGATTTGTTATTCCACCTCTTTTGATTTAAACAAAGTTTAAATTTTGACTTTTTAACAAAATTTAAATTTTGTTACAAATTCATTACCGGGATCACGGTATTTCAAAGGCAAGATTTCTTATAGGTGGGTTGAATAATTTTTACATATGAACGCTATGTTAAAATTATATGAGATTTAAACGAGAGGCGAGATCTCGGAAGTTTTTCTATCCCGGATCGGCGAAATAATTTTTATCCATATGAACACCCCATATTCGGCAATTCAAAATGAATTTCCTTTTGAAATGGTACTTTATACATTTAGATTATTTTACCTTTTTAAATTTTTGTTTTTGCAATCAATAAAAACAAATGGTTTAAAACCCATTCAATTGTAGGATGTTGGTTAGTATCTAATAACATTCTATAGACACTTTATTAGGTAAAATTGTGTAGAAATTGAATAAAAGAGCGATAAGAACAGATTATTTAAATACATTTAAATCCGTATGTATGAAATGAGTCAAAATTGGCAAATAAAAATTGAGCAAAATTGCTCAAATTTTTATTAACGTAAATGTAAGCCACTTACTCTAAAAGTAAGCAATTTACTCCAAAAAATCTGAGTAATTGCTCAGCTTTACGAGAATGAAAATTCCTAAAGTTTTTATTCACGTAAAGCTGACCAATTACAGACTAAAAACATTTGCTTTTTTTATTCACACGGCCTGATATAAACATTATGTAACGTTTCATTCAATTGCGAAAAGGTTTAAAATTGTTAAGAAAGGAAATGTCTATGTACATATGTTGTCTTACATATGTAAGACGCTTTAAGTTAACTATCTACGGATTCTGAAAATATACATTCTATGCATAGAATTAAGGGAGATAGAAGCTGTTTTGATAGAGAGGCCAAAAAGAAATTGCAAAATTTTGTTAAATTTAAGGTCGCGAGGCCGGTGATACATAATACCCATTTCCACCAAACCTGCACTTAGATAAACTGCTAAACTGCGTTTTATCGTGTTTTATTAAAACAAGATTGTAAGGTTGTCTTATTTATATAGCTTTTTGCGCAAATAAATCATTTCTAAACTTAATGAGAGTAAAAAAATATTACGTGTTTAAAATACTATTGTTGAAACTTGTTTTATTGTCGGTGTGAATTGGATATAAACTGTCAAATTATCTTTATTTTTTCATTTGATTTTAACAACTTAAACACAATATTAACACTTGTTTTCTCATCAATTAATTAAAACGTCGTCGATGAAGACGCTTCGCGTTGCAATAGATAATAGACGGACAATAGGATTTAGGAATCTAGAAATATATAATATGGTTTAACAACAAAAATGTCTAAAAAAAGCTGATGCCGAGACAACAAACAACAAACACGGGAAGCGCGCAGCTCTGAGGCTTTAGACAAGTATATATTAACGCGACAGTGAGTGTGTCAGTCTTGAAAAATCTAGAGCAGTATTATGAAATCACAATTATATAAAATGCATAATACCACAACACATGACTCTGGAGGATGTTTCTTTTTGATATGACAAAAATTGTTCTCATTAATATGATAAATTCTGAATTATAGGTTCGGAAAATTTTAGGAAACTTCTCAGCAATCTTTTGACTTACTTCCTAACTAACTTACTCCCATGTCTCAAGAACGCTCACACATATGTAGAAAATAGCTCCCACCATGATAGCAAACTACACGTCGGTGAATGCTCATTCTTAGATGACATCAATTGAGAAGATGATACGCGTAAAGAAACGTTTTCTGAAAATTGATTGACTGCTTTGAGTTTGCAAACTCAAAGCAGTTTTAAAATCTAGAATAAGGAAGGCTGTTTATCTAAAAATCCAAACGTGATTAGCTTGTCACCAAACCAATCGTGTTTGTTCTTTTCTTTGTGCAATTCACCTTGGGTTTGGTGATTTAGGACGATTAAAGTGTATATCACCAACGCGATTTCTCTGCATTGATGATATAGAAAAAAAAGAAAGAATGAGATGTAAATTAAGGTCGCGCCTAGAATGCACGACAATACTATAATTTTTCTCGCGTATACCCGTTTTTGCATAAACTTTAATGACTTTTCATATTATACTATGCTACACCCAAAGGCGAAATAAGGGGGGGGGGGGATTAGTGTGTGGGAGGGGTGTTTCAACCCCACCTCCCAAAGAAAGTGATTTTCAAATTATAATCGTTTTTTTGACGAATATACTCGGGCAGTCGGGTCACATAATTCAGTTGGGTGAATTTTAGTTTTCGGGAACTTTTATTTTTTTTATTTAAGAAACCAGTCGGGTACTTTTTAGGGATTCATCCCCGCTCCCTTCATTTTACTTGTAGAATTCCCTCTTACTACACCATTTCCAACATTAATGCGTGGCTAAAGGGATCTTACAGTGTTCTTATCGCGATCTTGTTAACAACATTTTTTATGTTCAGAAATTATAGAAAAAACTGAACACAATAAAAAATATATTGAGTCAGATTCATGGCTAGGCTACCCCAAGCACTCCAATTGGAAGCGAAGGGCCAAAACAATGATTTGGTTGAAATGGATAGTAAGGCTTACAAAATTTAAATAAATCTTGTATTTATGTGAAGAAGCCTTTTTTTGAAATTTTCACAACACAAACTTTATTTTTAACAGTTTGAGCGATCTAGAGGTTACCTGCTAATTTTTTGTCAAATTGTTCAAAACCTCTATATGCGGTGTTCTATGTATGTGTTCTTTCTAGCCATGAAAAAGCCATTAATGCTTCACAGAAATAACTAGGGATTGCGGTTTCCCGGACTTTTTCCGTTCCCGGGATAGCGGAAAATAAATTAAGTGTTCCCGGGATCCCGGGAAAACTTTTTTTTAAGGAAAATCAAATAACACAACACTTTTCTATTTTTCTCTTTATTTTTTTAACTATTTTTGAATTTAAAGTGATTTCTTAGAAACACCAGTGCATTAAGATGACTGTCTGTTAACCTAGTTCTAAAATTTGTAAATAAAAACCCAATTAAACTAAACACCCTTTCAGCCTAAACACTGGATGGACGAATAGTTAAAAGCGTATTATAAAGCATACCTAAACTATGCGATCTTTTATTTGTCGCTTCAAATAAGTTAAATTCTAGGCGCGTAGCTGGTTTATTACACTTAACTTCAAAGTCATCCGTTTTTTTTTACAAATTTTTCTAATCTAGCAGCCATAGATTCGGATGCCTGATTTATATTAACACTATTGTTAACTTTGCTACCGCCGTCTATTTCTTATGCTATATTATCAATTATTGGAAAAGATATTTCAATAGCTAAGTTAATCATAACTGTTTTAGACGGGATGCAAAATAAGTCACCATTCAAATCATTTTTTAGAGATTGTGGATTATCTAAAAATCGCAATAAACCAACAAGATCGTTTTTTCTTCTTTGACGTATTCTTTCAATTAAATTTAAGATCCTTTGCTAGGTAGTAATCTTGAGCATCAAGTTCTTTAACCATAAATTTTAATGTGTCGTCAACTGTTAAGAATGTTGCTTCCCTTCTACAAATTATTTCAGAACCTAAGACAATAGGTTCTAGACATTTTGACAAACTTTCAATTACTGTAACTTCATCATCAGATAACATTAGACTTTCTAAACTAAAATCAACTCGAGATTTAAAAACTGCTTTTTTAACTTTAATGAATCTTTGAATCATGGACAACATTGAGTTTCAACAAGTTTTTGAATCCAAAATTAGCAGTAGCTCTTGTTCAAATTCATTTTTAGAATAACGTTTTAAAGAATCCATTTTCATTATGAAGTTCAGGAACAAGATCTGGAGCTTGGTGACTAGTATCATTTTTTTCCTTCTCCTCCTCATTATCACCAACATCATCATCATCATCATATTTTTCCATAACACTACACTGTTAAAAAATTCCGTTAAAAAACGGAAATATACCACGTTATTTTGACGGAAAGTATCCGTATATCCATGTATGGTTGTACAGATGTATTATGTACGGAAGTTTTCCGTTTTTGCAGCTAATTTTTTAAATACGGAACTTTCCGTTGTATTAAGAACTGCAGTTCTGCATGCAGTTAACACGTTAAACCGCCATTAGTTGTGATTTTTCAAAAATATTT
>NC_061166.1:34481501-34601501 GCF_022113875.1 Hydra vulgaris | reverse complement strand
CATATAATATTCATGACATCTGTTTTTGATTTTGGTAGAGTGTACCCTTTATCACGAAAAAACTCACAATTTTGATCCAATTTAGTTATTGCACTTATAGTAAACCCATTAGTAGCAGCAAAACGAGCCAATCGCTCACCTAATGAAACTTTTTTTGTCATAGAATCGACTGTTAGTTGAACACAACGTTTTTCATTTGATGTTTCGTCTTCCTTATTTAAAATTATGTTGTGAATTTTTTCTAAGTACCACCTTTGCATAATAATACCTTTAGACAATGTTTACATTGTGCCTCGTTTGAATTTTTAGAATCAAAATAACTTCAAACTTTGGGAATTTTCGGAATTAAAGGCATTTTTTTTTAATTTCAAATTTGCTGTCATAAATTTCAATACGTAAAAACTATAAATAAACATTACTTCTTATGGTCCGGAAAACAAAACACTTTAGATTTTGGCGGGAAAGTTAGAAAATGTATGTTCGATCCCGGAAAAAATTTCCCGGGACTTCGGGAATTTAAATTATTATTTTTCCCGGGAAACTCCCGGTAAAGAATTCCCGGGAAGAATCCCTAGAAATAACTAAATATGATTTAATTTAGGTAAGGTAAAGTTTTCAAGACTTGAAGTTCTCATATTTCTCCTTTATTCATTCTTATCTTAATTACGCTAATATTGCTTGATGTAGTACCAATAACCATAAATTAAAAAAAACTTTAATATGCAAAAACATGCAATCAGAATTATATTCAATGAAAGCCGTTATACACCCTCCTAACCTTTACTTACTAAGTTAAATATACTAAATACCTACCGAATAAATCATCTTCTAATTTTTATGCTCAAACTTTATATATATATATATATATATATATATATATATATATATATATATATATATATATATATATATATATATATATATATATGTATATATATATATATATATATATATATATATATATATATATATATATATATATGTATATATATATATATATATATGTATATATATATATATATATATATATATATATATATATATATATATATGTATATATATATATATATATATATATATATATATATATAAGATATATACATATTCACAACTACTTGTTAATTACAATTTTTTTACACATCGTAATATAAGGAAAATATACTTTCGTTACTTTCGTTATATATATATATGTGTATATATATATATATCGAAATATATATATTTCGTTACTTTCGTTATATATATATATATATATGTGTATATATATATATATATATATATATATATATATATATATATATATATATATATATATATATATATATATAGAGAGAGAGAGAGAGAGAGAGAGATTGTAGATTGTACTATATATCTTGTTAGTAAAATTTAAAAAAAAATTATTTAAAAAACTTTAATCCGTTATTCAGAACAAATCAAATTAAATACTTAACAAGATATTCAAATAACACCTACATCAAACCCAAAAGTTATTTTGCGGCAACTGAGTTTTCGATTTCAATTAGAGGACTAATGGCTTAAAATAATATACTTACAACTGAACTTAAAACTTTAACAATGTTTAATGAGTTTAAGGCAAAACTTTGACAGTTATTACCAAAGAATGATATGCCATAAAACTCTTTATGAAATTGCAATATACCTTTATGATTGATCTATCACATAAATGAAAGTCTATTCATTTTAGGAAAAATTTAGTTAAATGCACTTTGTAGCTTTTTAAATTAATTTGTGTCTTTGATTAATATGTATTGTTATTATTTCTTCTAACACCTGCTACCTACATCTTATTAGTAACTTACGGAATTTATTTATTTACACGGCAAATAAAATTAAAAAAAAAATTGCTTTGTCATTTCTAAAATATAGATATGAATAGGGTGAATCTCTAAAAAAATCTGTACCAATTTGTACAAAAAAGACTTAGATCCAAGCACTCCTCATGTCATTTAACGCATGATTTTACAGAATAATACATAATACATATACTCATTCAGTGCAAAAACAAAGTTACTCCTCGAAGGTTACTCCTTACATTTTGCTCATTACATGAAGTGAAAATAATTAAACGTATTGGTAAATAATTGCAGGAGCATATTCCTGTTCCAAATAATTGGTGCGGCAAACACAGAAGCCAGGATGGTAACTGAAAACATTGGATACCAAAATGTTGCTTACATCCATTCTTTTCCAAAGCAAACATCTTATTACATTAGAATAAAAATAAATGGTATTTATCTCCCAAGTTAAATATGCTAAAAATTCCCTAATAGAAAGAGTATGAACCTGCTATTTGCAGCAGTTTGGAAAACAGGTAAAATAAACTAAAGTCAATAATTGCTGTCTAACTTTACCAAATAATGACATCCAACTGTATTCTGGACCAAAACCTAAGAAGTAAAAAACTTGAAGTCAAATATGTTCTACCTAACTGTATTTGGTTCTACGATGTCTTCAAGCGCTAAGTTGCAAAAGACGGTAGCTCACATTCACAGACTAAAAATTATTTTTTAAAGTGATTTAACGTAAATAATAAAAAACTAATTTATAATTTGTTATTTCTAGTATTCTTTTATTAGATTTTAACAAAAATAACTACAGGCTAGTAAAGAAATTTATAATGAAATTTAACATAATAAATAAATATAGAACTTACGAAACTTTTTTTTTTTTTTTTTTTTTGTTTTAATAGTAAAAAATTTAACTTCATCTGTTTTGTGGAAAAACGAAAATGCTCCGTGATTTTATTTTATTGTTGTTAGTATTGATGATGCAAAAGATAAATTTGCAAAAAAACATACATTTTATACTAAGCTACTTTACACCTGTAAAAAAAACTGCGAGAATTTAGTTAAAGTTTATCAGTTTTCTCCTTCTCCTAAACAATTTGCAAAAGTGTAGTTTTATCAATTTTGCACAGAAGCTTTTAATTATTATCAGAGAAGCTTTCCTACCCAATGAATTTATACTTTTAATATATTTTTAAAATTCTAATAGAAGTTTTGAGAAAAAATATTTTAAAAACAAAAAGTTATTTCATTATTTAACAAAATCTGTCTGCAGGTAGATTTACTCTGTTTTATATATTATTGGGTTAATTGACAATTTTTTATAAATAAACATAATTATTTTTTTTTAATTTATATATATTTAATAAATAAAACAATTTATAAATCTAATAATTGGAAAAAATATTCTGTAAACTCAATGAGTGGTCAAATATAAACTGCAATACTTATATCCGTATCTGCTAATAAATCAAAATGTTGTTTTTACGGCTTTTTCTTAAATAACATAGAACTAAATGTTTATTCTTAACATTTCATTTAATTAACTTTTTAATTTTTTCTTTTGAAAAACTAAGCTTTTTTTGATGTTCAAGTGTACTTCTATTGGTTCAAATAAAGTGTACTTCTACTGGTTCAAATAAAGTGTACTTCTATTGGTTCAAATAAAGTGTACTTCTATTGGTTCAAATAAAGTGTACTTCTATTGGTTCAAATAAAGTGTTAAAGAGCAATACTTGAAACATTTAAATCATTTACACTTTTTAAAAGTTATATGTGTGTTTGTGTGTGTGTTGTGTATGTGCTTGTATATACACTACCGGTCAAAAGTTATAAGTGTGTTTGTGTGTGTGTTGTGTATGTGCTTGTATATACACTACCGGTCAAAAGTTTGGGTTCACTTGATAAATTGAATAATATGCAGACAAAAAAAAAAAAAAAAAGATTTTTCTTAAAGTATGTATTTTTTATATTGTTTACAATACAATAATTATACTTTTAGCAAAACCTTGCAGTATATTTTCTTTTGTTTATCTATGAACAAGAAATGATGATAAACATATACTATATGATCACAAATGTGTAAATATTTTTATAATCAAAACGTCTTAATAAATGCTTAAAACTGTTTACACTAGTTTTGAATAGAAGGAGGTTCAATTTCAGAAGTGAACCCAAACTTTTGACCTATAGCGTATATGGGAAAGAGAGACTTGCGTTACATTTTGTTTCATCTTTATGCGAAGGCTGGGACAAAGTGCCTATCCAAAAAAAGTTACCCAAACCAAATAAAGGTCTTTGCACAATAAAATTAGGATAATTCTTGATGTTGTAATTAAAAAAAAGCTATAATACGACAAAATATAACTTATTTTTACATATATACTTTTTGTACATATACAGCTTATATACATATTACATATTAATTATTTACTCTACCTCTCTTTTCCCTAAATTGAATAAAAAATGTTTTTAAAATTTAAATATCAGGAAACATAACCTTATGAGTTACTATTATTAATAAATTTTAATTTTGCCAAACATAATTTAATAAAAATAAAAATAAAACAAAATTACCTGATAAGATTTTTTGCCACACTTATATAGATAACCTTCTTTAATAACTGAATCCATTTAAATTCAGTAAAGTTATAGTACATAATCTAGTAGAGCTATAGTACATAAACTAAATTCAACATATAGAAAAAAAAAAAATCATTTACGCATAAAACGAAAGTCTTAACAAAATCAATATACAGTATTAAAAAATTTTTGGTGTTATTTTTAACAGTCTGTTGTTTGTTTTTGAGCGCTAGTATTTACTTTGCCGGTATTTTGTAGACATTAAAGTACAAAGCATTTTTATGTACTGAAATTAAATGAATAAAACCTCATTATCTGATAGCAAAATTGCAAGAAAAAAAGGAAAAAAACATAGTCCCCGCATTTCTACCAATATTTTAGATTGTGCTTAAATCTAAAAAATGATTTTAAATGGTATATAACATGTTTAATTGCAAATTAAGACCTTTGCTGCTAAAGACAACTTCTACTGGTAAAAGTTTATTCTACGTCACTGTTTCCGTCCGAAATTCTTTGGCCAACAGCTCAACTAGCAGTTTTTTTTTTTTGTGTGCGTGTATGTGAGTCATTTAGAATGCTTGAAATGGTTTTGATTTCAGATAAACACAAGGTCAGTGATCGATCCAAGAGATGTGGTGGGGGCTTATGCATCCCCCTCACCAGAATCTGAAAGTCCTAAAATATCTTAGAAATTGGGGATCTTTTTTCTTTTCTATTTGAAGACTAAAATATGGTACAAAATACAAAAATATTTCAATATCTAGCCCGCTACCCCTCACACACATACACACACCAAATAAGCAATAGTTTTTTTACTTTATTGCCACTTGTCAATCTACTCCTACCCTAGCTATTCCGGTTGCGTTATTTCTAATTAATCTTTATAACTTATCACTGAAGTATTTACATAATAATTTTATTTTTACCTCTAATTTTATTACTGGGTATAAAAATGATGGGATATTTTATTTAAAATGAGATAATGCTTATTAATAAATTTTCAAAATCATCTCTTAATATCGGTCACTTTATTAATTCAATTTTCTATTGTTGACGAAACAGTTAAGTTTCGATGAAATTTTATTATTTGCCAACGATTTATTGAAGCACGGAATTGATTAAAGCACGAGGTTCATTAAAACAACAATTCCAGCTATTGTAAATATTGTCATAAAGCGCGAGACGTTTTGCTTTTTCACTTAAATCCGTAAGTGACCAAAGTTATTTTGAAACTTCATTAATTTTAGTAAAAATAAAAGGTGCCATTTTTTCCCCGAACACACTTACTTTGCTAATTCTCAATTATAAAATGGTTTATATGATCATTTAAGCTTAATAATTTTCTTATTTTAAAATTTAATATCGTGTATGATTTGAAATTTGTTGTATTTAAAGCAAAATATTCAAGTAAATTGCAAACAGTACCATTTAATGGATATTGTTAACACAGTCTCAAAAATATTATATATTTAAAAAAAGTTTGTAAAATCCGATTTTAAAATGCTTTTTTGAAAACATTCTTGAACAACCTATACAGAAAAGAAAAGTTTCTTAAAGTTAATTATTAGAAGAGTGTGCATATATTGAATAATATCCAAGGATAGGCGCATTAGAGTGAAAATATATCAATTATTTAGCTTAAGGATAGACGTAAACACAGCCGGCATGTGGTCCTAAAAATATGTCTTTTGAATGTTCAAAAGACGTTTTTTGTGACCAAATACCGGCTGGGAAGTGTATATACAACTAAAGGTTTTGCTGTGAGTAGGCAGTCGGATAATATAAATGGTTTTAAGCTTCCATTCGTCCTTTGTAAGTTAAAAACACTTCAGATTTTATGCGGTAAATGGGAATTTAGGCGTACTTTTGGTTTACGTTTTTTTTTGCCAACCTCTGTTAAACTATTCTGTTACGTTACAGAACGTGACTTAACATACTTCAAGTGCGCATTTTCTTAATTTTAAATGTAAGCTACTTTTTATTCAAAATTAATTTTTTCCGAATGCTTCTATTAACTCGTCTCTCTCTGTTAATCTTTCTGTTAACATAAAATCCTGATTTTCTTCAAATTTTCACAATATTTTCTAATTAGTTTTGCAATAAGTCATTTAATGATTTTAATTTAATTGCAAACTACTAACTTACTAATTTAATTAATTTTAATTAATTTAAACTTTTTTTTTTTTTAATTTTAATTAAGTTTTTTTTTTTAATTTTAATTAAGTTTAACTTTTAATTTTAATTAAGAACTAGTTTAGTTAATTTTAATTAAGTTTTATATATAAGAAGAAGAATAATAATTTTTATATGCAATTAGCAAAACTTCATGAAAAATAAATTTAACTGCAATATAGTTTTAATATCATATAAAAGCATTTAGGTTTTAATAATTCGTTTGTAAACCTTTAAAAGATTTTACTTACAAGTTTTAAATAAATATAATTGTTTAAATAAAAGTATTTATACTTTTTAGTACATTTAAACTTAATTACAGAAATAGGTATTTTTGGTGTATCCATTCATTTGTAGCATTTGCAACACTAAACCAGTGTTTATGATGCTAAAAAATTAAAAAAAGACTATAATAAGACAATTATTAAATAAATATTACAAAGTAGGCTCCTGTCCGTCTGACTGGCTCTTTTTCTTTCAGAGAGCCTTTTAGAAAATAAATTTTTAGCGCTTTTTAATTGCGGTTATCTACCACACGACGTTTTTATTCGGATATAAAGAATTTTTCAAATTAAACACCGGATATAAAAACGATTTTGACGCAAAGGAAAATCTAGTTCGGTAAAACAAAATTATAGGTTTTATCTAACAAAAACAAAATTAAAATTAAAGATTAATAGCATTTACTAATTTTAAAACAAATAGTTTTATTGTATAAACTAAATAACGTTATTGTTTGTTAAACAAATTAAGTTTAAAATATACGCGTATAATTTTCTTCATGTAACTGTAACTCTTCTGAAAAGAAGTCTTTGTCTTCTTTTCAGAAGAGTTACTGTTTCACGTTTTGCCAGACAAACTGCATATACAAGTATATAAGGGAAAGCATTAAGTTGCTCGCTTTTTCACTTTTTCAAAATAATTGTCTTTCTTTTTAAAATCTATTTGGAGCACAAAATTTAATTAACGGTCTCACAAACACTTTTATTGTATTTTAACTAAATTTTATTTTTAGATTTTATCTAAAACTACATTTTCTTTAATTAGAGATTTTGTCATTTGTTTTAACCACGTTCAAAATTTACTTTTAATCCAAGTAGCACAATTTAATTATTCCAACGTTGACTGAACGCTTTTCTTGTTGTTAGGCTAACGAAGCATTGTAGTTGGCCTTATTTTGGCATTGCACTGGTATATGGCATTGGCTGAAGATCGGGCTTGTTGTAGTATTTAATGATGCCTTACAGTTGACAAACAAGGATAGTTTGTAGGAAAATGTTTTCATTATACTTGTTTTACCATGTTGGCGCTGCACATACGACGTTCTGTTGGTCTAACTTAATTTTTGTATTGAACGTTTACGGAAATTATCGCCGACCCGACAAAAAACGAAGAGAAATTAAAAATTAAAAAAGAGTATTAAAACTAGTTATTTAATAAAACCATAACTTTTCAGCATTAACTATTTAGGGCAGGATTGAACAAGATGCCGTCTTGGATCAAAAAGCTTATGCAGTTTTGTTAAACTTCTTTATCTTATTATTCACACTTTATCATATTATCCATACTATTAAAAAGGGCTTAACAGGAAAAAAAGTTTTAAACCTTGTATATATTTGTTTTTGATCAACTTACATTTTATTAAACGTAACTCCAATATAAACAGATACTACAATGAGATTTTGTGAAACTGAAATTCAAACAGTGAAACTGAATCGACAAGAAGATCTGGTCTTCTGCAAATTTCACGCATTTTTGTAATAATTTTGCTCTCAAAATTGTAAAGATAAAAAAACGACAAAAATAAATAAAAATAAATAAATAATGCAATCAAGGAAAAATAATGCTGATGTAATCTGTAATATTTTAAAGTAGCGAAAAACTATTTCTCTTTTATGTCATTTAAAATTAAAGTAAAAAAAAAAAGTATGCGCAGTTAAAAAAAAAAATCAATTATCATTATTAAAATAATGTTATATAATGTTATATAAAAATTAAATAGAAGATTATGAAAGTGTTTAATTGAAATTGTGTGTAAGTGTGCAAATAATTTGGCACCAAATTGTATATAAACTAAATTCATGCTTTTTATCCACTTGAAGTTGGTACAAATAAGTTAGAATAGACTTAATTTATTTAATGTAAAAATAAATAAAAATTGACTTAATTTATTTAATGCTCATTTTCCAGGATGTTGTTATATATGGAAGGAGTGCGCTAAAATCGTTTTTAAATGTTTCAAAACATAGTAAAAACTATATGAATTCGTTATTTAAAATCCAGGAAATTTCAAAAAGTGTTCAACAAAATAAGTTAAACTTGTTCCTTCGACTTCTTAATAACAAAACAACTGCAGACATTATCTTTTCACAACTGCAACACCCGTTATTTCAACATTCGCTTGTTAGTGATATTCAGGAACTATGCCATCTTCAGATATTAAATTTTCAAAACCTAATTCAAAATAAAAAGAAGGTAAAAATACCACTTTCTAAAAGTAAAATTCCTTCCGAAGTTGAACGAAACTTGAAGTATGCAATAGAGTGCTGGAATGCAAAAGAGCAAAGAGGAGTTTTCAAGCAAATTCTGGAAGAAAACGTTTTTAAGCAAAGTCATCCGAAATAACTTTCTTATTTTTTTCTTTTTACCTTGTAAATTGGGTGTTAAATAAATAAAATAATAATAATAATAGTGCTAAGATAAAATAGAGCTTAAACTAATGGACGGTGAAAACTTTTTTTTTAAAAGTTAACCAAGTAATTTTTTAAAACACTTTTGCATACATTTTGTACAAAAATACGTTGGATTTGCAATTAGGCCAAACGCCTTTTTTGCGTTTTTACTTTCTGTTTTAAATTTGGTTTTACTACACGTGAATTTCTTCATTGTTTTTGTATATAGTACTGAAAACAATAAATAATAAAATAGATCATTAATATAATCCCATTAATTAGATTTTATTATTGTACCTGTTCTTTATTCTTTTTATTTCTTACCATTCACCCTTTATCTTTTTTAAAAGCACTGTGGTTGCATGTTATGATGTTTTAGTTAGAGTCGAAATAGTTTTCAATGTACAACTAGGTATTTATTTTTCGTAAGAGATTTAACTAGAGAAGAATAATCCGCTAAACCAATCGATTGGAACAATAACAATTAATTTATATTATTCAATAATTTTAGCAACTAGCTGGTTGTTGTATTAAACTGTAATACTAAAAAAAAATATTTTTATAATTTTGTAATAAATTTTTTGTTGTTGTTGGGTAATCAATGAACTTCATAAAAGCTTGAAGAAAAACTTTGTTAGGCCCAATGTAACAATCGAATAATACAACAGTTAAGTGAAACTTGCACGAATCAATCGATTAATCATGTGTCGATGCTACGCCAACATACGGTTAACTATAACTTGTTTCCTTACGATAATAAGTGTGTTGTTGCCAAACAATAATGTGTTAAACCATCATTGGATTAAATAAATGACTGCTCAGTTAGATAAGCCTAATACTTTTAAAAGTTATACAAAATGCAGAAAAACTATGCTTTATTTTAACTTATTTGGGTATTTCTTTTTATATCTACAAGCAATAAAAAAGAAAATAAATTTTAAAAAAATTTTAAATGTTAATGGAAAAAAAAGATAATCGAAATTTAATATATATATATATATATATATATATATATATATATATATATATATATATATATATATATATATATATATATATATATATATATATATATATATATATATATATATATATATATATATATATATATATATACATATATACATATATGTATTCATGGAAAGGAAAAAGTTATAACACAAATAATTTATCATTCATTTGAAAATCCGAAGAATCCTTAACACATCAAAGAACCCTAAACACATAGATTTTAAATTAGATTTTTTTTATCTAAATAAATTTTATTCCAAAATTAAATTATTTTAGGGTACATTTTTGTGGCAAATAAAATTACACATGAGTCATAACTGACTCATGTTAGATTGTTCAAATACTGACAATGATGCTGCATGCATAATTAGTGACGTAATAAGTCAGTATAGCTGGCAAAAATGCAGTTAAATTTTTTCCTTTTAAAAATATAGAAATCAGCTGGCAAGTGGAAATTTACATTTGTTGTTTGGAAGTAAAATTTACAAAAAGGTTCAGTAATAGCTGAGTAAGCATACCTTAGAGCTAGAAATTAAAAAGCTTGTTTCTGCGCTGGATGAGAAATTATTAATTTTTTTTGGCTACCGTTGCCTTGCCACTAACTTATATACATTTTCAATTACTAGCTGTCAAGTAATTACAACCATTAAATTATTTCTAATTTTTTTTTCACGTTTTTTGTTTACGCCCATTACTTCTAAGAGAATCGCTATCTTTGTGTATACTTTTAAGAAAACGAAATACTAAGAAACAAACAAGTGTTTTCTGCTTTTTCTCCAGAACAACCCGTGTCAAAACATTTTGTCTGTATGGTGCCGAAATAGGAACGAGTACTTTCAGTTTTTTGTTGGTATACTAATTAGCGTTTTTGCTGAAGTGATTTAAGCGTTGATTTTAGATTCTGGTCTGAACATCATATATAGTATATAAAAGCATCATTGGTAAGAATGGTTAAGCCAGTCCTTCACATTAAATGCTATTCCCGTGATAGTGCTCATGCTTATAATCTGTAGCAAAATAAATAAATGCGATTATAATAAATTAAAAAAATATATCTGGTGTGCGTGTATTTGTCTGCATATATATGTGTATATATATATATATATATATATATATATATATATATTATATATATATATATATATTACTCTTAAATGTTGTAATTCAGGAAGTTACAAACCTTAAAAAAGCACATTTTAGATTTTATTTTATAAAAAGTTTATTCTTTTATTTAGCTAATCTAGAAAATGCCAATTGTTTTTCAATTTTTTAAGGGTCTAGTCGCAGCACATGCTAATAGGCAATATCTAATTATAGTCTATTCGCACGTTAAAAATTTAAAGTTGCATTTCTTTATAATGAAAGTTAACGTAAAATTATAAATTATAATTTAAGTAATTTGTTTTGAAAGCAATTTAATCTAAAGTAATAATAAAAACTTATTACTTCAGTATAAATTTTCATTCTCGAAGTAATCAATAATAACAGTAACAATAATAATAATAATAATAACAACGTGCCACAAGATAAAATAAACTCTGAGAAGTACTTTTCTTTTAGTTAAAAGAATGTTTTTAATTAAAACCCTGTCCGAGCCAAATCCCTTGTTGATGTTATTATAATCCACTGTGCTTATCCATATATAGTGAACTACACCTATATATACACTACTCTGGGTCTATTCCTAAATAGTCAGTCAACAATAGCATCCGTGGCGCAGTGGTAGCACATTTGCCTCAGAAACGTAAGATCCGTAGTTCAAACCCACCTCTGGGCAAGTTTTGCGACATCGGTTGCGAAGGAGGCGTGAACTTCCTATTAAATGCTCTTCCGCGGTGTTCTGTGATAAGACCGTAAAGACTTCTTGGGGCACCTAAAAATCAACATAAAAAAAAACAAATTTACGCTCTACTGTTACATTCAGATTTAAACATTAAATTTAACAAATCTTAGTGTTTTTAATTTTCATTAAATTGGAAGATTTCCTTCTTTTTTATTTAACGTGCGAGTAGACTATAATCAAATATAGTCTATTGCTAAAAACGTTCGAATAAACGCTCTGTTTAAAAAAAAATTTTTGCAGAATTATTTTTTCAAATTCTTATTTCATTTTGCTTCTTTTGAAAATGCACATGACTTTAAAAATGTAATAACAAATACTTTACAAAAACTTTTTTTGAGATAATGTCATTTACACTCACTTTTAATGTTAGGGAACTTATAATTATTCAATTAAAATTTGAGGCAAAACACATTTTTCACTCCATAAAAGTTCATATCATCTAAATCAGGACACAAAGGAACAATATTCTGCACATGTTACAGGTTTCCAACTTAAAAAAAAATATAGTTTTCGACCTACAATATATATATATATATATATATATATATATATATATATATATATATATATATATATATATATATATATATATATATATATATATATATATATATATATATATATATATATATATATATATATATATATATATATATATATATATGTATATATATATTGTAGTATTCACATTGTATTCACTGTAGTTTTGCTCATAGGTCAAAAGCCTATACAGGTTCACTGTAAATACACTAAAAAAATGTTTGCTGGGTATATATAACTCATAACTTTAAATATCAAAACTATTACTTAAGAAATAAATAAGTATAAGATATCAATTCTAATATGTATTATAAGACTCAACCTTTTAATTTGATGTAAAAGTATATGTATTATATATAAAATATATTATATTTGAATATAAACGTATAGTTATATTAGTATATTTTATATATTTATATAAATATCTAAAGAATGATATAAATGATTTTCCAGAACTACTCTACTTTTTTATATATATTTGTCATACTTTTGTTTAAGTTATTTATATCACAATTACTACCTCATTATTGCTACTTTTTATAAGTACCTCTATTAATATATATGTCTCCATTATTATTATTATAATCTTCAATTATTACCTCATTATCACTGACACAATTATTAACTCAGCAAAAAAAAAGCATTATGCACTCCTGTCATTCATTTATTATGTTTTGCGAAGTTAAAACACAGCGCCAATTAAAAAATTTCGGAAACACGTGTATAAATAGAAGTATACTTTTCCCTCATTACTAAATTTAAGTTTAGAAAGATCAACCACTTTTGAACAACTTAAACTCCAAGAGGAAAAAATTATAAGGTTAAAAGATTAAAAAAAAAAAATGATTTTTATACTGCTTGCTTTGAATTTGTGTTCAGGTAATTTACTTTATATTTTTAAAGACAAACATAAACTTTTTACTTTGCACTTTATAACTATTTTTTATTTCTTGATATTGAACATTACTGTTACTAAACTAAACAATAACCAAAACCACGTTTTTTCATAATCAAATTACAATTAAATTAAATTCAAAATTACTGTTTTATCTTAAAGTTAAAGTAATTTACGAAGCACATTGTATATTAGAGGCTTAAAACCCATAGGGTTGTCAAGTGTCATCAGTAGCACTTAGCGCTGCTATACGGAAATAGCATTTTAGACATAAAAAGATGTTACAAATTCAAAATCTTTTTATGGAAGTGGGAAAGCAGTTTACAATATTTTTATTATATAGATATCAAAAGTACATAAAAATATTGTTAACTACCATAAATTCCTTTTATAGATAAAAGCAATTTAAGGGTTTTACAAAAAACGGCTATACTTTTTTACAGGCCGATCAGTTGGCACACTAAGTTGTGTTGACGTTGTAACGTTCCTAATTTTTTTTCAAAAATCAAGTTTAATAATTTTTTCAGATTGATTTTGGTTTGGTTTAACATTATTTAAAACTTGCTTTATAGCAAAAACGAAATATATTAAACAACTTTTACTAGCATGTGATCACGACCAACACAAGTTAAGTGCTCTAAAAACAATTTCTTTTATTAATTTATTTAAAACAAGTTATTTCTAAGCTTTTTAAAACAATTGTTTAATAAAAGTTATTCTAATTATTAAATAGGGGAGACCGGAGAGACCGGAAATAAAGGAGACCGGAGAGACCGGAAATAGGGAGACCGGAGAGATTTCGAATAGTTTTCACTCTATTTAGGTTTATTTAACAACTATTGTACTTTTTTTAAGCAACATACTTTTTTTTTTTTGTCAAACTATAATGATTAAACTTTCTTTTAAAATTTTATCCTTCTTTATATTTCTTGATTTTCAAAGTTTAAAAACTTTTTAAAAATGCTAGTTGAGGTTTAGTAGTATTTTTAAAAAAGTACGGACTTTCGTAGACGGAATTTGGACACTGTCAAAAGTCCGTCTAACTGTCCAAAGTTTGTTAAAGAATTTGGACAGACTTAAGACGTTCGAAAATACTTTGAACAGCGTTTAAAGTCCGTATATAAAAGTGTATATACGGACATATAGGGACGAAATCACCTTTTTATACATTATTATAGATATATATTTAGCAAATAACGTATGTCTGCCAACATATCGAGAGTTTTTAGCTCGTTTCGCAGCTATTTTATAGTAATTTTTTCATTCTAACCAATTTTTTTTTTAATAGTTACCGTTTTTCAGGATTTATAGGTTGTTTTTGAAGAAAAAGGAAATTAGAGTTAAACAATTAAAAAGGACTTGGTGTTAGATCATTTTTTTTAACGGGGGGTTAGATAAATATTTTATGGGGCTAGTTGGCTCGTATAACAATGGAAAAACAAAAAGATTTTTTTTTTTTAACATTCTTTAATTAAAGACGTTAAAAATATTATTATTTAATTACCGTTACCAACAGCATAATTAGTCAAATTTCTCGAACACTCATACGATTTTTCAGAATAATTTCTGAACAAAACTGATCAGATCTGTTGTTATCTAAAAAAAATTTACAATGCAGCAACATCATTATTAGATTCTTCGCATTAAAATAGTTTTTAATAGTTTTTAGAAATTTTGAACAAACTCCAAAAAGATATCACACGTCAAACTGTTGACTGCAAAATAGAATAGTTTTGAAATATCCTGTTTGGTTATTTTCTATTGTATTTAAGTTATTACTGAAATTAGTAATATTTAAAAAAATCTGGCTATTATTTTCTAAAAGAATCTGATTCCTATTATAAGGGTTTGTAATTAACATCTCTATTGACAAGCACAGAAAAGTTACAATAGTTTTGATCTTCTTCAAAACTGTTATCTTTAGATCATTTAAATTTACTATAAATTGTACACCTGAAATTGCACTTTAAAACCTATTTTAAGATGGTAATTTTAAGGTGGTAACTTTAAGGTGGTAATAATTTTTAGGATCAAAAATAATACTTTTTACAAAATAAAATTTTCATATATTATTAGAATGATAAATTAATGCTGATTCATATTTTAATAAGAGCCATGGTCTAAAAATGAATATTTAAGAGATTAAATTAATGCGAATCAAAGCAATTAAAAAAAAAATTAGCATTATTAGTCCACTGAAATTAAATTAAATAAAAAATAGATTTTAAACCTAGAGAATTCCTGCAATTGAGGGGATGGGGGAGTTGTGCCACTAGAGGATGCAAACCTTAAAAGTCTTTTTTGACCCTTTTAAATTAGCGGGAAGTTCCATCCTTAAATAAAAATCAAAATATTTTTAAATTGCACAAAACCTAATATTTTAGTTATTAAAAAAAATCACCTTTTTGTTGTAACACTTTTTGCCTTGACAATCACCACAGATTGCAACGCACTTTAGCAAACCACCTCAGTTTCTTGGCAATTTTTACAATTGGATTATGTTACACTAAAAAGATTTAAGTGGTGCGTCATAATCAGTTGTGATTTACATTTAAACGCTTATCAAGTGAACTTCATTCAATTACATAAAGATGGATAACTAACTTTGCAAATTTACCACCTTTTCAGTTGGTAGTAACTTAGATTACGTTCAATGATTAGGATAGGTTTAATGATACCTAAAAATGCTTCCTGAGAAGCAGTCCAGAATTACATTAACCAGAGCTAAATATATTTGCAACAGTAATTAGGTAGTTACCGTAGTATTTACAGCAATTACCTTATGTGCATGGTGTTTATAGATTATTTAAATATATAGCATAAAATAAAAAATATATGAAACTTATTTTTATTAACACTTTAATTTGCACACGACTGTAAATACTTTTAAATCCCTTAGTTAAGTAAATAAGTTGGTCATCAATAAATATACCTTTTGGATGTCATGTGATTTTTTTAAAAGTTTTAAGTTGGATTCAGTTGAAGAAATGGTATCACATATTGACTATACAAATATGCACAAACAATAGGTGTTCTTTAAACTTGCTGATTGTATAATTTAATTCTTCGATGCTCCTGAAATCACTGTGCAGGCTTTATCTCCAACGATACAAAATCATAAAACTACATCAAGACATAAGATATAGCTGATGACACATCAAAATATCATCAGCCACAACTATATTTGTTGATGTAATTAAAAGTTTTCGAGGCCAAACAGCAATGTATTATCAGTGTACACAATGACCACATAAAAATTTTTTTAATTTTATTTTCCAGCATTACTTTAATAGCGCTTATTCATTTAACTTGACATCGACAGATGATTCATAACTATGATGATGATTGGCAGATGATTCATAACTACGTGTTATATTAATAATAATTGGTTCTTTGCAAATCAAACACACGCCTCCAGCAACATGCTTAGCCACCTAAAAATAAATCTATACTTAACAAGCTTGTGTTTACAAATTGTAAAATATTGACTAGATGACATTGGAGTAACTGCTAATAGAAAGAAAGTATAAACATAGAAACTAAAGCCATGATAAAAACTATTTTAAAATTAAAAGATATTAAAAAAAAAAAACTCAGTTTAAAAGATAAAACACAAAAATGCATAAAAGAAGGAACCCTCTTGTTTAAACATTGACTAATTCATCTTAACACTAATTCTGTTCTTCAACATATGGATTTTTTTTTTTAAACCTGAAATAAAAAGAAAATACTTCAAAAAATAATTTAAACTTCAAACCTTTTTTGATTATTTTTGACATTTCTTGAAAACAAAAACCATTATGTTGAACAATTCATATCAAAACCCATGAAATATATAAAATTTATTGGATCATCATCATTTATATATCACATCATCAGATTACAATAAAATAGTAATAAAATCTTTTTTTTTAATATATGAAAAATAAATAAATTATTTTGAAGAACTATGAAACAATTAGATTAATTAATTTAAATTTACTTAAATTAGAAATGACAGTTAGGCTTAACGAAAATAATAATCAAAGTTGGTGACCAAAATAATGAAGAAATTTTTTTAATTTAAAACTAAATTAAACCAAAAACCTTACATTTTAACATTTTCATATTCATTTTTAATAAAACAAATTGCTTAAAAAAAAAATAATAATAAGTTTTAAGAAATCAAAAAATAAATCAATTTTAATAAATTTAAAATACTTTATTGTCAGTGACACACGATAACAATGACACAATTAACACAATAAAAAAATAAATAAAGTCAACAAATAACATTGACATAAAAGAGCTAAAAACATTTTAATATCAGTGACATGAACACAAAATAACAAACTCATACTAGATCAGACACACTTTGATATCAGAGATAAATACACATAACCACAAACACAAACAGGCTTACTTATATTTAAATAAGATCTTATGAGATGAACAACATAATTTTCAAAAAAAGTTTATAAACAATTAATTATAATAATCTAAAGCTACAAATAAAATATACGATCAGTTAAAACAATTGATTAAACCATAAACATTAAAAATAATCAAAAATAACTTATGTTCATATAAAAGAAAATTAGTATAAGATAATTTTCATCATGGCAAAATTAAACAAAATAATTAATTCCATAATAAGTTTTAAAAACCTAAAAGTTAACTATTATATAGTCTTGAAAAACTATAGTTATGACGTATATGTGATCCATTATTATCAAAAAAATAAATTTATGTTTACAGGACTCATATCTCTTCAAACAACTCAATTAATTATTCCAATTAGAGAAGTAAATTTAATTTCAAATATTTCATTGTCAAATGAAATTAATAAAGGACAACTATCGCTTGAAACAACTTTAAATGAAATAAACACTTCCATTTCCATTAAAAAAACAAATCAGGAAACAAATCAACCAATAACCGGAACATTAAAAACAACAACATCTAAAACACAAATAAACACAAACGAAGCATCACCAATAGAAGAAACAACAACTATTGTAAACACTGTAGCAGCTACAGACACACTTAAAACTACTCCATCTGAAGTTCAAACAAGCACAAACACAGTATCACCAATAGAAGAAACAACCACATTACCCAGTACTGACGCAGTTACAGACACAGTTGAAACTACTCCAAATAAAGTTCAAACAAGCACAAACATAGCATCACCAATAAAAGAAATAACAACATTACCCAGTACTGATGCAGTAAAAGACACAATTGAAAGTACTCCATCTAAAGTTAAAACAGACACAAACACAGCATCACCAATAAAAGAAACAACAATTATTGTAAGTATTGCAGCAGCTACAGAAACAGTTGAAACTACTCCATCTGAAGTTCAAACAACCACAAATAAAACATCACCATTAGAAGAAACAACAACTATTGTAAGTACTGCAGCAGCTACAGACACAGTTGAAACTACTCCATCTATAGTTCAAACAAGCACAAACACAGCATCACCAATAGAAGAAACAACAACATTACTCAGTACTGATGCAGTTACAGACACAGTTAAAACTACTCCATTTGAAGTTCAAACAACCACAAATAAAGCATCACCAATAAAAGAAACAACCACATTACCCAGGACTAATGCAGTTAAAGACACAGTTAAAACTACTCCATCTGAAGTTCAAAAAATCACAAACACAGCATCACCAATTGAAAAAAAAACAACTATTGTAAGCACTACAGCAGCTATAGGCACTGTTAAAACTACTCCTTCTGAAGTTCAAACAAGCACAAACACAGCATCACCAATAGAAGAAACAACAACATTACCCAGTACTGATGCAGTTACAGACACAGTTGAAACTACACCATCTGAAGTTCAAACAAGCACAAACACAGCATCACCAATAGAAGAAACAACAACTATTGTAAGTACTACAGCAGCTACAGAAACAATTGAAACTACTCCATCTGAAGTTCAAACAAGCACAAACACAGCATCACAAATAGAAGAATCAACAACTACTGTAAGCACTGCAGCAGCTACAGACACAGCTGAAACTACTCCATCTGAAGTTCAAACAACCACAAATACAGCATCACCAATAGAAGAAACAACAACTATCGTAAGTACTGCAGCAGCTACAGAAACAGTTGAAACTACTCCATCTGATATTCAAACAACCACAAATACAGCATCACCAATAGAAGAAACAACAACTATTGTAAGTACTTCAGCAGCTACAGAAACAGTTGAAACTACTCCATCTGAAGTTCAAACAAGCACAAACACAGCATCACAAATAGAAGAAACAACAACTATTGTAAGCACTGCAGCAGCTACAGACACATTTGAAACTACTCCATCTAAAGTTCAAAAAAGCACAAACACAGCATCAGCAATAGAAGAAACAACAACTATTGTAATTACTGCAGCAGCTACAGAAACAGTTGAAACTACTCCATCTGAAGTTCAAACAACCACAAATACAGCATCACCAATAGAAGAAACAACAACTATCGTAAGTACAGCAGCAACAGACACAGTTGAAACTACTCCATCTGAAGTTGAAATAACCACAAATACAGCATCACCAATAGAAGAAAAAACAACTATTGTAAGTACTTCAGCAGCTACAGAAACAGTTGAAACTACTCCATCTGAAGTTCAAACAAGCACAAACACAGCATCACAAATAGAAGAAACAACAACTATTGTAAGCACTGCAGCAGCTACAGACACATTTGAAACTACTCCAACTGAAGTTCAAACAACCACAAATAGAGCATCACCAATAGAAGAAACAACAACTATTGTAAGAACTTCAGCAGCTACAGAACCAGTTAAAACTACTCCATCTAAAGTTCAAAAAAGCACAAACACAGCATCAGCAATAGAGGAAACAACAACTATTGTAATTACTGCAGCAGCTACAGAAACAGTTGAAACTACTCCATCTGAAGTTCAAACAACCACAAATACAGCATCACAAATAGAAGAAACAACAACTATTGTAAGCACTGCAGCAGCTACAGACACAGTTGAAACTACTCTATCTGAAGTTCAAACAACCACAAATACAGCATCAACAATAGAAGAAACAACAACTATTGTAAGTACTTCAGCAGCTACAGAAACAATTGAAACTACTCCATCTGAAGTTCAAACAAGCGCAAACGCAGCATCAGCAATAGAAGAAACAACAACTATTGTAAGTACTGCAGCAGCTACAGAAACAGTTGAAACTACTCCATCTGAAAATCAAACAAGCACAAACACAGCATCACAATTAGAAGAAACAACAACTATTGTAAGCACTACAGCAGCTATAGACACTGTTAAAACTACTCCATCTGAAGTTCAAACAAGCGCAAACACAGCATCACCAATAGAAGAAACAACAACTATTGTAAGTACTTCAGAAGCTACAGAAACAGTTGAAACTACTCCATCTGAAGTTCAAACAAGCACAAACACAGCATCACAAATAGAAGAAACAACAACTATTGTAAGCACGGCAGCAGCTACAGACACAGTTGAAACTACTCCATCTGAAGTTCAAACAACCACAAATACAGCATCACCAATAGAAGAAACAACAACTATTGTAAGTACTGCAGCAGCTACAGAAACAGTTGAAACTACTCCATCTGAAGTTCAAACAAGCACAAACACAGCATCACCAATTGAAAAAACAACAACTATTGTAAGCACTACAGCAGCTATAGGCACTGTTGAAACTACTCCATCTGAAGTTCAAACAAGCACAAACACAGCATCACAATTAGAAGAAACAACAACTATTGTAAGCACTACAGCAGCTATAGACACTGTTAAAACTACTCCATCTGAAGTTCAAACAAGCACAAACACAGCATCACCAATAGAAGAAACAACAACTATTGTAAGCACTGCAGCAGCTACAGACACAGTTGAAACTACTCCATCTGAAGTTCAAAGAACCACAAACACAGCATCACCAATAGAAGAAACAACAACAATTGTGAGTACTTCAGCAGCTACAGACACAGTTGAAACTACTCCATCTGAAGTTCAAACAACCACAAATACAACATCACCAATAGAAGAAACAACAACTAATGTAAGTACTTCAGCAGCTTCAGAAACAGTTGAAACTACTCCATCTGAGGTTCAAACAAGCACAAACACAGCATCAGCAATAGAAGAAACAACAACTATTGTAAGTACTGCAGCAGCTACAGAAACAGTTGAAACTACTCCATCTGAAGTTCAAACAACCACAAATACAGCATCACCAATAGAAGAAACAACAACTATTGTAAGAACTTCAGCAGCTACAGAAAAAGTTGAAACTACTCCATCTGAAGTTCAAACAAGCACAAACACAGCATCAGCAATAGAAGAAACAACAACTATTGTAAGTACTGCAGCAGCTACAGAAACAGTTGAAACTACTCCATCTGAAGTTCAAACAAGCACAAAGACAGCATCACAAATAGAAGAAACAACAACTATTGTAAGCACTACAGCAGCTATAGACACTGTTAAAACTACTCCATCTGAAGTTCAAACAAGCACAAACACAGCATCACCAATAGAAGAAACAACAACTATTGTAAGTACTTCAGCAGCTACAGAAACAGTTGAAACTACTCCATCTGAAGTTCAAACAAGCACAAACACAGCATCACAAATACAAGAAACAACAACTATTGTAAGCACTGCAGCAGCTACAGACACAGTTAAAACTACTCCATCTGAAGTTCACACAACCACAAATACAGCATCACCAATAGAAGAAACAACAACTATTGTAAGTACTTCAGCAGCTACAGAAAAAGTTGAAACTACTCCATCTAAAGTTCAAACAAGCACAAACGCAGCATCAGCAATAGAAGAAACAACAACTATTGTAAGTACTGCAGCAGCTACAGAAACAGTTGAAACTACTCCATCTGAAGTTCAAACAAGCACAAACACAGCATCACAAATAGAAGAAACAACAACTATTGTAAGCACTACAGCAGCTATAGACACTGTTAAAACTACTCCATCTGAAGTTCAAACAAGCACAAACACAGCATCACCAATAGAAGAAACAACAACTATTGTAAGTACTTCAGCAGCTACAGAAAAAGTTGAAACTACTCCATCTGAAGTTCAAACAAGCACAAACGCAGCATCAGCAATAGAAGAAACAACAACTATTGTAAGTACTGCAGCAGCTACAGAAACAGTTGAAACTACTCCATCTGAAGTTCAAACAAGCACAAACACAGCATCACAAATACAAGAAACAACAACTATTGTAAGCACTGCAGCAGCTACATACACAGTTGAAACTACTCCATCTGAAGTTCACACAACCACAAAGACAGCATCACCAATAGAAGAAACAACAACTATTGTAAGTACTTCAGCAGCTACAGAAAAAGTTGAAACTACTCCATCTGAAGTTCAAACAAGCACAAACGCAGCATCAGCAATAGAAGAAACAACAACTATTGTAAGTACTGCAGCAGCTACAGAAACAGTTGAAACTACTCCATCTGAAGTTCAAACAAGCACAAACACAGCATCACAAATAGAAGAAACAACAACTATTGTAAGCACTACAGCAGCTATAGACACTGTTAAAATTACTCCATCTGAAGTTCAAAGAACCACAAACACAGCATCACCAATAGAAGAAACAACAACTATTGTAAGTACTTCAGCAGCTTCAGAAACAGTTGAAACTACTCCATCTGAGGTTCAAACAAGCACAAACACAGCATCAGCAATAGAAGAAACAACAACTATTGTAAGTACTGCAGCTGCTACAGAAACAGTTGAAACTACTCCATCTGAAGTTCAAACAAGCACAAACACAGCATCACAAATAGAAGAAACAACAACTATTGTAAGCACTACAGCAGCTACAGACACTGTTAAAACTACTCCATCTGAAGTTCAAACAAGCACAAACACAGCATCACCAATAGAAGAAACAACAACTATTGTAAGTACTTCAGCAGCTACAGAAACAGTTGAAACTACTCCAACTGAAGTTCAAACAAGCACAAACACAGCATCACAAATAGAAGAAACAACAACTATTGTAAGCACTGCAGCAGCTACAGACACAGTTGAAACTACTCCATCTGAAGTTCACACAACCACAAATACAGCATCACCAATAGAAGAAACAACAACTATTGTAAGTACTGCAGCAGCTACAGAAACAGTTGAAACTACTCCATCTGAAGTTCAAACAACCACAAATACAACATCACCAATAGAAGAAACAACAACTATTGCAAGTACTTTAGCAGCTACAGAAACAGTTCAAACTACTCCATCTGAAGTTCAAACAAGCACAAACACAGCATCACCAATAGAAGAAACAACAACTATTGTAAGTACTGCAGCAGCTACAGAAACAGTTGAAACTACTCCATCTGAAGTTCAAACAAGCACAAACACAGCATTACCAATTGAAAAAATAACAACTGTTGTAAGCACTACAGCAGCTATAGGCACTGTTGAAACTACTCCATCTGAAGTTCAAACAAGCACAAACACAGCATCACCAATAGAAGAAACAACAACATTACCCAATACTGATGCAGTTACAGACACAGTTGAAACTACTCCATTTGAAGTTCAAACAACCACAAATACAGCATCACCAATAGAAGAAACAACAACATTACCCAGTACTGATGCAGTTACAGACACAGTTGAAACTACACCATCTGAAGTTCAAACAAGCACAAACACAGCATCACCAATAGAAGAAACAACAACTATTGTAAGTACTACAGCAGCTACAGAAACAATTGAAACTACTCCATCTGAAGTTCAAACAAGCACAAACACAGCATCAGCAATAGAAGAAACAACAACTATTGTAAGTACTGCAGCAGCTACAGAAACAGTTGAAACTACTCCATCTGAAGTTCAAACAAGCACAAACACAGCATCACAAATAGAAGAAACAACAACTATTGTAAGCACTACAGCAGCTACAGACACTGTTAAAACTACTCCATCTGAAGTTCAAACAAGCACAAACACAGCATCACCAATAGAAGAAACAACAACTATTGTAAGTACTTCAGCAGCTACAGAAACAGTTGAAACTACTCCAACTGAAGTTCAAACAAGCACAAACACAGCATCACAAATAGAAGAAACAACAACTATTGTAAGCACTGCAGCAGCTACAGACACAGTTGAAACTACTCCATCTGAAGTTCACACAACCACAAATACAGCATCACCAATAAAAGAAACAACAACTATTGTAAGTACTGCAGCAGCTACAGAAACAGTTGAAACTACTCCATCTGAAGTTCAAACAATCACAAATACAGCATCACCAATAGAAGAAACAACAACTATTGCAAGTACTTCAGCAGCTACAGAAACAGTTCAAACTACTCCATCTGAAGTTCAAACAAGCACAAACACAGCATCACCAATAGAAGAAACAACAACTATTGTAAGTACTGCAGCAGCTACAGAAACAGTTGAAACTACTCCATCTGAAGTTCAAACAAGCACAAACACAGCATTACCAATTGAAAAAATAACAACTGTTGTAAGCACTACAGCAGCTATAGGCACTGTTGAAACTACTCCATCTGAAGTTCAAACAAGCACAAACACAGCATCACCAATAGAAGAAACAACAACATTACCCAATACTGATGCAGTTACAGACACAGTTGAAACTACTCCATTTGAAGTTCAAACAACCACAAATACAGCATCACCAATAGAAGAAACAACAACATTACCCAGTACTGATGCAGTTACAGACACAGTTGAAACTACACCATCTGAAGTTCAAACAAGCACAAACACAGCATCACCAATAGAAGAAACAACAACTATTGTAAGTACTACAGCAGCTACAGAAACAATTGAAACTACTCCATCTGAAGTTCAAACAAGCACAAACACAGCATCAGCAATAGAAGAAACAACAACTATTGTAAGTACTGCAGCAGCTACAGAAACAGTTGAAACTACTCCATCTGAAGTTCAAACAAGCACAAACACAGCATCACAAATAGAAGAAACAACAACTATTGTAAGCACTACAGCAGCTACAGACACTGTTAAAACTACTCCATCTGAAGTTCAAACAAGCACAAACACAGCATCACCAATAGAAGAAACAACAACTATTGTAAGTACTTCAGCAGCTACAGAAACAGTTGAAACTACTCCAACTGAAGTTCAAACAAGCACAAACACAGCATCACAAATAGAAGAAACAACAACTATTGTAAGCACTGCAGCAGCTACAGACACAGTTGAAACTACTCCATCTGAAGTTCACACAACCACAAATACAGCATCACCAATAGAAGAAACAACAACTATTGTAAGTACTGCAGCAGCTACAGAAACAGTTGAAACTACTCCATCTGAAGTTCAAACAACCACAAATACAGCATCACCAATAGAAGAAACAACAACTATTGCAAGTACTTCAGCAGCTACAGAAACAGTTCAAACTACTCCATCTGAAGTTCAAACAAGCACAAACACAGCATCACCAATAGAAGAAACAACAACTATTGTAAGTACTGCAGCAGCTACAGAAACAGTTGAAACTACTCCATCTGAAGTTCAAACAAGCACAAACACAGCATTACCAATTGAAAAAATAACAACTGTTGTAAGCACTACAGCAGCTATAGGCACTGTTGAAACTACTCCATCTGAAGTTCAAACAAGCACAAACACAGCATCACCAATAGAAGAAACAACAACATTACCCAATACTGATGCAGTTACAGACACAGTTGAAACTACTCCATTTGAAGTTCAAACAATCACAAATACAGCATCACCAATAGAAGAAACAACAACATTACCCAGTACTGATGCAGTTACAGACACAGTTGAAACTACACCATCTGAAGTTCAAACAAGCACAAACACAGCATCAGCAATAGAAGAAACAACAACTATTGTAAGTACTACAGCAGCTACAGAAACAATTGAAACTACTCCATCTGAAGTTCAAACAAGCACAAACACAGCATCACAAATAGAAGAAACAACAACTATTGTAAGCACTACAGCAGCTACAGACACTGTTAAAACTACTCCATCTGAAGTTCAAACAAGCACAAACACAGCATCACCAATAGAAGAAACAACAACTATTGTAAGTACTTCAGCAGCTACAGAAACAGTTGAAACTACTCCAACTGAAGTTCAAACAAGCACAAACACAGCATCACAAATAGAAGAAACAACAACTATTGTAAGCACTGCAGCAGCTACAGACACAGTTGAAACTACTCCATCTGAAGTTCACACAACCACAAATACAGCATCACCAATAGAAGAAACAACAACTATTGTAAGTACTGCAGCAGCTACAGAAACAGTTGAAACTACTCCATCTGAAGTTCAAACAACCACAAATACAGCATCACCAATAGAAGAAACAACAACTATTGCAAGTACTTCAGCAGCTACAGAAACAGTTCAAACTACTCCATCTGAAGTTCAAACAAGCACAAACACAGCATCACCAATAGAAGAAACAACAACTATTGTAAGTACTGCAGCAGCTACAGAAACAGTTGAAACTACTCCATCTGAAGTTCAAACAAGCACAAACACAGCATTACCAATTGAAAAAATAACAACTGTTGTAAGCACTACAGCAGCTATAGGCACTGTTGAAACTACTCCATCTGAAGTTCAAACAAGCACAAACACAGCATCACCAATAGAAGAAACAACAACATTACCCAATACTGATGCAGTTACAGACACAGTTGAAACTACTCCATTTGAAGTTCAAACAATCACAAATACAGCATCACCAATAGAAGAAACAACAACATTACCCAGTACTGATGCAGTTACAGACACAGTTGAAACTACACCATCTGAAGTTCAAACAAGCACAAACACAGCATCAGCAATAGAAGAAACAACAACTATTGTAAGTACTACAGCAGCTACAGAAACAATTGAAACTACTCCATCTGAAGTTCAAACAAGCACAAACACAGCATCACAAATAGAAGAAACAACAACTATTGTAAGCACTACAGCAGCTACAGACACTGTTAAAACTACTCCATCTGAAGTTCAAACAAGCACAAACACAGCATCACCAATAGAAGAAACAACAACTATTGTAAGTACTTCAGCAGCTACAGAAACAGTTGAAACTACTCCAACTGAAGTTCAAACAAGCACAAACACAGCATCACAAATAGAAGAAACAACAACTATTGTAAGCACTGCAGCAGCTACAGACACAGTTGAAACTACTCCATCTGAAGTTCACACAACCACAAATACAGCATCACCAATAGAAGAAACAACATTTATTGTAAGTACTGCAGCAGCTACAGAAACAGTTGAAACTACTCCATCTGAAGTTCAAACAACCACAAATAGAGCATCACCAATAGAAGAAACAACAACTATTGCAAGTACTTCAGCAGCTACAGAAACAGTTCAAACTACTCCATCTGAAGTTCAAACAAGCACAAACACAGCATCACCAATAGAAGAAACAACAACTATTGTAAGTACTGCAGCAGCTACAGAAACAGTTGAAACTACTCCATCTGAAGTTCAAACAAGCACAAACACAGCATTACCAATTGAAAAAATAACAACTGTTGTAAGCACTACAGCAGCTATAGGCACTGTTGAAACTACTCCATCTGAAGTTCAAACAAGCACAAACACAGCATCACCAATAGAAGAAACAACAACATTACCCAATACTGATGCAGATACAGACACAGTTGAAACTACTCCATTTGAAGTTCAAACAACCACAAATACAGCATCACCAATAGAAGAAACAACAACATTACCCAGTACTGATGCAGTTACAGACACAGTTGAAACTACACCATCTGAAGTTCAAACAAGCACAAACACAGCATCACCAATAGAAGAAACAACAACTATTGTAAGTACTACAGCAGCTACAGAAACAATTGAAACTACTCCATCTGAAGTTCAAACAAGCACAAACACAGCATCAGCAATAGAAGAAACAACAACTATTGTAAGTACTGCAGCAGCTACAGAAACAGTTGAAACTACTCCATCTGAAGTTCAAACAAGCACAAACACAGCATCACAAATAGAAGAAACAACAACTATTGTAAGCACTACAGCAGCTATAGACACTGTTAAAACTACTCCATCTGAAGTTCAAACAAGCACAAACACAGCATCACCAATAGAAGAAACAACAACTATTGTAAGCACTACAGCAGCTATAGACACTGTTAAAACTACTCCATCTGAAGTTCAAACAAGCACAAACACAGCATCACAAATAGAAGAAACAACAACTATTGTAAGCACTGCAGCAGCTACAGACACAGTTGAAACTACTCCATCTGAAGTTCAAACAAGCACAAACACAGCATCACCAATTGAAGAAACAACAATTATTGTAAGTACTTCAGCAGCTACAGAAACAGTTGAAACTACTCCATCTGAAGTTCAAACAAGCACAAACGCAATATCACAAATAGAAGAAACAACAACTATTGTAAGCACTGCAGCAGCTACAGACACTGTTGAAACTACTCCATCTGAAGTTCAAACAAGCACAAACACAGCATCACCAATAGAAGAAACAACAACATTACCCAGTACTGATGCAGTTACAGACACAGTTGAAACTACTCTATTTGAAGTTCAAACAACCACAAATAGAGCATCACCAATAAAAGAAACAACAACTATCGTAAGTACATCAGCAGCTACAGAAACAGTTGAAACTACTCCATCTGAAGTTCAAACAAGCACAAACACAGCATCACCAATTGAAAAAATAACAACTATTGTAAGCACTACAGCAGCTATAGACACTGTTGAAACTACTCCATCTGAAGTTGAAATAAGCACAAACACAGCATCACCAATAGAAGAAACAACAACTATTGTTAGTACTACAGCAGCTACAGAAACAGTTGAAACTACTCCATCTGAAGTTCAAACAAGCACAAACACAGCATCACAAATAGAAGAAACAACAACTATTGTAAGCACTGCAGCAGCTACAGACACAGTTGAAACTACTCCATCTGAAGTTCAAAGAACCACAAACACAGCATCACCAATAGAAGAAACAACAACTATTGTGAGTACTTCAGCAGCTACAGACACAGTTGAAACTACTCCATCTGAAGTTCAAACAACCACAAATACAACATCACCAATAGAAGAAACAACAACTATTGTAAGTACTTCAGCAGCTTCAGAAACAGTTGAAACTACTCCATCTGAGGTTCAAACAAGCACAAACACAGCATCAGCAATAGAAGAAACAACAACTATTGTAAGTACTGCAGCAGCTACAGAAACAGTTGAAACTACTCCATCTGAAGTTCAAACAAGCACAAACACAGCATCACCAATAGAAGAAACAACAACATTACCCAATACTGATGCAGTTACAGACACAGTTGAAACTACTCCATTTGAAGTTCAAACAACCACAAATACAGCATCACCAATAGAAGAAACAACAACATTACCCAGTACTGATGCAGTTACAGACACAGTTGAAACTACACCATCTGAAGTTCAAACAAGCACAAACACAGCATCACCAATAGAAGAAACAACAACTATTGTAAGTACTACAGCAGCTACAGAAACAATTGAAACTACTCCATCTGAAGTTCAAACAAGCACAAACACAGCATCAGCAATAGAAGAAACAACAACTATTGTAAGTACTGCAGCAGCTACAGAAACAGTTGAAACTACTCCATCTGAAGTTCAAACAAGCACAAACACAGCATCACCAATAGAAGAAACAACAACTATTGTAAGTACTTCAGCAGCTACAGAAACAGTTGAAACTACTCCAACTGAAGTTCAAACAAGCACAAACACAGCATCACAAATAGAAGAAACAACAACTATTGTAAGCACTGCAGCAGCTACAGACACAGTTGAAACTACTCCATCTGAAGTTCACACAACCACAAATACAGCATCACCAATAGAAGAAACAACATTTATTGTAAGTACTGCAGCAGCTACAGAAACAGTTGAAACTACTCCATCTGAAGTTCAAACAACCACAAATACAGCATCACCAATAGAAGAAACAACAACTATTGCAAGTACTTCAGCAGCTACAGAAACAGTTCAAACTACTCCATCTGAAGTTCAAACAAGCACAAACACAGCATCACCAATAGAAGAAACAACAACTATTGTAAGTACTGCAGCAGCTACAGAAACAGTTGAAACTACTCCATCTGAAGTTCAAACAAGCACAAACACAGCATTACCAATTGAAAAAATAACAACTGTTGTAAGCACTACAGCAGCTATAGGCACTGTTGAAACTACTCCATCTGAAGTTCAAACAAGCACAAACACAGCATCACCAATAGAAGAAACAACAACATTACCCAATACTGATGCAGTTACAGACACAGTTGAAACTACTCCATTTGAAGTTCAAACAACCACAAATACAGCATCACCAATAGAAGAAACAACAACATTACCCAGTACTGATGCAGTTACAGACACAGTTGAAACTACACCATCTGAAGTTCAAACAAGCACAAACACAGCATCACCAATAGAAGAAACAACAACTATTGTAAGTACTACAGCAGCTACAGAAACAATTGAAACTACTCCATCTGAAGTTCAAACAAGCACAAACACAGCATCAGCAATAGAAGAAACAACAACTATTGTAAGTACTGCAGCAGCTACAGAAACAGTTGAAACTACTCCATCTGAAGTTCAAACAAGCACAAACACAGCATCACAAATAGAAGAAACAACAACTATTGTAAGCACTACAGCAGCTATAGACACTGTTAAAACTACTCCATCTGAAGTTCAAACAAGCACAAACACAGCATCACCAATAGAAGAAACAACAACTATTGTAAGCACTACAGCAGCTATAGACACTGTTAAAACTACTCCATCTGAAGTTCAAACAAGCACAAACACAGCATCACAAATAGAAGAAACAACAACTATTGTAAGCACTGCAGCAGCTACAGACACAGTTGAAACTACTCCATCTGAAGTTCAAACAAGCACAAACACAGCATCACCAATTGAAGAAACAACAATTATTGTAAGTACTTCAGCAGCTACAGAAACAGTTGAAACTACTCCATCTGAAGTTCAAACAAGCACAAACGCAATATCACAAATAGAAGAAACAACAACTATTGTAAGCACTGCAGCAGCTACAGACACTGTTGAAACTACTCCATCTGAAGTTCAAACAAGCACAAACACAGCATCACCAATAGAAGAAACAACAACATTACCCAGTACTGATGCAGTTACAGACACAGTTGAAACTACTCTATTTGAAGTTCAAACAACCACAAATAGAGCATCACCAATAAAAGAAACAACAACTATCGTAAGTACATCAGCAGCTACAGAAACAGTTGAAACTACTCCATCTGAAGTTCAAACAAGCACAAACACAGCATCACCAATTGAAAAAATAACAACTATTGTAAGCACTACAGCAGCTATAGACACTGTTGAAACTACTCCATCTGAAGTTGAAATAAGCACAAACACAGCATCACCAATAGAAGAAACAACAACTATTGTTAGTACTACAGCAGCTACAGAAACAGTTGAAACTACTCCATCTGAAGTTCAAACAAGCACAAACACAGCATCACAAATAGAAGAAACAACAACTATTGTAAGCACTGCAGCAGCTACAGACACAGTTGAAACTACTCCATCTGAAGTTCAAAGAACCACAAACACAGCATCACCAATAGAAGAAACAACAACTATTGTGAGTACTTCAGCAGCTACAGACACAGTTGAAACTACTCCATCTGAAGTTCAAACAACCACAAATACAACATCACCAATAGAAGAAACAACAACTATTGTAAGTACTTCAGCAGCTTCAGAAACAGTTGAAACTACTCCATCTGAGGTTCAAACAAGCACAAACACAGCATCAGCAATAGAAGAAACAACAACTATTGTAAGTACTGCAGCAGCTACAGAAACAGTTGAAACTACTCCATCTGAAGTTCAAACAAGCACAAACACAGCATTACCAATTGAAAAAATAACAACTGTTGTAAGCACTACAGCAGCTATAGGCACTGTTGAAACTACTCCATCTGAAGTTCAAACAAGCACAAACACAGCATCACCAATAGAAGAAACAACAACATTACCCAATACTGATGCAGTTACAGACACAGTTGAAACTACTCCATTTGAAGTTCAAACAACCACAAATACAGCATCACCAATAGAAGAAACAACAACATTACCCAGTACTGATGCAGTTACAGACACAGTTGAAACTACACCATCTGAAGTTCAAACAAGCACAAACACAGCATCACCAATAGAAGAAACAACAACTATTGTAAGTACTACAGCAGCTACAGAAACAATTGAAACTACTCCATCTGAAGTTCAAACAAGCACAAACACAGCATCAGCAATAGAAGAAACAACAACTATTGTAAGTACTGCAGCAGCTACAGAAACAGTTGAAACTACTCCATCTGAAGTTCAAACAAGCACAAACACAGCATCACAAATAGAAGAAACAACAACTATTGTAAGCACTACAGCAGCTATAGACACTGTTAAAACTACTCCATCTGAAGTTCAAACAAGCACAAACACAGCATCACCAATAGAAGAAACAACAACTATTGTAAGCACTACAGCAGCTATAGACACTGTTAAAACTACTCCATCTGAAGTTCAAACAAGCACAAACACAGCATCACAAATAGAAGAAACAACAACTATTGTAAGCACTGCAGCAGCTACAGACACAGTTGAAACTACTCCATCTGAAGTTCAAACAAGCACAAACACAGCATCACCAATTGAAGAAACAACAATTATTGTAAGTACTTCAGCAGCTACAGAAACAGTTGAAACTACTCCATCTGAAGTTCAAACAAGCACAAACGCAATATCACAAATAGAAGAAACAACAACTATTGTAAGCACTGCAGCAGCTACAGACACTGTTGAAACTACTCCATCTGAAGTTCAAACAAGCACAAACACAGCATCACCAATAGAAGAAACAACAACATTACCCAGTACTGATGCAGTTACAGACACAGTTGAAACTACTCTATTTGAAGTTCAAACAACCACAAATAGAGCATCACCAATAAAAGAAACAACAACTATCGTAAGTACATCAGCAGCTACAGAAACAGTTGAAACTACTCCATCTGAAGTTCAAACAAGCACAAACACAGCATCACCAATTGAAAAAATAACAACTATTGTAAGCACTACAGCAGCTATAGACACTGTTGAAACTACTCCATCTGAAGTTGAAATAAGCACAAACACAGCATCACCAATAGAAGAAACAACAACTATTGTTAGTACTACAGCAGCTACAGAAACAGTTGAAACTACTCTATTTGAAGTTCAAACAAGCACAAACACAGCATCACAAATAGAAGAAACAACAACTATTGTAAGCACTGCAGCAGCTACAGAAACAGTTGAAACTACTCCATCTGAAGTTCAAACAAGCACAAACACAGCATTAATAATAGAAGAAACAACAACTATTGTAAGTACTTCAGCAGCTACAGAAACAGTTGAAACTACTCCATCTGAAGTTCAAACAAGCACAAACACAGCATCACAAATAGAAGAAACAACAACTATTGTAAGCACTTCAGCAGCTACGGACACAGTTGAAACTACTCCATCTGAAGTTCAAACAAGCACAAACACAGCATCACCAAGACAAGAAACAACAGTTAAACTACAAACAACAACTCTAAAATTTTCATCTAAAATTGCTCCTACACCAATAGCGCCTCCATGTAATTTATTTTCTTTTAATATTATAGTTTTAACTTGAATGAATTTGTTAATTAATGATTGAAAATTAAAATGTTTTAGGCCCTCAGAAACTTTGTCAAGGCTTGACTGATGGAAATTATGAAATTCTAGGATATCCCCATGATTTTGTTCAGTGTTCTAATGGAATTGCTTCTTGTCAATCTTGCTGGCCTCAAAGTTTAGTTTTTAGTCAATCTTGCAATCAATGTTTATACAATAAAGAAGGTATAGTATCTTACCTTATTCAGTTAATTATGTGTGTGTATATATATATATATATTTATATATATATATATATATATATATATATATATATATATATATATATATATATATATATATATATATATATATATATATATATATATATATATATATATACCCGTAATATATAAATATGAATATATATATATATATATATATATATATATATATATATATATATATATATATATATATATATATATATATATTCATATTTATATATTAGGAGTTTAATTAGTACAAAAAAATTTAATCGTGTTAGTTACTGCTATAATTTACTGTTTATGTTATAATTTAAAATTTAAATCGTAGTTATAGTGTAACAAGCAGTTAGCAAACTTGTGTTATGTAAAACATTTTTGTGAAGCTGTTTTATACAGTTTATAATCTTAATAACATAAAAATTCAATGCGTTTTAAATAAAACAAAATAAATAAAATTGTTCTAATTAATAAATTATAATAATATCATTCTAAAACTAAATACTTTATACTTGCGCAAAAACATGCCTACAGACCATAGGAGCCTATAATCTAGACCGAATGTTAGATCAAATCAAAAAAATATTATATAACATTTTTTATAATTTATTTTTCTTAAACAAGGTCTTCTTTGTAGAAGGCGTCGACACCGTACAGGAAATTTTTTGACTGAAAGCTAATTAAAAAAAAAATGGCGGAAGAGTAAAAGTTATATAGACTGTTTGAGAAAGTTCTTAATTTCGAATTGCATAAATAGTTTATTGAGAACTTTTTAATCACTTTTAAAATGCTTGTAAAGTTAAATAAAACATTTTTAATTAAGATTTTTAATTTAAAAGAAATAATAAGTAATGAAAAAAATAAACAATAACAAAGTTTTTGTACTAAATAGGAAAAAAACAATAATCAACTTAATTTCTTTGAGTTTAGTTTATTACTTTTGGAAGTGTGAAGTAATGCAAAGTTCTTTAAAAATGTTTGTCATTGTTTGGCATTGTTTCTTTGAAATAGAGAATCTGTACAACTCTGCAATAAATATAAACCGTCGAATCAGAAATGTTCTGCAAACTCTGATCTTTGACCTAATTGTCCAAATCATTTTTCAATCAGATCAGAAAAAAACCAACCTAAAGTTATATATTTATTTCCATTTGATAAAAAATAGCAACATAAATCAATTAGGCCATGACAAGTATGACAAAGTGAATTGCTTGTATCTTTTGTAAGCTGGCAAACTTGTTTACCAGATATTGATTTTATATTTTCAGCCATTGTTGCAACAGCAAGCCATTTTTTTAAGTAAATGTTATATGAAGATCTGATTACATTACAGGACTCATCTTTATATCTAAGACTTGCATTCAGATATTTAACATTCACTATTTTCCAAAAATCTATAATCAACTCCAAAAATAATAGTACCCTTGACACATTCTTTGTCTATTTTAGGATGAGTTTTTAGAGCTGCAACTGTCTCTTCAGTAAATACTTGCAATACTTATCACAATTGTAATAATAATTCAGTAAATACTAGCGCTTACTTTTTTCTGTTCTATTGGTTTAGGATTTATTGATGTTTCAGTCAACTTATATACACTTGAAAACCAATTATTAAAGTTATCTATTGGTTATGTCAAAATAGAACTTTTATATGACCATCTTTTGAAGTGCATAAGAAATAATTTCAGTTAAAGATTATACACTGCTTCTGGTAAGTAAATCATTAGCGTAACTTTTAATAAATGGAGCTGACAGATTTTGCAGTTTGAATTTAGACATTGACAGGTCAGTTGTAGTTTATTTATAATGAAATATCTTACATTGCAAATTAGAGAGATTTAGTTCACTTATATACACTTGAAAACCAATTATTAAAGTTATCTAAGTTAACTAAATCTCTCTAATTTGCAATGTAAGATATTTTATTACAAAAAAACTGCAAAATCTGTCAGCTCCATTTATTAAAAGTTACGCTAATGATTTACTTACCAGAAGCAGTGTATAATCTTTAACTGAAATTATTTCTTATGCACTTCAAAAGATGGTCATATAAAAGTTCTATTTTGACATAACCAAGGCTTTCCATATACTGTTTTGAATTTAAAAAAAAGTTTTGGTTTATTACCATCAGTAACAATTGCAACTACTTTATCATTACACAAAGAACTTTCTACGGTGATACTTATAAGTTGTCTACAATTTATTTGCATTAGTCTAGTAGGAAATCTGATGTTAGATTACTAACTGGTAAAACTCTTGCTGAAAATTCAGGTCCACTATAATGATTATTGACCATAAATGAAAATACAGTAGAAGCTAATTTTTCTGGATAACTAACAGCTTTTCCAAAAACATTTCTGCTTTGATATAATAAAGCAGCTTTTACATAAACTTCATCTATCAATAAAACGCAATTTTTTTATTTTTTCTCAAGGTTTAATAGCATAGAACTTAAAAAACTAAATCATCTTGAGAATTTATTTTTGAAGTTATACGAATTAAAGTTTGAATACTTGGTAACGGATAATTGCAACACAATTGTATGTGGAACGACTTTTTGGAAAATATTCAAAAGCCCTTGTTACTATATTAGGAGAATAAATAGTAAAGCCAAGAGAATAATCTCCCATTACAATTAGATGTTAAAATAATATTTGGGTTTTGTGTTCCTTATCTTTAACTTTTAGATATATAAGAGTTTCATTTAAAGCTGGCTTTGTTTCTGTTTTTTGAAAGAGATTTACCAGTACATTTTGATCCATAATGAAATCCTTCAAACATTAAACTTTGATTAACTATCAACAAAAAATAGTGGAACTCCGCAATTAAAAACTTTAGACTGGATAAAAATAGAATTGTTTTGCTTGTAAGTAATTATATAACTTTCTGTAGATAAGTTTTTTTCAATATCTTCAAGTTTTTATTTATCAATTATTTGATACTCTTCCAATTTATCTTTTTGATACCTCTTTTTGAATTCTTTTTGAAGAAGATAAAGCTTTTCTCTTTTTTGATGGTGGAGAGGATAGACAACTTTTAGAGATATTTTAAAACACTGATGGAGGGTTAATTGGTCTCAATTTACCACGATATGTAAAGTAAAAATGTATATATATATATATATATATATATATATATATATATATATATATATATATATATATATATATATATATATCATAAGTCCATTTATCAAAAATTATAGTATATATTGCATTCAATAATTAGGTGTGATTGTCCTTGTTTTTCCATTTTTTGAAATTCTAGATACTAAATTAAGAGTGACAGTGATAAAATAACAACATGTCTTAAAGCATTCACAATACTAAAAGGAAGTAATTTAGCTTTCTTCTAACTGATAAGCATTTCTTGATTACTGTACCAGATGCAAGCGGGCTCACATATAAAGAAACTGTGGTACCAAGATATGACTTTATATAGTCAAATCAGTTTTTAAACAAAGGTTTATTTTTCCAAGTATAAATCAAATAGTTTGGCAAAACTTTATGAAAAAGTGTTAAAAACAACTGCTAAAATGTCAAAAGAATTTTTTTTTCTACATTAATAACAAGAACTGTGTATAATGTTAAATGTTAAAGCAGTGCAATGTCTTGTTGATGCATCGGTTATATCTAAGAAGAAGTTTATTAACTTTACACAATTACATCAAGTCAAGCATAAAATAACTAATATACTAATATTATAACTATCAGAATAATAAAAATTACAATTATTAGCATGACTAATAAAAAAAGTAACATAAAAAAACGTTACCAATAAAAATTGCTATTTTGATTGTTACCAATAAAAATTGCTATTTTGAACGTTACCAATAAAAATTGCTATTTTGATTGCAACTGTGGTGAATTTATCTATTTTTTAACATAAGGGGTTGCAACCCTTTAGCTCTTTGTCAGTAGACAATGAGCTGTAGCAGGTAAATAATTATCATGCTAATGCTGACCATAGTGTTTTTTCATACAACTTTTAACTCATAGTAGAGCATGTTTAGTTTTAGAAAGCAATTTTTACTAAAATAAATTGTCAACCAAACTATGGCTAACAGTAAATGTGTTGGTAATTTATAAATTTTTATCTTATAAACCTTAATGACATAAGTAAAAGAAGAGAAAAAATTAAATAGAAAAAAAGTATAAAAATATTATTATATACAATTATCTTGAACTTTAAAGCCTAATTAAAAAATTACTAATTTCAAAAATATTTATATAATGTACTGCAAAATTCTTTCTTATTAAAGTTTGATAGTTCAGCTTATTTATTTTTTTTATAGCTGCTTAACTTACCCTTTCTAGATAAGGTGGCATTATTTATGTTTTAAAAAGAAATGTGAAACTTACGAAAAAGGAGTACTCATAATCAAAAGTCTGATAAATTGGTAAAATTTCAACAGTGATAGCAGATAAAAAAATTTATAAGCATTTAATAGCTTATTCTAATAGTTTCTTATTCTTTTAGTTTAAAATAAAAATATGCATCTATTCCAAATGTTGTCCAACATTTTTTGTGGGGTTACTTTTTAGCTTTTCATGCTTTATTTTACACTTTCAAAGAAAAAAATCAAAGAGACCCTAGACTATCAAAAAATAACATTATCAAAAGTTCAGAAGTTTTCAACACATTTATAACTGCTTTTATTAAGTCATGTCAGCTGGACTAACATAGCCTGTAATTAGGGTAGGTTGGCTAAGGGCAGGTTGGTCCACATACAACACAATTTTATATGGAAAAAATGTAAAATAAATGTATTAAGTATAAAGTATTAAATTTATACATGCAAATTTAATGAATATGTTAATGAGTACATAATACTTTAATTTGCATATATATTTCAAATATGAATATTACAAAAATTTTATATAAATATTATGTATGCAAATAATATCTTTTAATTATCTACATATAATACCCTCATAAAAAAAAAAAAAAAAAAAATAACAAAAAAAAAAAAAAATAACAAAAAAATAACAAAATTTTTTATGAGATTTGTTAGTGCCCTAATGTTATTCGATAGGTTATTCAACTTTTATAATATTTATAACAGTTTTCAGCCACTAATGTAACCAAATTAGTAAAAAATGGAAGGAAAACTTTTAGTTTCTTTTGTTAAGAACTTTTTGAATAGAGATTATATCACTTGATTGAAAATTGAAAATTAGATTTACTATAAAAGTTACAACTTTAATTTAACAAACCTTATATTAAAATTATCACTCAGATAAAGTTTACATTCTTTATTATTTTTTCGGTTTTTGTTATTTACTTTCTAATAAAAAAATTATTCACTATATTTACAAAGAACAAAATGCATACTGTCAAATATAAAATAGAATTTTTTTGGAAATTCTTTTTATTAAACAAAAATTAAATAAAAGTTTTAAAACCATACTCACGGCGATCTTTCTTCTGATATTTAACAGTACCTGATTATTCTGTTATTTTCTGTTCTGTGGCAGTTCTGATATTCAACAGTACTGATATTTAACAGTCTGATATTTAACAGTACTTCTGATATTTAACAGGTAGTTAGGGGAAGTTGATTTCCAACTTTGAGCAGTTTTTATTGTATTCTGCTTACTAAAAAAATAACTTTTCAGTTTTTTTTTTAATGTGTACGTCAGTCCCGTGGCTGACGGAGTCTCGGGACGGAGACTCCGTCCCGAGACTCCGCTCGACGGGCATTTGTTTTTAAAAGTTACGTTCTAAATGTGTTTTAAACGTCTTTTAAACGTCTTTTAAACATTAATGTTTAAAAGACGTTAAAAAGACATTTAAAATACATTTAGATCGTAACTTTTAAAAACAAATGGAGTATCGGGGACACCGAAACTCCCGAGACTCCCGGAGTCTCCGGGAGTCTCGGGAGTTTCGGTGTCCCCGACCTTTTTTAAAAATTTTTTATTTCTTAAAAAATGTTTCACTAGGCATTACTAAAAAAAAGGCAAAACAAAGATCCTTAAATTTTCCATAAGTGCCCCTAAATTTTAATTCGCTTATTAGGACGGGGCCTATTTAAATAGGCCCCGTCCTCATAATGGTGGGATAGCAAAGCCAATGATCTGGTGTACTTAGTAGCTGTAAAAAAATCTCAATATCATATTTTATCTTTAAGTTATTAAGCATCGAAGTTGTGTATTCTGTTGATATATCCTTGCGTTTGGTCGGGATATTTCATTTTATGCTATATGCTTGGTCAGAACATAATTTTCAATTTTGAGCTTCAATTATATAATTTAATTCCTTAACTATAAATAAAATCAAAACCATTGTTATGATTATATTTTTAAGTATTTATTTATGTAAATATTTATATACATGTACAGTGTAAAAAATTTAATAAATAGGTGTGTACATTGTACACGCCTATTCATTCAATTTTTCTGAAAAAACAGCTTTTACTATCTTGTTTCTGTTCTATTATATACTTTGTTGTAGACGAGAAAAGTGTTAACTACAGTAATAAATTACTGCAATAAAAAAAAGTTTGTTTACGTTTTCGTCAGTTGAACTTTTTTATTCAAACTCACACGGAATGGAAAAAGGAGTAGGAAAATCTTGAAAAAGTTTAAAAAAAATTAACGTGTATGTTTTTTTGTTTCAAGTTTCATTTTAAATCAAATGCTAAAGGGTTGTCCATAAATTTTGTCAAGCTATTTTCGACCGTTTATGTCCCCTCTTTCTCTCTTCATAACGTCATAACTCTTTAGTAACAACAAGTCCCGTACGAGTCGTCGCAAAACCACTAAACCCTTATCTGTCTCCCCCCCTCCTTTAAGTATGACGTATTTAATGAACAAACATTTATTCTTTATGTCTTGCAAAATATTGTGGAACTTGAATGTGTAATTTGCGATATTTATTGAAGAAAGATTTCAAACCTCGGCACTTTCAACCGTAGATCGCAGCCTTTTTAATAAAAACTATGTAATATTAAATTTATATTTGTTGCGTGTAATATTGAAACCTTTTTAATGTACCTTTATATCTTTAGTATATGATTACTATTTAACTGTATAATTTTTACCTAAATTATTAAGTACTTGACTTGCATTACTTTAAGATTCCTGCTATGCAGAGAAGGTGTGGACGCCGCAATCTACTTATCCGTGTCCAGATGCCTGTAGTAGTAAAGGGCCAAATTTTTCGGGTAACATTGCTGATAGAACTTCTAACAAAGGATCAGGGAATCCTTTTCATTACATTGGGTGTTGGAATGGGATTACTCAAGGATGTGTTACATGCCCATCAGGTTTAAAATTCAACGAAGAGCAGAACGCATGTTTATAAAGTTAACATTGTTAAACTGTCAAGTTGTGATTTACAGAAAACTTGTATTTTTTTTAAACAGCACTAAATTGTAGATAGCTATTCTGTGTTTTATTTATTATGTATTATTAAAATGTATTTTTTATTTCTGAAAAATATTAGATTTTTTATTTTCTACTTTATATTACCCATGGTGCTTTTGTATTACGTAATAAATTTTAAACTACTTCAACGGGTGTGCCACGTGTATTTTTCATTATTAGAATCATCTACAAGGAATATGCTATTGGATACAAGAAAATAACTTGAGAAATATTTTACTAGACTAGAAGTTTTATGACGTTTTTGTTTTTCCTTGAAAAATTTTTTTTTTCTTTTGTAAAAATATTTTTCAAAAAGTCGTCAATTTTGTACACAATATGTGACTTATTTTTAACAGACTATTTGAAATATTTTAAATTGTACTCAGATATAGTTTTTTTTTTTTTCGAAATAAACAACAAATTGTAAAAAAAAAAAAATTATCTTTATATATTTTATTAATCATCCACTATAAATATTGCTAGAAAAATTATTATATAGCTACGTTTGGAAGAGAAAATAAGTTTATCGTGGAATTTATACCCTGGGAATACCCTTGAAAATTTTTGCTTTGCTTCATTGAGTTCCAGCACTTAATTACGTAGTACAGAATTAGAAGATAATTTTTACTTTTTTTTTTCGCATTGCGTACTTTAATTATTTTCTTGTTAATTTTGAATGCATAAATCTTTGATATCACATTAAAAACATTTAGCGGTTTGGTTTTTGAACTACGAATTCACAATATCTAAGGTTATTTTAATGTTCAATATAAGTTTTATTTATTCTGCTCTACAATTATTGATAGATCTTGGATGTAAAGCAAAAAATGAATACAATTTTTGTTGTGTTAGGAAATATTGATGAGTGACTTTAGTTCGTTCCTTCCAACTTCTTTTATTCATTACGTAAGACCTCCTTGTTAATAAAAAGATTGCAGCTAAATAGCCTAAATATATAATAAATTATCGGGGTATGTATAGAGTTGTTTCAAAACATTACAAATTGACTTTTGCTACAGTTGCCACAGTCGATTTGCCATTTGGTTTAACTTCAAGTTCAATTTAAGTTGATGCCCTGCGAAATGTTTGACATTCTTTCAAAAATTTATGGGCATGTGAGACAAAACCCGTTAAATACTAGGGTTGTTCGCCGAAAAACAAAACTTGCGAAAATTTCGCATTTTTATCTACCGTAATAGAATTGTTATTACGGAAGTTGCACATGCGAAATTGCACATTCCGTAACGTGCTATACGAAAATATAAATAAATAAAATTCCGTAATAAAGCATTGCGAAAGAAAACTTGCGAAACAAATCATTTCGTAAGAATACTTACGAAATAGTTCCTTACGGAAAAAGCATTCCGGAATGTGTAGTTACGAAAAAGACGCAAAAGATTTTATGTTACGATATATTTAAGATATTAACTGTTAACAGTTTAAATAATAAATAATAAAATTATAAAAAAATGTTGTCAAATGATTCTTCAAATGTTTATACAAATATACCTAATATATATATATATATATATATATATATATATATATATATATATATATATATATATATATATATATATATATATATATATATATATATATATATATATATATATATATATATATATATATATATATATATATATATATATATATATATACATACATATATATATATATATATATATATATATATATATATATATATATATATATATATATATATATATATATATATATATATATATATATATATATATATATATATATATATATATATATATATATATATATATATATACAGTAAAATCCCGTTAAGTTGGACTCTCAATGAATAGATAAACAGTATGCCTTTCTTTTTAAAAAGTATAAAGAGGATGTGTGATAAACAATTAAATACTTTATTATAAAGAACGAGAGATCTCTCTAAAGGTAAATGATATCAGAAAGAGTAAAAAGAGAAGAAATATATGTGAAACAGCGGGATGTGAACCTGGGTCTACGCGGCCAAATGTCTTAACTGAATGAGCTATACGTTCATTCAACTAAGAGAATAGTAATATTTATTTAATATATAATTTGAAACTATATGAAACAGAATTTACAGAAAGAGATACGTATGCAAATAGGATTCTATATATCAGGAAAATGAATAGTAATGTGAACCTTTAGATGCTTATAATTAATATCTGGACTCAAAAACTAGTTACTTTTAATGGAACACAATAGGCTGTAGGAGCCTCAGGGAAATTATATTCAGAAATGGTTATATTAGACTCAGAGTTAGCTAGAAATTATTACAAAGTATTTAGGACAGATGTCTAGTACAAAAAGCAAAAGATTTAAAGCAAAATGAATTATATTATTTGAAAAAATTGTTTTACGTACATTTCATCATAATTTAAGTAGAACTTAGTAAAGCAAGGGAAACGTGTTGAATTAAGCACAATGAACTCAATCTTAAAAGAATAACTAACAGAAGAGAGGTTGTCACTATTGTGAAGGCGACGAAAGATCTGTAATATAGAACATGGAGGTCAAAAAATGCTATCTTAAGTAAAAAGAGTTTGATGAACAAAAGTTACAATGGCTGCGGGATGCGAACCCGGATCTCTGCGGCGAATTATCACGTATCTAACTGATTGAACTATACAATCTTATACTCAAATTTATATCTTATTAAAATTAAAAAACAAAATTTTCTATGATCTATACTTTGAAAAGCGTATTCAAACAGGACTCTACATACCTTTAAAATCTGCTAGAATTTTAGTAACGTGCACACTTTTAGAAATTATTGAAATAGGTATATTTTATCAGAAATATGCTTAAGCTAAAGCATATTTTTGAGCCTCTTTTTATTATTTGCTTAAGCATATTCGAACCTGTTTCAAAAATTTCATATGCTTTAAAAAAAAAACATGTATATTCCTACCCATCATTCTTATTTTTAATATACGTAATGAGTTCAAAAAACATCGTTGTATATATTTATTATGGCACGTTTCGTAAGTTTATTTCCGTTAAGAATTCTTTCGTATGTTGTGATCCGAAATACTTTCGTTTCAAAAGAAATTTTATTTTTTATCAATATTTCTAAAAATAAAACCGTAAAAATTTAATAAGTTATTTTACTGAAAATAAAAATTCATTATAAACATTTTGGGATTTGAAGATGTTAATTTTTACAATTAAAATCAGTCTGGCAAACAAATTTTCTTTATAGACTTCAAAACGTCGTTTGGCAAAAATGTTTGTTTCGCAAGTGCGACTTCCGAAACCGCTACTTTCGTATGTTGCAAAATAGTTTTGTTTCGTATGTCAACTTGCGAAATGCTAAATTTCGGAAATGCTTTTGCGAAATGAACATCGGCGATTTTAAATGTTTTGTAACATTCGGTACGAAAAAATGTAATTCCGTGTTCTCAATCTCCTTACGAAAGAATGTTGTTTTTCCGGAATTGCACAAAATCCTCCGGTTAACAACCCTATTAAATACATGGTTTTTTCAGTGAAGCATTTCATTTTTCTGAATAAAATACTTCCGTAACACAACTGAAATTGCCAACTACTTTTGTAAACAAAACAAACACTAACTTTTGTAAACAAAAATTACGTATCTACTTATTGATAAAAACATAAGATGAATTAAAAATAGTTAACGTGAAACTATATTTAGTTTAGTTTATAACTTCGTTTAATATTTTTTTTAATTTTTTTATTTATTTGAACTTTTATGCTATATTTTTCTTTACAATATACTTATATTCGAAGATATTGTTGGCTTAGCTTAGGAACAGCCACAAATAGTCATTAAGACTAATCCAAAGTAGGGCATTTGTTTTTAAAAGTTACGTTCTAAATGTCTTTTAAACGTTTTTAGCGTAAGAATGTTTAGAAGACGTTTAAAAGACATTTAAAATACATTTAGAACGTAACTTTTAAAAACAAATGCCCGTCGGGTTATCAGATAAACCACTAAAAAATAAATGCAAACCAAAACAGAATACTTTTTGTTTTATGAAAAGGAAGATAAAACACTTCATGCTATATTTGCTTGTCTAACAGCGCGCAGTTAGACGTCGTTAGCTGTCAGGCGTCTGCCGGGCTTTCAGATAAAGCGATTTGTTCTTAAACAGGTTAACGTGCCGCTCTAGCTGCTATGGCATGCAGAAATCTTTCAACGTCAGTAAACACAATTCGTAACCATGTAGTAGAAAATAGCAAAAAAAAGATTAGGTTTAGTTAATCAAATTGATGCACTCAAGAAAACGAAATTCGGGGTAGCAGAGAAATTTTCTTTGCTTTTTGACGAATGGATGTCACTTTGAAATCGTCGCTGTATGAATATTAATGTTCGCGGGCAAAATTCTCACGTCTGGAGTTTAGCTTTAGTGCGAATAACTGGTTCAATGCCAGCAGAAAAGTGCATTGTACTATTAGAAAAAAAACTTAAAGATCATAGTCTTGATCTACACAGCGACATTGTGGCTATAATGACCGACGGAGCTAGTGTTATAAAAATAGTTGGAAGGTTACTGGCTACTAATTAACAATTATGTTTTGCTCACGCATGCAACTTGCTGTAATTGATTTTCTTTATAAAAAGAGAGAATTCGATGCAAATCAGCCAGGATTTGAAAATGAATTTTCTGACAGTAATTCATCCGAGAATGAGGAAATTAAGGAAGATTTATTGGGCTACAATTATGAAAACCTAAAATTATGAAAACCTAAAATTGATCTGATTGAATTTCATTATGATTCATAAAAAAAGTACGCAATTTAATACTAATATCTATAATCCCGGAATCCTGAGAATGACCTCCGGGATTGCAACCCCTACTTCCGTCTAATATAAGAAAGATAGGATAGAGCGGGGCATATTGGGACAGTAAGGCATAATGGGACAGTTGTGTTTAAAGCCTTATATCCCAGCTAAAAAAAAATTTTGCAAAAATTTTTTTACATGAAACAGTTTCAATTATTGTGCTTTATGATAGTAAAAAAAAAAATAATTTTAAAAACACCAAAATTCATAAAAAGTACCAAAATGTATCAGTAAGTTTGCGAAAAACAAAATTTGCGTATTTTCTTAAGCGATTCAACGACGAAAGATTTATTTTGAGTTATTGCTAATTTGCTTTATTTATAAAAAGTTTATACTTTTAAACAGTATTTTTTATTCTCTTTTAGAATCTGGTTTTTAAAAAAATATCTGAAATCGAATTTTTTCAGTTGGATTAATTTCATTAAAATGACTTTTGTGGCGCATATCGGGACAACAAGTTATTTATATAATTGACTATATTACTACCATTTTGTGACTTACAGTTTAATTAATTTATTTTTAATCATGTAAATAGCGATGGTAAGAAATTATATAAGAAAGCTCAATCATCCAAAATGGGATGAAATGAAGCTGCGAGTAAAAAGAAGCTTAAAATTAGAAAAGCTGCTAATACATATGACATATTTAAATTTGCTCTACATTGGCATACTTATAATAAGCCAGCCCATCAAAATTGTTGCCAAACAGTTTCAGAATATTTTTTGTGAAAGTTATGTGATCCATAATCCATAATTTTTTTTTTTAATTTTAAATTTAGCTGTAGTTAATTTTTATTAATAACTCTAGTTTTGCCTTTAATCTTTAGAACAATGTCTTAAGTTTGCTTGATTAAGAGTATTTTATAATAAGACACAAAACGTTTTTTATTTTTTTCGTTTACTTATATCAATGAATTTTAGGAAACTTATAAAAAACAGTGTTAATTATGATTAGTTTATCGACAACTAGTCTTTTTTCCTTAAGTGTTGCTATATGCCCCGTTCTACCCTACGTTTTTCAAAACGACGATCTCATAAAATCAATGTTATCTTCATTTAAACGTTATATGATACTATGCAAAAACGTCATATTTTTATATTTTTTTCTTCGTCATATTTTTGTTTTAAAAATGCATAACTAAAGAACAAAAATCTATTTTTTGTGTACAACAAATCATATTAATGCTATGTTAACAATCAAAGAAACTTGCATAAATTATTTTAATATGTTTTGCAACCAATACTAGTTTTTTGCAACCAATACTAAACATTTTTTGCAACCAATATTAGCTGACAGAGAAAATAATTTTTAAATTTATTACAAAAAATATAATAAAGACTTTAATTGCGCTTTAATTTAGGGTAAAAAAAAAGAGTTAATGCTCCAAATAATTTTAAATGCTTACGGTAGAATGCGGTGAGTCTATTTTAAGTAAAAAAAATTTATAAGTGGTTCTTAAAAACAATTTTTTCTAAACTCTTCCAGAAACAGAGAGGCCTTTGCAATGCGTTAACAATAGAAAAAAATGTTAAAGCAGTTAAGAAAATTGTGCAGTTGTGTAAAAGAGTTCATAACTTTTGGATCACGATAATTTACCTGCTCACTCGTTGGTGCTTGTGAAAAAATTTCTGGTTAAAAGCATCATCTCAATCGTGTTTCAGCCATCGTATACATCAATTTGGCCACCGGCAACATTTTATTGTTCCAAAACAAGAATTATAAAAAAAAAGAGAGAACTATAAGAGGACGGACGTTTGTTATTTCTTAAAAAAAAAAATTCAACTACGGTAGGGCACAATTGAGGTAAAAAATACTTTTGTTCACTGGTAACATTACAAAACCTTCCATATTTACTTAATTATTTTAAAAAGCGATCAGGAGTTATTGTGTTTTCATTAATGGATGTTTTGCTGATACAAAGATGTTACTTATTTCCTAATATCTCAAATAAAACTGACTCATTTAATGGGTTGCTTACTGCATTATAAATGTTTTTTACTACAATTTTCCCTTGAGTTTAATTTGAGAAATTTTATATAAAGTTTCTTTTAATATTATTGAGATTATGATTAAATATTTAAGTATAATATGTATATGTATATATATATATATATATATATATATATATATATATATATATATATATATATATATATATATATATATATATATATATATATATATATATATATATATATATATATATATATGTATATATGCATATATATATATATATATGTATATATGCATATATATATATGTATATATACATATGTGTATAGATATATATATATATATATACAAATATATATATATATATATATATATATATATATATATATATATATATATATATATATATATATATATATATATATATATATATATATATATATATATATATATATATATATATATATATATATATATATATATGTATATATGCATATATATATATGTATATATGCATATATATATATACATATGTGTATAGATATATATATATACAAATATATATATATATATATATATATATATATATATATATATATATATATATATATATATATATATATATATATATATATATATATCATTTTCAAATAAGAAACTTTCAAATGCAACCACTCTCTCAAAACATATATGGGAAACTAGAGAAAAACTGAAAGAAACACCAGAATTAACTTGGTCTATCCTAAAAAAAGCCCCTGCCTACAACATTACAACAAAAAAATGTTTACTATGTTTAGATCAAAAACTGATTATTTTGCTTTATAAAAATGCTGAAGAGCTACTTAATAAAATAACAGAGTTGATTTCCAAGTGTCGTCACGAAAATAAATTTCTATTGAGCAACCACAAACCTGAAGATAAGATACACGCGGTCGTAACAATAAAAAAATGTTTTTTCCGTATAGGTTTTTTCTATGTAGCTTCAATTGTATATAATTTTTTAAACGAAAAAACTATATTTGTATTTCACCTGATGATTATTTTCTACTATATATATATTATAGCTCTGACTTAGTTCATCGAGCACTTTCTTGATAGTATATGCACAAAATAGCATCACTACATAATACGCCCCTGACAGAAGTTAGTTGAGCACTTTCTTGCATCGACTTCAAAAAATGGAAAAATTTAATTTTACCTACTCGTTTAAAAATATTCCAATACAAGATGAAACTAGCTACAAAATAAATCTTGTTGAAAAAATAGAAAGCATTATAAAAAGAATACGCTGGAAAACATATTTTCACATGAACAAAACCGAAACAAGTACACGAGAAAATTTGGTTTAAAAACGAAAAAAACACCTCCACAATGCAAAGAATCAAAAAACTTTGAGTAAAATCAATAAAGTTTAAGAAATCCCAAAGCCAATTTCAAAAAAAAATTAAAGGACGACCTTTCAAAAATTAAATCTAACCCAAACATCCTAATATTTTCAGACAAAACCAACAACATTTACCAATTACCCCCCGAAGATTACTCCAAATTATTGAAAGAAAACATCACCAAAACATACAAAAAAGCCCCCAAAAAACTAGAAAATTCAATCAACCTCGAGGCAAAAAATATTGCAACTAAACTAAATATAAACAAACAAATCAATATAATCGTCAAATCAGGAGCATTCATTACATTAAAAGACCACAAAAATAACTTTGAAAATCAAAAAGCATGCCGCTTATTAAATCCAGCAAAAAGTGAACTCGTTGTTGTCAGCAAAACATACCTAGATAAAATTAGCAAGGACTTAAAAAATAAGTTAAAACTAAACCAATGGAAAAACACCGCAGAAGTAATCAAATGGTTTACAAACATAAGCGACAAGCAACATTGTGTATTTATACGTCTCGACATCAATGAATTTTACCCATCCATCACAAAAGACATATTAAATAACGCTTTAATATTTTCAAAACAGCACACTGAAATCAGCAGTGAAAAAAATTTGAGTCATAAATCATGGCAGAAAATCGCTATTATTTTTTAAAAAGGAAACATGGATAAAAAAGACGTATAATGATTGTTTTGACGTCACAATGGGTTGTTTTGATGGATCTGAAGTGTGCGAACTGGTGGGTTTATACATTTTGACTCTTTATCCAAAACCATTACTAAAAATGGTATAGGTCTTTACCGAGACGACGGATTAATGGTGATGCGCAAAAAAACTACCGCACAGTTAGACAAAGTCAAAAAAAATATAATTGAGATATTTAAAAAGATCGAATCTCAAATAGAGATTCAAACCAATTTAAAAAGTGTTAATTTTCTTGACGTAACTTTTAATCTTCAAAAAAACTCCTACCAACCTTTTAAAAAACAAAATGACCAACTGCTCTACATCCACACCCAATCAAACCACCCGCCCCAAGTTCTTAAGCAGATCCCTCTCTCCGTTAATGATCGATTATCGCAAAATTTTTCCAATGAAAAAATATTTAACGCTTCAAAAACAGAATACGAAGAAGCACTTAAACAAAACGGTTTTAAAACTTTAACTTAAAGTACAACCCAAAAAATAAGACACCTCCCAAAAAAAAAGGAATAACATTTGGTTTAACCCACCCTACAATAAAAGCGTCTCCACCAATGTTGGCCAAACTTTTTTGCAATTAATAGATAAACATTTTCCCCTTCAAACCCATTACATAAACTATTCAACCGAAACATTACAAAAATTAGCTACAGCTGCTCAAAAACGTTTCAAAAATTATAAAAAGCCACAACAAAAAAATAAAATTTAATTAACACCACTGAAAATCTTCCTTGCAATTGGAAACAAAAAGAAATCTGCCCGCTGAATAAAAATTGTAGAGCGACAAACATCATTTACAAATGTATAACATCTTCCCCAAACACATCCAGCAAAGCATACATTAGTTTATCAGAAGGAGTGTGGAAAAAAAGGTATGCAAACCACAAGCAATGATTTTCCAATAAGAAACTTTAAAATGCAACCTTAAAACATCTCTTAAAACATATATGGAAAACTAGAGAAAAACTGAAAGAAACACCAGAATTAACTTGGTCTATCCTAAAAAAACCCCCGCCTACAACAATACAACAAAAAAGTGTTTATTATGTTTAGATCAAAAACTGATTATTTTGCTTTATAAAAATGCTGAAGAGCTGCTCAATAAAAAAACAGAGTTGATTTCCAAGTGTCGTCACGAAAATAAATTTCTTTTGAGCAACCACAAACCTGAAGATTAGATACACGCGGTCGTAACAATAAAAAAATGTTTTTTCCGTATAGGTTTTTTCTATATAGCTTCAATTGTATATAATTTTTTAAACGAAAAAACTATATTTGTATTTCACCTGATGATTGCAACAGCATGAAACTTAAAGTTGTGAAAATCGCGTAGTTTTTATTCTCTAATATACATATATATATATATATATATATATATATATATATATATTATATATATATATATATATATATATATATATACACACACACACACACATATATACTCAGCAGGTTAGGGTTAGGGTTAGGGTTAAGAATTATACAGTTTGCTTAGACACATTATGCCAGTTTGCTTAGGCACATTAAGCGAACAATATCACATTGAAGCATTCCTTTAGGAAACAACTCTAAAATTTCTCTACGTTTATTTGACATTCTAAAAATATAATACATTTTAGAGATATCAAACTAAGAACATATATATACTAAACATAAAAACATCAAGAATCCGAAAATCAATAAAATTAATTGGATATACCGAACTTATTATCAGGACATATTAAATTTTGTCTCCGTTTTTTCTGGTCTACCTGTGTGTAAATATATATATATATATATATATAAATATATATATATATATATATATATATATATATATATAAATATATGTATATATATATATATATATATATATATATATATATATATATATATATATATATATATATATATATATATATATATATATATATATATATATATATATATATATATATATATATATATATATATATATATATATATATCAATTTCTGGATAAATAACGATAAGAAACTTTCTGAGCTAAATTTCAAGTCAGAAAATTCATTGGTAATAGTCATAAAAGCTGATTTTTTTTTTTAAATAATAAATGGTTAAAAAAATGAATGATTAAAATGAGCAACAACTTTATGGCACCCTATGAAGAGACGCTAAAACATATATTTTCAAATGTTGAGTGAAGCTATACTTGTAAAATTTTGCATAATTTATGCATAAATTGAATACATGTTAGTAATTTTAGCATACATTAAGTATAGTTGAATAATAACAATATTCAACTAACCAATACAAATTTAATACTCTGCCAAAATCAAGGATAAAAATAAGAAAAGCTAATTTTTTAAAATACGCATTGCGTATCATCCGACTTCATAGCATTTCTTAAAAAAATCAAAAGTTGACATAATGTTGTTTAATTAATTTAAATGACTTAATTTAAAAAGCTATAAAGAGAAATAAACTTTCTGTTTTTGGAATTACTTGGAAAATTTTGTTTTATAAAATTTGCGAAGAACTCTTTTTATGACATTTGGAAATGAAAGTTGTCGGAGATAAAGGTAGAAATGAAGGAGAAATGGAGATGAAAGTGGTAAGTAAAAAATCGTGTTCTTTATATCAAACTTAGTCTTTTATAGATAAGTACCTAAGGAAGACTTTCTAGACTTTCTAGGAAGACTTCAACATGAATGCTGCATTTAAAATACTAAGTATTTTAAAGGCTGTTATTTAAATGTCAAATCCAGCATTCATGTTTACTCTGAATCACGTTTTATTTTAAACGAGTAACTAGTTGTTGGTGTAAAAAGCTGTATAAAAAAATATTGCAAGGTTTATTTATTAATATAAAAAAATTTGTACTAATATAAGAACAACCAATCTATATTATTTTATAGTACAAATATACAACATATTTTTTAAAATAAAGTTGTGTAACAAGATTTACTCAATTACAACAATTTTTGACAACTATGACTGTCATCCATTTAATAACAATTCACCAACCATGTGTTTGATAACTAAAAAAATAATATAGTTAAAGAAAGTATTTTTAATGTTAGTAAGTAGATTTCTATTTAATTAATTTAAACAAAACTGGATTTATAAATTGTTATAACATTTGAGTAATTTGCATTTTATATTAAATATAATAAATTATATTTAATATAAAATACAAATTACTTAAATATAATACACTCTTAAATAAAAAAATTTGCGCTTTTATCAACAGTTAATTTTACTTTAGGAATGTTAAAAAAAAATTGCAAGAGCTAAAAGGTTAGATGGTTATTTTGCGCCAGTTATCTGCTAGTTTTCGTCACTAACTAAGAAAGCACTTTTTGTAATGCTTCTTAATTCCTATGCCGTCTTTTATGTGTAAAATAATACGTATTAACTAGTGAAGGACTCAGCATTTCTTGCAAGTTAGCTATCTCAAACACCAAAAAATGCTGGATCCCTCACTGGTTTTAAACAATAGAATGACTGAGAACAAATTACAAATACCACCAGTACGCTTAAAATCATGTAATGAAGTAATCACTATATAGACACTAGACAAAACAAGAAAAATTATAAATTTTTTTACTTAATAGCACTTATATAATTTTTTATTATTTTTTTGCTTTTAACGTCCTTAATATCATTGCGCCTGTAACACGTTGACTACCTTTAACACTCTCCCGTGTCAAAAACATTATAAAATATTAAATAAATTGGGATCATAGCCAAAAGTATTATATAAATATATAAATAATAGAAGGTGTTTTACTATTATATGTATATATATTAACGGAAAAATTTACTAGCACATATATAAATATATATATTAGATTTTGATTTTGATATATACAAATATATATATATATATATATATATATATATATATATATATATATATATATATATATATATATATATATATATATATATATATATATATATATATATATATATATATATATATATATATATATATATATATATCAGTTTTTGATTTTGAATTATAACAATATATACGATACGATTAAAAAGTTATAAGACAAACATTAAGACAATTTTTTAACAAAACTACAACAAGTAATCAAATAACTATCTAAAAAGAAAATAAGCGAAATCACGACTCAAACAGCTCAGCTAGAAAAATAGACAAAAAAGATGATAGATATCGTAATAAATATTTTCGAGAATTAAATAAAAAACTTAAAATCCGAGGTTGTGGAATCTGTTAAAGAAAACAAGCAACTGAAAAGTATAATTTCAGACATGGAAAAATTAAAAGAAGTCAATTCTGATACAAATGTATCTTTGTGGTCGAAAGTACTATCAGGGGCTGCCAAAAAAATAATGACCACTTTTAATGACCACTATACAATTATCACTATTTTTTGAAAACACAAAACAATGTAAAGAGCAAGAGCGCAATGAAAAAAACATCATCATCATCATCATCATCTAAGGGTTAGAATCTTCGCAAAGTTTTTCACATCATCATCATCATCATCATCTAAGGGTTAGAATCTTCGCAAAGTTTTTCACATCATCATCATCATCATCTAAGGGTTAGAATCTTCGCAAAGTTTTTCACATCATCATCATCATCATCATCTAAGGGTTAGAATCTTCGCAAAGTTTTTCACATCATCATCATCATCTAAGGGTTAGAATCTTCGCAAAGTTCTTCACATCATCATTATCATCATCTAAGGGTTAGAATCCTTGCAAAGTTCTTCACATCATCATCATCATCATCTAAGGGTTAGAATCTTCGCAAAGTTCTTCACATCATCATCATCATCATCATCATCATCTAAGGGTTAGAATCATCGCAAAGTTCTTCACATCATCATCATCATCATCATCTAAGGGTTAGAATCTTCGCAAAGTTCTTCACATCATCATCATCATCATCTAAGGGTTAGAATCTTCGCAAAGTTCTTCACAGACAAACTACAAGTAATCAATTTACTTAGTACTGGTAAATCCGATGGAACCAAAGTGAGATTTATTTGCCACCTTAAACCTAAAGGAAGCATCAATCTTTTGCTTATTGAGCTTGAAGACATCAATAGCAAAAATATGGTTCTTAAAGCATTAGATTAAGTAAATTCAAGACAAGACAAGACAAAACATTTGTTTTCCTTTTTAAAATTTACTTCAAATTTTTTTCCTACTTTATTATTTCCTAATGTCTTTAACATCTTTAAAAATTCATATAATAACAATAATAATATCTATAATAATACAAACTATATAATTATAATAAAATATAACTAATAAGAATAAATATAAATAATTATTTGAAAAGGAAGGTGGAACTCAAACAGAAGCCTGATCAAAGAAGTGACACCAAATAATTATAACAACAATTATTAAAAAATAATAATACTATCTATAACAATACAAATAATGTGATGACACGAATGTCACTCATGATCAAAATGAGTGACACCAATTGATTATAACAATTAGTATAATAATAGAATAATAATAAAAATAACAAATATGAACCAAAAATCGCTAAGAAAATAAATAAAATAATAATAACAACGATAAAGCTAAAATAACTTAAATAATAAGACAGAAAATATAAAACACTCAATAACAACAGCAAACAAATTAATTAGCAAAACAGAACAAATAAAAAAAAAACCTTACACAAACGAAAAGGCAAAACACAAAATCTACAAGATGAATCACAAAAGCTACAAAACGAAAAGGCAAACACAAATACTTCTACAAAAAAAAATTAAATTAAAAAATACGGACAAACTTTAGTTATTTTTGCGAAATAAAAAAAAAAAGGTGTAGAAAATTTGGTAAAATAGAAAAACAGAAAACAACAATAAAAATAATTAGCGCAAATAATAACAAACTTTACGCAAACGAAAGGAGAAACACAAAAACTACAAAACACAAAATGATAATATTTAACAAATATATTATTTAATAAAAATAATTAATGGTAATATTATAGTATTAATTAATAATTAATATTATAATAAAAATATAATAATATAACAAATATCACATATTTGCCACAAAAAAAAAAGGTGTAGAAAAATTGGTTACGATTTTTTACGTTTGAATTAGTTCTTTTAATTATTACTTCGAACATTTTTAAAACTTTTTTCTTTTAAATTGGTACTTTGCTGTAAATTGATTTTTTGTTTGTTTTGTTTTTCTTTGATTAAACCTGTTTGTTCTTTTTTTTCTTTTATTCATTTTCTTGTTTTATTTTTTCGTCAATCTTTTAGTTCGTTTATACCCTTCAATTATTTTCTTTTTTTACATTATTTCTAACTAATCTTTTTTATTATTTAAAGATTTCCTTCACTTTTTCTTTTTTTTCCTTTTCACCGTTAGTTAAATGCTTCCGCCATTTATTAAGTAACATTATGTAGAACTCCAAACTAATTAAGTCAAAATATTTTTTTGAAAATTCAAAATGACAAATAATATATATTTTATATTTAAAGAATAAAAAAGTGTGTTTATAAGTCGCTAAGTTAAAAGAACAAAATGAAAAAAACGAGTTTAGAACTGAAGAAAAAAAAATTAATTTTCAACAGGGTTTCTCAAATTGTTCCGCCAATAGTCACTAACAACCACTAATTTAGTAACTACTTCTAAAGTAATAAAAAAAAGTTTTGATTATACTGAAATAAAATCTTAACATATTCAAGATCAAATGTTCGACGCAAACAAACTGAACACTTCTTACCTTGACTCAGACGAAGCCACTACCCGACAAAGCCACTATTTTCCTTAAAACATATAAAATTATGTCTTCATCAATTCTTAGTGTTTCGTCAAAACCAAAAACGTTGAAGAGCTTAAAATCTTATTAGCTAATCTAAACTTTAACTTCAGTTTCAATTTTTTTCACGGAAAGCTGGATTTTAGATATAACATTTTATCAAAATTCTAATTTTATTTTGTCCAATAACAAAGCCATTTGTTTTGGACGTAAATCTTTGGAGTTGTATATGTGCTTATGTGGTTGAAGAATATACTTATAAAATTAGATGTGACCTGTTGTTCTCTGAGCCAGATTTTGAAACTATCACTTTAGAAATTTACAATAAACCATCGAAAAGTATTATCGTAACTACCGCATACCGAATACCTAATGTTTTAAAATTTTAATGATTTTTAAAGTTTAGACAACTTTAAAAATCACTTGAATAATTATTTTGAAAACAAAAAAAAAAAAAAAATTAATAAAATACAGCAATTTTACGATCGCTTTAATGATTTTGGAATGATGCATATTAAAATAAACCAATAAGAATTACCCAAAACAGTTTTTTTGAAATTGACAATATTTTCGCAAACAGCCTTGGCCATTTCACTTTTAAATGTAGTGTTATTAGAAGTGATGTAACTGACCGTTTCTCAGTCTCTGTAATTTTCAAAAACCAAAATATATATTAAAGAAGGGTTCTTACTTAAAAAAAGAATCATTACTACCCGAGAAAGAAAAATATGTTCAAACTAGAGTTGTCTTTTGTTGATTGAAACTTTGTTTTTCTTGAGACGTGTGCTAATAACAGTTACAACTATTTTACTAGATAAATTTTTCCAATTTGAAAGAAAAACAATTTCCTAAAAAATCAAGTTATATTAAAATTAATACACTTCTTAACACTTCGATTTTTAGTGTTGAGTCTATTATAATTATGAGAATAATTAAACTTTAAAGATTGCAATTTTGTAGCAATGCGTCGCTAGCTGCAAAATATCTATCGTAGCTTATCTATCGTAGCTTTGTAGCTAGCTACAAAATATCTAGAAATCTATAGCTGGTTGATAGCTACATATCAAATTTTTTTAGACAACGACTTTATTACGATATGACGCTAGCTACAATAGCCAGTGGGTTTTAGTTTATTAAGCTGACTGTCCTCTTAACCAAATGTCTATCTTTATCTTTACAAATATCGATAGGTTTTCGCTAACTTAAAAAAGCTAGCAATCCTCGTGGCCAAATCGCTGTCTTTATTGTTACGATTAGAGCTATCTATTCGCTAGCCAATTTCCCACCGGGTTGATTCTCTAAAAACCTCTAAAAGTCTTCAAAATAAAAACAAAAGCTATATACAAAAGCTATATATACATTTTATTAAATCAAAGAAAGATTGTAACAAACATAACTACTTAGAGCACGTCTATATGAAAGAACTAAAAAATTAGCCTGAACTATAGACTTAACTATAAACTATTAGAGCTGAAAGGTAACGTAAAAAAATCGGGGTGCTAATAAAGAGAATCTTTGTAAGCAAAAAATACATAGCAAAATCTTGCCAAGTGTGATTACTGTAGACGGCAAACAGATCTCTAACGTAAAATTGGTGGCAACAAAATTTAACAAGTTTTTCTCCAATACATTTTCAAACTTAACCAGTTAAATAAAACACATTCATGCGCATTTTGATATCTATCTAATGAAATTTGATATAAACCTAGCATTGAACAAACTTGTTAAGAGCTTGATGATTAGATATAAAAACTAAACACAAATAAAGCAACAGGGTATGGTTCTATTTCAGATAAAATATTCAAAGATTGTCTATGGGTTTATAAAGAATTTTTGTTTGATATTTTTAACAAAACTTTTTCTTTTTCCAGATGAACAAAAGTTGCAATGATTAAATTTATTTTTAAAACAGAAAATGAAAGTCTTGCTACAAATTATCGACTTATATCGGTGTTACTTGTTTTTTCAAAAATCCTCGAGCATATCATGTATAATAGGCTATTTGCATTATCCATGAAAATAACCTTCTCTGTTGTAACCAATATGCTTTTTGATCAAATTACTCTACGGAGCATGTATAAGTATACAATTAGTTGAAGTTCTCAGCGGAGCATCTTCTTATAATAAATTTACTTTGGGTATATTCCTAGACTTGTTCAAAGCATTTGACACCGTTAACCATCAAATTTTACTTGAAAAAATAATATGTTATGAAAGTGTGCAATACCATAAAATGATTTACCAGTTATTTATCTGATCAAAAACAGTTTATATCTCTGAATGACGGTTTCAGACAAAAAAAAAAAATTGAAAATATTATGTGGAGTTCCCCAAAGCTCCATCTTAGGTTCTCTTCTGTTTTTAATCTATGTCAACGGTTTATATAGAGCATCAAACATTATGTCTAATATATTGTTTGCAAACAACACCACTTTATTTTATTCTTTATATTCCATCCTAAACAGAAGTTTCAATATATTCCTACATCCTTACCAATGCTACATAAAAATAACATCAAAATTGAGCAATCTTTCACAAACAAACTACTTGGTGTTTTAATCGATGAAAACTTACCACGGAGAGATCATACAAAATATATTCGTAATAAAATCTTGAGAAATATTGGTATTTTATATAGATCCCGTCAAATCTTGGACAAATCTACACTAACTCAGTTAAATTATTATATTCAGCTATTTGCATTCATCAATAGTAACTTGTCTTATGGCAATATTGTTTGGGTAGTACAAGCAAATCTAAACTCGAATGTCTCCCCAAGCAACAGAATCATGCATCAAGAATTATTTTTTGTTTTATAATCTCTTCACTAATGCAAAACATCTTCTAAGAAGCATGGGCTCTTAATATTTTTGAAACAAACACTCAAAACCACACAATTTATGTTCTAACACCAGTTAAAAAAAAAAAAACTCCAAAGGTTTTCGAAAAATTTTTCATTAAACATCAAACCAATACAATACTCAATCTACAGAAAAATTTATAAAATCTCTCCGCTTATCAAAACTTACAGGATTCTCCATTTCTTATTGTGACCCAATGTTATGAAACCATTTTACAACTTTAAGTCGTAAACTTAGAGATGCCAACGCCGCTCAAAAATTCAAAAAGAACTTAGTTGAACTTATTGCCAATCAAAATTCTCTACTTGATTTTTATTAACAATAAACTTATATCTTCTTTTTATTTTTTAAAGGTTACTGGTAATTTTTTTTTCAGGTTCTCCAGTCTTGTAACTACTATATATGATGAAATGCATTTGTATTTAATATTTTAAAATATTTTTTATGACGGAGATCGCCTTGGATTGTAAATGGTTGCTGACAAAAATAAAAAAATAAAAATGGATAAATTACTGTAACCAGGTATACGTTTTCTTAACCAAAAGGCAAAGAAAATCTGATGGTAGGGTTTGTTACATTTCATGTACTATTAATAATTAAAAATCTGCTGCTTTGACCAGTCCAACAAAGTTATTTTTGTTAAAACAAAGGGTGCTGTAATCAAAGGCGATTCTACAAATAAAATAAGGGGAAGGGGTGAATCCTTAAAATTACCGACTAATTCCTTAAAAAAAAAAAGGTCCTCAAAACAAAAATTCGCCCTACTGAGTTGTGTTAAATACCCGACGGTTAAAATACCGAGGTTAAAAATCACCTTGAATGGGGGGAAAAGGAGATGGGGGAAACACTCTATCCCCCTAAAATCACTTCCGGTGGTCATTAAATATCGCCTATCAAATCCTCACTCAAAATTCTTACAGTTTTCTATTTCCTATCGGGGTCCGTACCTACATAACATAATGTCCAAAAATATAGAACTTAAAGTATTAAATAATCCTACCACTTTAAAAAACAATTTAAAACACCTCATACTTAATATCAATAATTATATCGACATGAATTAAACTTCACAAAATAATTTTACTAAAATATTTATGTGTATGTGACTGTATATTGTTTTACCACTTTTGACTATATGTAAAAAATAGTTAGACTCTATTTTACCAATTAAAGAGGTACTCGATGATAAGTCTTCATAGACTTCTAAGAGTTTTCTTTTACAACAACATGCATATATCTAAAGTAACAAAAATTTTTTTTTATTTTTATTCGTTTATTTTTAAAAAATACTGGTAGTTTTTATGATAAGAAGCATTATTAATTTACGTTATACTTAGTTACGTTATGCTTAGTTAAACCTATTTTAATTTTGTTACGTTATACATTTTAATTTTGTTACGTTATACATGGTATGATTGTGTTATATTTTTTACGCTGCATCATATTATGTCATGTAGTTGTCCCGTAAATTTGTGTAAATTTATTGAAGTTGTATATAAATAAATAAAAAAACAAAAAAAAAAACATCCTCGATAATAAAATTTAAAACGCAGACGCGATTTAAAGATATAACACTTAGAAGCGCACCTAAGCCGTCCGAAATAAATGTAAACAATTTTTATTGTCGGATAGGAAATATAAATAATATTATAAATAACAAGTCGATTTTTTTTGCTATATATTTTTAGCTAATTTTTTTCACCTTATTCGTCTTTCTTTGTTAATTCATTATCGAGATATTTTGTCTCATTATTTTTGATTTGCACAGTTTTTTTGCATTTTTTTTTTTTTACAAATGTTAAAATTTTTCCTTTTTAAAAACCTTTGCATAGAAATTTTTAAAACAACAAACAGTGTTTTATTTCAAAAACTTATCTTTTAAAATGCAAAGCTTTTAAGCATTTTAAAATCAACTTTCTATATGGTAGACATATCTAAAAATATGTAATTAATCCAAATGAACTATCGCTTTCAGTATGAAGAAGTTTTTTAAATAATTAGTATAAAAGTTTTGCTCTTTTTAAGGATTTTAGATGCACGTTAAAAAATGAAATTTTTTTTGAAATTATTTGTTTCATTAAAATAAAAAAAAACATTTGTAAAATGTGAAAAAATGTTTAAGTTCACAAATGAATTTAAAGATATTTACAAAGTTATTGTATATGTGGTACATGATCCACCAATAATTAAGTAATTCTTCTTCCTACTATCGAACAGTATTTGAATGGTTAAATCTAAATTAAACTCTCGATCCATTTCAACTAACTACAATCCTGACATAAAACTTAATAAAATTTAGCATATATAATCAGCTTTTTGAACAACGCTTTGTTTAAATCCTGTTCTACATATACCTTATATAAACATGAATATAATTTATTGCGGACAGCTTAGATGCACTTTTAAATGCTACAATTTTAAATTGAATCTGCATTTTGAATTTTTTTATGGAGATATGATAGGATAATTTATTATCACATAATTTATTAAAATGCACTAATGTTACTTTTCTGTGCAATCATTAAATTAATAAAATTACTAAATACTGATATTGCACTTGAATGTTTGTTTGAAAGTTAGTTTACATTCAAGTAGAAGTCTAAAAGTCTTTACCCCCTGTTTGGTCAAAATTTTTCATGATTTCAGCTATAATCTATTTTATGAGCAGACAATTTAGTACATACATGAAAAACTCTAGTATATTTCCACTCAAGCATTTCACTAATTTCTTTTTGATTGATTGTTGTTTTTTTCATATCTATCTTGGCATCTACTGCTGTGCAGAAGTCATTTTTTGAAGGACAAAAAATTTTGCTTTTATCCCCACAAGTTTTAGTTGAGCTTGTATTTTTCCAAGGGACCTAATATAAGGCCTAAATTGATCTTTTGAAACAGAAGGGAAACAATTTCCATGTTTTTAGTATTCATTAAAAGTGTTCATATCTACACAATTAATTGTAGTATTGTTAGTAGGGTTTAAATGTAAATGTAAATTGCTATTAAAACTGCCTTTTTTGAAAAAAATGATAGTGTTTGGTTAGAACTTCAAGGTTTTGAGTTTTTTCGTGAAAGCAATTTCTGTGATATTTTACATTTAATTATATAATCATCAGTTTTTAAAAAAATTAATCTGGCATATGCTTTTGCAATGTAATTTAAGTTTCAGAAATTTATTGCCCATTTATAATTTATTACAAAAATTCACCATTGCCTATTCTTGTGTGTTAATGTTTTTCTTCGTTACTAGGAGCGTATTATTTGTGATCAGTTTCGGAGGGCTGACCTTTTTTCTTTGTAAGTATTGTTGAAAATACTAATGAGATTTTGAATGAAATACTAATGAGATTTTTTTTGTGATTGATCATGTTGTTTGAAATTTTAACATTACTAAAGTATTCTACCAAACAGGAGAAGATTGAATTGAGGTCAAGGTATCTTAGATCACTTGAAAAATCATTCTTGTAAGTTTCCTGGCAGATTAAACTTTGATTGATTTTTTCTCCATATTTAAATCAGTAATTAACTAACAATTTTGCTTTGATTATTTGCTGAAATAAATATTTAATATTTGATTAATGATGAATTAATATTTTTTTAATGAAATGAGTATTTATTTGATATAAATTAATTAAAGTTTATTTAATTATTTAAACATATTAAAATACATTTTTTTAAATAGAAAAATCCTGTACAACTACAAAAATTATGTTTTGGCAAAAACTTATAAAATGTTGCATGGTTTGTGGGCAAACTATGTCACTAAAAATTAGAGTTAAAAATTTATCTCATATAATCTTTTTATACCAACAACCTGACTAAATACAATATTGCAAACAAAAAAACTCTATATAATTATTATAAAGTATAAATTGTGGTAAAAATGAAAATAATAATTGATTAATTTATTAAAGGATGATCTTGTTTGGTTTGATAATGGTTCTGGAAATGACTTTTTAACTGCTGGAACTATTGTAGAAATACAAGATTCAGTAGCTATTGTTCATGCTCAAGGACAGGTTTGATTTTTTATATAATTTATTAAAGTATATTAGTATAACAAATTTTATCACGTAATATTGTTTTATAGTATTTTATGCTAAAAGTGCTTTATAGTATTTTATGCTAAATCTTTATTAATATAAATTTTGTTAAAACCCTTTTTAAGCAGTTTTATATAGAACTAAAGAACTATATATGTATATATATATATATATATATATATATATATATATATATATATATATATATATATATATATATATATATATATATATATATATATATACATATATATATATATATATATATATATATATATATATATATATATATATATATATATATATATATATATATATATATATATATATATCAGTATTCTTCATTTAGCCAGTGCTTTCGCACTTTTGTGATATAATAGCGCTTGCCAAAAAAATAAAAGCATTTTGTTTTAAACTGCAACAAAAAATATTTTTGTTCATTTGTTCAATATTTGTTTTAATGAAAAATACTTTTTTTACAAGTTTTTTTAAAAATTATTTTATCTAGTATTTATTCAAAGTATTCTTTTTGCTTTTTTATGTTAATTTAAATAGCAGAAAAAAATAAAGTTTTTAAATCGTGGAGGCTAATTTAATTTCAAATGGAGAAGACTGATATATATATCTTTGTATAGTAGTCAAAAGAGAATTTAATGATATAAAAAGTCTCTTTCAATGCTTTTTAACTTTAAGAATCAAGAATTAAGCAACATTTTAATCTCACTTAACATTAAAAAAAATTAAAATATGCAGAAGTATATTAAGTTTTATTGTTTTTTTAAAAAACCCCAATAATTATGACTAGAAAGTTTTTAGAAATTAATATTTTTTTTTTTTAAATTGTTTTATAGTATTTTTAAAACATGCAAGGAGTGTTGCTACATTGACATTTCATTTAGACATTTTTCTAAATAAATTTTATTTAACTTTTCAACAAAATTTGTTTAATTTAGTCTCATGAAATCGAAATTAGACACTTAAAAAAAAGAGATGAAACAGGTGCAGATGGAGAAGACAACATGATAAAATTAAGGTATGCAATTAAAATTTTATTAAATATTTACTGTTATTAATAAATTTCAAACTAATACTTTGGTTGCTATATATATATATATATATATATATATATATATATATATATATATATATATATATATATATATATATATATATATATATATGTATATATGTCTCTCTCTCTCTCTCTCTCTCTCTATATATATATATATATATATATATATATATATATATATATATATATATATATATATATATATATATATATATATATATATATATATATATATATATATATATATATATATATATATATATATATATATAATTATATATATATATATATATATATATATATATATATATATCTATCTCTCTCTATATATATATATATATATACTATATATATATATATATATATATATATATATATATATATATATACATATATATATACATATATATATATATATATATATATATATATATATATATATATATATATATATATATATATATATATATATATATATATATATATATTTATATTTATACATATATATATACCAGTAATAAGAGTAATTTTTCGGTAGAAAGTGTTCAATACAAAAGTAGAACAAATATATTATATTATATTAAGATAATAATAAAATACATTTAAATTTGTAACATAACTCGGAGTTTCACGCTTTATGTGATCATCAGACATTACAAACAACCATAACAACAACAAAAATTATATACAAAAATACAATACAGTGTTAGCTTAGATGACATTAAATTGCAGATAAGAAATTTGTTTTTCGTGGCGGCATTTAGATATTAATTTATTTTGTTTATTTAATAGTTTCAGATATGATGTAATGATATGGTATTTTTCCGTTAAACAAAGGTTACATAACTTCCTTCCAGGTTTAAAAGGTTTCACCCTATCAATAATCTTCCACGTAATAATAGGATTTAAAAGATCCCTGATTTTTCATTTCCCAGATATATTTAGAAAGTTTTGTGGCATTAAATTTACTTTTGTATTGAAAGGAGTTCTTATGCTTGTACCAGCCATCTCCAGCAATCAACAATGAAAGAGCAGTTGTATTTGTCTTTAATATTGCGGAACCAGTTTATTACATCATCCGTATTATGCAATTGATTTACAAGGGTGGCTTATCTCACTTTATTGTTGACAACCTTCACAATGTACTTTGCAAGGTATATGTCTTAGTAAAAATATAATTTATGCCTGCAATGTAAAAACATCACCGCAGGATAGTGGTTTAAATTATATTGGTTTAACAGAGCACACCTTTAAAGATCACTCGTACAAGCATAAGAACTCCTTTTAATACAAAAGTAAAGTTAATGCCACAGAACTTTCTAAATATATCTGGGAAATGAAAAATAAGGGATTTTCAAATCTTATTATTACATGGAAGATTATTGGTAGGGCGGAACCTTTTAAACCTGGAAGAAATTTATGTAACTTTTGTTTAATGAAAAAGTGTCATATTATTGCATCATCTTTGAAACTATTACATAAACGAAATGAACTAATATCTAAATGCCGCCACAAAAACAAATTTCTTATCTGCAATTTTAACGTCATCTAAGCTAACACTGTATTGTATTTTTGTATATAATTTTTGTTGTTGTTATGGTTGTATGTAACGTCTGATGATTGCATGAAGCGCGAAACTCCAAGCTATGTTGCAAATTTAATTGTATTTTATTATTATCTTAATATAATATAATATAGTATAATATAATATAATATATATATATATATATATATATATATATATATATATATATATATATATATATATATATATATATATATATATATATATATATATATATATATACATATATATATATATGTATATATATATATATATATATATATATATATATATATATATATATATCATATATATATATATATACATATATATATATATGTATATATATATATATATATATATATGTATATATATATATATATATATATATATATATATATATGTATATTATATATATATATATATATATATTATATATATATATATATATATATATATATATATATATATATATATATATATATATATATATATATATATATATATATATATATATATATAGATAGATAGATAGATAGACATAATATATAATATTTGCACATTTTATGTTTTAAAATGCTAACATTAACTTTTACAGATTTAAGTTTTTTTGGAACAATGTTTTGCTTTAATTTCTCCATCAATGGATCACTTTGAAGTTTTTTTTATGATATACCTTATATTTTTGATCTTTTTCTATCAAAGTAGTTTTCCTATCGAAGCTTATCTGCATTTAAATCTTCTTGCTAGATCTCTCTGCGTCTGACATGAATTCACCTTTATAGAGTGAATGATAGAATTTGCTTTATATTTATCTTTGAATCATTTTTTTTCACTTCCAGTTTCTCTTTTAATAGACTGAGTCTATATTACTGTTTATATTGCTGCAAATTAAATCTGGCTGAGAATCAAGAAACACAGTCAATTTTGAAATGTAAACTTGTGACAATAACGGATTTTAATGAAAAGAGCTCTTAAATTTTCTTCAATTTAATATTTATTTACTTATTTTAATCCAATGACAATGATAACCAAAAGGTATTATCTTTACAATCAAACAAAAGCACATTAGCCTCTGTGTGTAAAAGTTAAAAAGAATTGCCAAATAGTTTTTGAGTAAGTAATGACTTAATGAGTTTTATTGTGTTTTACCTATACATCTTGATACTTTATAAAACTTTTCAACTTCTAAAATTTTAAAAGGTGTTTTGCTCATTTGGTTGTGTTTTGTTAAAGTCTACTAAAATCATTATAATATAATCATAATTATAATATAATATAATTATAAATTGTTATATAAAATAAAATCAGCGAAATTTTTATTGTTAAAATCATTATAAATGTCAAAAAACAAAAAAAAAAATTAATTCATTTTTTCTTTAAAATCAAATTTTCTTGCAGTTACAATTAGTTTTTTGATTTAATATTTTATTAACATATGTATTATTTTACATAAAGCTATTATAAAAGCATTGAAAAAAAGTATTGTCTTTTTTATTAAACTTTTGTTCTTTTCTTTTAATGTTTTTTTTAATAATTGAATTATTCATTTTAAAAAAATGTCTAATAAAGTTGTGAAAATGTAGGAAGAAACACATACTTCTTCCCTCTAAAACCTTTTTAATGAAATTAAGATAAAAAGTTTTGATATGGAAATGGTCATCTTGGTCTAGATGGTTAGATTTATCTATTAAAAAGAAGTTTTGATAGGGAAATACATATCAAATAAGGCATATGGAAAATAAGCATACTTGGTTATTTCCCACATTGAATTTAATCGAAATCAATTATCAACTCAAATTTTTGTATTTAGTATGTCATATTATATATTTATTTACATTATATAGTTAATAACATACAATATATTAATAGTTTCCAATAATTTAAATGATTTCAAGGTTTTAGTAATCAAAAAATGGGATGAAATTCCTAATGACCTTTTCCATGCCAGCTGTGAATTTTTTAAGAAAGTTCATATGTGTATCAAAGAAAGTTCATATGTATATCAAAGAAAAAGGAGAAAGATTTGAAATAAATTAACTTTTTGTATTAAATATTAGTTTAACTCAGAACAAAATAATTTTTTACAAATCAAAAATGTAAATCCCCGGTGTATTTTATGTTTATATAGGTGCGTCAACTTATACTTTTACGTTCTAGGTTTTTATTTTTTGAAAAAATTATTTATATTTTATATTTTAAAAAAGGTTTAAAAGTTGAAATTGTTTTTATAAATAGATTTTAGATTTTATTTTAATTTTTTTTATTTTTGTTACTAGGCTACTATTTAGTGTTAAATTATTAATTATAATTGTTAGTAACTGTTATTAATAGTTACTGCTAAATTGTTATTATTAATATCAAATTTATTTATTGTTAAAGAGATGTACATGAAGGTTCAGTGATTTTTAATCTTAAGAAGCGTTTTTATAGAGGAATCATCTATGTAAGTATGGTTTGTAAATCATTTTTTTCTTTATTTTAAAACGCAAACTATTATAAAAGTTATTCTATTATTCAGAAATAAATTTATTAGTAAATAAGTTAGGTAATAAAAAATTTTAGCAAATAATGTACATTTATTATTATATTACATATATTATAAACTATATATAATTTATTGTTATTAATTAACTGCAATTTATAATATTATGACATTTTTTTTAGACATACATTGGAAACATACTATGCTCAGTAAATCCCTATAAGCTATATAATATATACTCCTTAGATATATTGCATCAATATGAAAATAAATTGTTAGGAAAATTACCACCGTGAGTATCTATATCTTTATCTGTATCTATATCTATCTTTATATCTCTATCTCTCTCTCTCGCTCTCCCTTGATATATATACATATATATAAATCTAAATATATATTAGTGTGGCTCTTAAAACATTTTTTTTGAGAAAAAGCTGCTACCACCCCCTAAATGTGTTCTATCTAATACAAAAACACTAGGTTTACATTTTTTTTAAATAAAAAATGTTTTAAGGGGTACCTCAAGACCCTTGAATATTTAATGGGTCCCTAATATTTTCAAAAAAAAAGTTTTTAAAAAATATGTCAACCTGGTACTCAAATGAAGCAAAATTTTATAAAAATTTCAAAAATAATATAGTAAAACCAAAAATAACAGTTATTTTTTGAAATAAATATTATTTTTGAATTTTTTATAAAATTTTGCTTTTTTTTTTGAAAATATTAGGAGCCCATTAAATATTCAAGGGTCTTGAGGGACCCCTTAAAATATTTTTTATTCAAAAAAAACGTAAAACTAGTGTTTTTGTATTAGATAGAATACATTTAGGGGGTGGGAGCAGTTTTTTCTCAAAAAAGTTGTTTTAATAGCCACCCTTCTATATATATATATATATATATATATATATATATATATATATATATATATATATATATATATATATATTATATATATATATATATATATATATATATATATATATATATATATATATATATATATATATATATATATATATATATATATATATATATATATATATATATATATTTATATATATATATATATGAATATATATATATATATATATATATATATATATATATATATATATATATATAATTAAGGTTTTTTGTAATAATTTTATTTGTAATAAATTTGTAAATTTTTATTATTTTTGATATATTACTTAGTTTTTTAATCAATTTAATTTAGACATATTTTTGCTATTGGGAATATTTGTTATTACAACATGCAGAAAGACAATGAAGACCAAGTGATCATTCCCAGGTAATTTAAGAAGTCTATATATATTTATATAAATAGAATATGCATATATATATATATATGTACATTTATAAATATATATGTATATATATATATATATATATATATATATATATATATATATATATATATATATATATATATATATATATACATATATATATATATATATATATATATATATATATATATATATATATATATATATATATATATATATATATATATATATGAGTATATGAGTTTGAGTTTGATATATTCATTTATACATTTAAACCGCAATAATGCCGTAACAATAATTAAAAAATATGTACATATACATATGTATATATTTAAATGTTAAATTGTTAATTTGATGAAGAGACTTTTCCAGGAGTCTTTATGCTGATTTAACAGTTTATCAAAATCCGATCTTTAAATGCATTTAAAGATGGAGCGTTTACCATGTGCTGTGTGAGAGAGATCCAATGGACCACAACTCAATTTGTGAAAAAGTTTGATCTTTCCTCACATCCTCTTACGAATTGACGATCAAGCTGCTTGTCATGGCCGCGTAGGTTGTACACCTCATGCCCAATTAGTTGGTGCTGTGAGACCGTAAAATGAACTTTGTCATAGTTGTTGAAAATTTTGAATTGTTCGATTATATCACCACGCAAGTAACGTTCTTTGAGGGTAGTTAGTTTGAGTACCTGCAGACGCTTTATTTTATCAAAATGGCTGATAGATGATATTGTCTCAGTGACGCGATCTTGAACATCTTCGAGCAACTTAATGTCTGTTTCGAGATAAGGAGACCAGGCTTAAATGGCGAATTCTAGATGTGGCCGGACATAAGATATATAGAGTGTGCGCCACAAGGTTAAGTTTCTACTGCGGAAAGCAGTAGAAACTTAACCTTGATCCCAATAATTTTGCTGTCATCAGCATATAGCATTATTTTGTGTACGATACTATCAGGAAGATCGTTTATAAACAAAATAAAAAGCAGTGGCCCCAAAACAGAACCCTGCGGAACTCCACTTGTGACGTTCTTCCACTCAGAAACGTGTTCTCCCAAGACAACACGTTGCTTATGATCTTTTAGCCACAATTTAATCCAAAGTAGCAACTTTTTGTGAATGCCGTATGCTTTTAGTTTATGTAGAAGACGTTTGTGTGGGACTTTATCGAATGCCTTAGCAAAATCTGTATAGATAATATCAGCAAAAATATTATTTTAGAGTTTTTTGCAGAAAAATGAGCTTTTTTAACCTAAAAATAAAAAAAGTGTATTTTTCCGATAATTATTCCAAAAAAAAAATTGAATAATAATTTTTTTTTATAAAATGATTGTTATTTTTAAAATTTTTATATAATTTCGCTTTTTTTGAGACCCAACATGACATACTTTTGAGAAAATTTTTTTAAATATTATTAGGGACCCGGTAAGTGTTCAAGGGTCTTGTGCTCTCCCTAAATCCAATAAAATTTTGAAAAAATTTAACAGAGTTGTTTGTTAGAACCAATAAAAAGTTTTAAGAATATAAACAGATTTTTTTTAGAATATAAGGGGCGGGTGGGACACCCTAATATGTATATGTGTATATATATATATATATATATATATATATATATATATATATATATATATATATATATATATATATATATATATATATATATATATATATTTAAGATTATAGTTAAGAATTATTTTCAATATTTTAAAGCTGTTATGAAATATATAGGTTGCAATTTATAAGAATGTATATTTTGATATATTGCATTGAGGTGGTCTTTTTTAAAATGTTTGTTTTACTTTTATAGAAATTTTCACATGTGATGATCTCTGATCAAAAATTACAAGTTTAGGATTTTTAGATCCCTCAAGATACTTGACATTTAAGTGACAGATTGCATAACTTGTTATTAGGTTGCATATAACATATACAAAAAATACTAAAATGTTTGTAAATGATTAAAAAAATACTTTTTTTAATTGTTTACAAAAAATACTAACTAGATGTAATCAAACTATTTTATTATCTTTAATAAAAGATCAGGGCCAACGACACCAGGGGGCCATCTTTAATAATTCAAGATTACAATTATCAATCCCTAAATTATTGAGCATTTAATTTTCACAACTTAATTTATCCAACAACCAAACAATATGTATATTAGTACTTTAAAACTTTGTTACTTGTTTGTAATAATAAACTGCTAGTTAGTTGATGCAAAAGTTCAATGTTTTAACTAAGTCAGTGTTTCAACGTACTCTGGTCTACCCTAATTCAACAAACTATGACTTTTTTTCCAATGAAATTTGTTTACTTGAGGCATTGAAAGTAATACATTTCTGGATAAAGGTATAGAAAAAGTTAATGAATTTCACAAAACATTCTCGTAACAAGCTGGTTTTGGGTATATTAAAAAATAAGAAAGAAATATAAATTAATTTTGAACTGTTTATTAAGCAAATTTTAATAAAACCAAATCTTATTCTGTTTTAATTAAACCAAATCTTATCCTGTTTTAAAATTACTTTATTAAAATAAATGTTTTTATTACATGACTTTAAATCAATGTAGTATTACATAGATATTGTATGATATTTATAAATCAAAAATCTATTACTTTTATTTTAAAATTTGTTAATTTAATTAAAATGTTTTAATTGTTATTTTAAAAGTTATTAATTGCCATAGAGGAGATTCTGGAAGTGGAAAAACAGAATTAATTAAACTCACTGTAAATTATTTGGCTAATGCTAATGTTATGGGAAGTAGTCTTGTGATTGAGCAGGTTTGTTAGAATTTATTATTATTATTTTTATTATTTTTCAAAATTAACCATGTACCTTTCAAAACCTAAACAACCTTTGAATCACTAGCTTTTTTTAAAGTTTAAATTCAATGATTTTGCACTTGTTTAGTTTGAATGGGTTTCCATTTTGTTATTTCCTTACTTAATATGACATTATAGAGTTGAAGTTTTGAACTTATTGCGAAGTTGAACTTTTTTTATAACCAGATGCTCCTACTGATTTTATTTTGCACTTGTTTAATGCGGATGGGTTTCTTGTTATTTCCTTATGAATTTATTGTAGAGTTAAAGCTTTTTATAATCAGATGATAATAATAATCCTAACTTAATAATCAAATGATAATAATAATTCTAACTTTTACAGATCAGGACTGAGTATTTTTACTGTGATACTGTTGTTAGGGAGATGTTTCATTTACCATGTTTGTAGAGCCTTCTCTGTTTTATGTATACACATTGTAGTTATATGTGATGTACTGTTAAATATATGTGATAAAGTTCACATTTTATCACATATATATGATATAGGCTTGTTTATAAAACAACAACCAGATGTTTGTTTAAACAACCACATCATTAATATTGCTTTATAGTTTGAATCCATAACAATAAATGATAAATGATTGGTGCAACAAACATTTAAGAGTAATATATAAGATGTTGATATAATACTTAATTACAGTTACTTTTGCAGATTAAGGTTGGCTTCATCCTAATATTTTTTAAAGTTTAAGTTTTAAAAATGCTGAAATAAATCCAAGCAGTTTTTTCAGAAGAAAAAAAATTTTTTTTTTCCATAATAAAAGTCTTTTACATCTATAGTGCCCAATCCCTCTAAATTAATTGAAGTCCCCAGGTGATGTCATCAATAATGGTTTATAAAAGGTTAAGTATGTTAAGTATGCAAAGATGTTTATATATGTATACATATACATATATATATATATATATATATATATATATATATATATATATATATATATATATATATATATATATATATATATATATATATATATGTATATATACATATATATATATATATATATATATATATATATATATATATATATATATATATATATATATATATATATATGTATATATATATATATATATACATATATATATATATATATATATATATATATATATATATATATATATATATATATATGCATATATATATATATGTATATATATATATATATATATATATATATATATATATATATATATATATATATATATATATATATCATATTGTGTATTTAGCTGATCAGTATGAGGTCATATCAAAATTATTTTATAACCTAATTTGAGACCTTTTTTTCTTAATTTTTGCAATCATTTCTGACAACCATTCATTGCCTTTTTCCTATATATTAATTTTTTGTTTAATTTATTTAAGATTTTAGAAAGTTTTTCATTGTTGCAATCATTTGGAAATGCAAAAACAGTAATTAATGATAACTCTAGTCGGTTTGGAAAGTATATTGAAATATTATATGAAAAGTATGTTTTATATTTTAGGGATTTTTTAAAAATGTGAAATTTTTTATCCTTTAATATAATTTTTTTTTTTTAACTTTTAGTGGAAGGATTTCTGGTGCAGTAATTTCTATTTACTTACTAGAAAAATCAAGAATAGCATACCAAGTAAGTTATTTCATTTTTTATTTGTTTTTAGTACATTTATTTTATTAATTATCTTATTTGTTTGTTTTTAATTATAAATTGTTTTGTTCAGCTTGTTTTGTTATACTTACCTCGTGACTACATTAAACAAAATGTAATAATAATGTAAGACTTTTAGAAAATTAGAAACGAAATATAAAATATATACATTACGAAGTAAGAAAATTAGAAAGTACTAGAAATATTTTTATAAAGTGTAAACTATTAGGTTTGAGTAACTACAAATACTTTTGAATCATTTTTTTTATTAAAAAAAAAAATTAATAATGTTATACTTGATCATAGCTATATATTTTTATTAAATTTTAGCATCCTGGAGATAGAAACTTTCATATTTTTTATGAAATGCTTGCAGGTTTGCCTATAGAAGACCAAGAAGCTATGGGCCTTGATAAACCTGATCTTTTCTTTTACTTAAACCAGGTATGGGGTTTAATACGGTGTTGCTAAAGCAAAATACATATTAACTACCTACCTATATACATACATACAGCTTGTCTTGATTTATGCACTCAATCCATATAATGCCATATAATATTAATATTGTTAGTATTATACTTTTACAAGATGAGCATCATACATTTTAGATTTTTTTTTTTAAAATTTAAAAACAATGTTTTAGTTTTGTTTTTCCTGTTTTAAAAGAAAGATTAGTGGAGAAGTTGTTTCAGTTCTTTTAGAGGTTGTAAGGTTTTTCTTATAAACTTGGGTAACGCTTTGTTTATAAAAGTTCTTTACAATTAAAATATGTTTTAATTACTTCAATAAGAATATAATAATATTGAAATAAAATGAAAAAAAAAAAAAAAGAAATACATTATTTAATAAGATTTTTTGGGAGAGAATAGCAACTTTTACTATTTGAGCTCTCTACTGCATAGAAGATTTTGTGATTATTGCTATTTATCATTTGCAAGTTTTTGTATTCAGTAATAATTCAATAGTTTAAATTGAATTTTAACTGCAGTTTTCTAGAGAGTTGGAAAAACTGTAGTTAAAATGAACCTAAAAAAAACTAGAATATTAAGACTAAAATATTATAGTTGTTTGGTCTTGATTAACCAAGTAATAATATTATATTTTTTATTTATAAAATAATTGAAGTGACTCATATTTAACTTGATTTTTTTAAGTAAAATTTAATACTATGCAATTGGAGTGATTAATGCAACAAAAACAACTGGATTGATTAATGCAAATAAAATTTAATTTAATTGTGAAACATAAATCTTATTATTATTATTTAATGCAATTATATTAAATTTTGTAAATACTAATAAAGATTATTCAGAGCAATAGTTTTACAGAGAACAAAAGCCCTCTGTTAAATAATCTATAAGTATTGTAACAGTTTATAATAGAATAAACTTTACCATAGAATAAATATTGTCCTTGGTCATACGTAAACATGGTCTTATCACAATGCGTAAGCATTTAACTAGAAAGTTTATGCGTCTTTACTCACCAATTATTAAGTCTTGGACCTCTTAGTTCTGAGCCAGACTCAAGATTATTGTGCCACAGCTAGTTATGAACAAATATTGCTACTGTTAGAATTAAGAGAAGTTAGCAGTGGATTTGTTAATAAATTTAATAAAGTTCTTGAAAATGGTGAGGTCTCTTGTATTTTTAATGCCAAAAAATATTTAAAAAAGAATATAAGAATAATTGTGGAATTTAGAGGTAGACATTTTCTTGATGGTTTTAAGGGAAACTATTGTTCTGAATACATTGAACTAGGTGGCATATATCTGTTTTGCTTTCTTTCTGCTTTTATTTGCAGACTGTCTAGTTAAATAGCTGAAAAAATATAAAAAAAGTAGTAAAAAACCCTAAGTGGCAAAATGTGAAAATAAGTAAGCATAAAATTACATATTAAATTACTCATTTTTTTTAAAGCTGTACTCTTTTTTGTTCTGTTTTTAGTTCTGAAAAATTTTTCCTTTCTTATTCAGTTAATTTTATTAAACTGTTTTTTCAGACAACTCTAATCACTTAAGTTAACTCCTTGCTTTATATCTTGTCTCCGGCCCCAGTTTTCTTAATGCTTTTCTTTAGTTGGTTCCTATAATGCTATGATCTCACTAAAACCTTTATCTCATACTTTTTCTATTTCAGAATCACCCTATTACTACACTTTTTTACTTCTTCAGTAATGTTAAGCTCGGCTTAAGAAATCTTGTATTTTATTTCAAAAGTTTTATTCTAGAGATTTCTGGATTATTTCTAACATATGGGTCTGATCTTATAATCTTTCCACAAGGCCACCTTTATAAGTATATTTACCATACACTTCCTAGTATTGTATAGAAAGAAATTAATTCATTGTTAGACATCTAATCACTTTGTCATTTTCTACAGTTTGTAGTCCTGACATCTCTTTCATTTCCACTAACCTCTGGAGTACTGCAAGATTCTATCTTTAGGCTTTTGTTTTTTTTTCTATTTTTTAATGAACTTACGGATAATCTTTCATTTTAAAAATTTAAAAGTTTTAAAGTTTTTTCTTCTCAAACAATATAAAAACACATTTTTGATGTAGCTAGACTTGGTACCAGTCTTTTCCCCTTTACTAAAATCTTGCATAGCTTTCTAAATAAAATACATTATTTTTCATGGTTGTTGCTTCAGTAAGCTCTCATCTCTTATTCCACCAACCAAATTGGTGGATTTTTTTATTCAGCAAAATTGTATTTCTTAACTAAAACTGTTTCTTCGTGCTTAATAAAGTTTTCTTACTCTAACAATTTACAGTTTTTTTGTCAACCATTTTCTTCCTTTATAAATCTCTTTTCATAACTACCAATTACCTTGCAGCTTAATTGGCAACAAGTAACAACTATTCATGCTAAGTTATTTTGTTGATTATATCTCTCTTAACTTCTTAATTCTGCAACTTGAATTATGATGAACAAAGCTCCTAAGAAGAGATCCATGCAGCAGCCATCAGTTGAACATGGTTCTACAGGACATATGTTGAAGATTTAATTTTCTCTCTTCACTCCTTGTTTGTGTCTTGTTTCTTGTCTACCACTGACTCATCATTTAGAATAATTAATGTTATAAACAGTAAAGTTTAAAGTTTTAAAAAAAAGAGCACTAAACTTTTAAAAACTTTATTTATAAGTAAAATTTAAATGTTTTTTTGATTTTATTTCTTTTTAATAAACTTTGGTTTTAATGATTTTTCTTAAATCTTTCCCCAAATATGGTTTCCATGGTTTCCATGATCTTTTTGGCTGATTTTTTAAATTTTATTTTCTTTTGGAGTCAAATTCACTTTTATATTAAAGCCATTTATTATAATTTTCAAAGACCCTCTGATACTATTAAATTGTTTTAGGGTACTTTCTCCTTTAGAGAAAATAAAATTTTAATAAGATTTTCATAATAATTATTTTTTTTCAAAATAAATTTTCAATGCTTCTTATTTTTATTTTAATCAACTATATTAGCAATTAGATATGTTTTTTCAGCTTTGTTGATATATAAATGTTTTTTATGACCTTTGGTTTTGGTTTTTAGTTGAAACTGCTACAATTAAAACTTGCATTTGAAACTTAACTGCATTTACTTACTGTGTAACTGTTCTTTTACATTGATTTGTTATTGCATAACTGCACCTTTACATTGATTTGTTACAACATTGTAGGGCTTACTAAAGAGTATTTAATTTTTTATTGCATTATCAATATTTTTTGTTACTGTTTTTTTTTTCCGGTTGTTATAATTTTTAAAAAAGGATAAATTCTTTTTAGGGTGCAAGTTCAAAAATTGTTTCTAAAAATGACATGCAGGATTTTCAAAATGTTATTGCTTCTATGGAAGTCCTTGGAATAAATGTTAGTTTTTGTTTCTGCCAGTCATTTTATTTTGAATTTCATTATTATCTAGTAATTATCTGACAATTTTTTTTTAATAATTATATTTGTATGTGTAATGATAATAAAATATATGTATGTATGCATGTATGAGTACATACTAAAGTGCATACTTAAATGAATGAATATGTGCATAAATACATACATGTCCTAATATACATATGCCCACGCATGTAGCTATGTATACAAATATACACATAAATACATACGTACATACATGCATTCATACATACATACAAAAAGTTTAATTAAGTAAAATAAATTCTTTGTAGTATATTATTTAGTTTGGCTAAAGCTTTTTCCTTTTCAATTCTGTTGCAAAGTGTAAATTTTACAAAATACTTTTTACTCAAAAACAGGAACCTTAAGGAACAAAAAATGTTCTATAGTTTGTATAACTAGTTACTTTAATTTTACTTAATTTACCTTATTTTCTTATTTTTTATTACTTATACTTATACACACTTGGTAAGAAAAAACAAAACAAAAAAAAACTCGAAAATTAAAAAAGTGTAATTTAGTTTTAAAAATTTATATATTTTGGTTTATTTCTTGTTTTAGTCAGAAGAAAGACATGGAATATTTTGTTTGTTATCAGCCATATTGCATATTGGAAATATTTATTTTGGAAGAACCCAAGTAAGTATTTGATAGTGTTGTTACAACTTTGAAATAACATGACTGTCAATTAAATTGAATGTGTTTTTTTTCGACTAAAATCAACTAAAAGTCAACTAAAATCAACTAAAAGTCAATTAAAAGTTGACTAAAATCTTTTGTGGAAATCGACTAAAAGTCGAAATATTTGAATTTTTTAAAGTTATAATATTTAAATGTTGCTCGGCAATTTATTTCTTAGATGAAATAAATAGAGCTTTAAAAGACTAAACAAAAAATTAGGTGGTATTGTTCTATTAGATTAGTTTAAATTGAGAATAAACAAACAAAACAGAAATTACAATAGAAAAAAATAAGATGACCATTTTATATGTCTTGGTTTAACAAGACACATTGTTCAGCCAAATCTGGTTTAAGTCTATTTTGCCATTCTGTAATGATTTCGGCAACATTTGAAAAAAATCTTCAGAAGGCGTTGATGAAGCAGTTATACAAAAGAGCATCTTCGCTATCTTTGACAAAATCTTTGCTATCAACACGAAAAATGGACAATACAGGAAATTGGCATAAATTATTTTTATAAAATGCAAGGGGACATGAACATGTAGATCTAAATATGTAGCTGCGTACAACTTTTCAATTTTGAGAAAATCCTCACATCTTCGATTACAATTATCTTTGAATTTGATGGCAAAATTCATAATATTATAATTACTTGATTCACTTTTGAAGTTAATAAAGTAATCAGTTAATTTAAAAACAGCTGGTAATATAATTGAACAAGTGGTATATTTTCATCCTCTAAAAATTTTTGTAAAATCATGTATTGGCTCTAATAAATCAATTAGCTTGCTAATGATTTCCAGTTCCCAGCTTTTTAATAATAAAGTCTTATTATTTTTGTTCTTGATTCTCTGGCTTGATAATAATATCTTTGATCGATTCGTTAAGTTTAAAAACTGACTGCAACATTAAAAAGGTCGAACTCCACGGAGTAGCAACGTCTTGTTTTAACTTGTTAATTGAACATTTATCTTCTTGATTTTCATTTTATTTAACTAAACACAATTTACAAGCTGAGCAGAAAGGTTATTACTATGTTTGAATGAGCCAACGAGTTTTCTAAATTTCTTTAAAATTATGAAAACGCAATGATTTTTGTCAGTTGATAGTTCATTCTCTTTTACAAGAACATCTTTAACAAATTAATTTAATATATGATAAAAACAAGGTATGTACAATTTATTAAATAGATGTTCTAGACAATGTTTGATATTCGCAGCAGTGTCACTACTCATTTAAAGTGTTTTATCACTTATTTTCTATTAATTTAGAACTAAATTTGATCTTTTAAATATAGGCTAGTATAGGTTTTTGGGATATGCTTTAATGCAATCCGAATCAATTTCAAACAAAAATTTTGATAAAAAAATGTACTGTGGCGCCGGCGTATGAATGCGAGACTTGTGATGTCCATCCATCTGTGATTAGAAGGCAAAATTCAGCTTGGTTTAAAAGATGCATTACTTTTACTTTAAATGATTCAATTTTAAGAGGCACTATTTCATATGAAAACTTTTGTCTCATTGGCAATTTGTACTTGTTATCAAATGAAGCTAGCATTTTAATGAAGTACTTATTATCAACAATCAATAGCTTTTGACCTGTTTGAAAAACAAATTTACTCATAGATTCCTCTAAATCTCTATATTTCTACAAAATTGAACAATATGAGTGAGAGTTTGCAAATGCAGCTTTGATAGATACATGACCAGTTGTTGTACTTGGAAGTTTAGACTCTTTAATATTAATCCAATGTTTACTATACAAATGATTTGACATTGAGCTTGTATTTTTATTGTATTTTAGCTCTTTGTTGCAAATTTCGTTTGTTTAAGTATCTTTATATTTACACGTTGTTATTATCATTGTTATCATTGTTTGATTGTTATTATCATTGAGTTATTGATTTTCACAAAATAATTCCAGACTTTACTTTTATGAATGTTTCAGTTCGACATTTTATTTCTACCATAAAAAGAATTCCTTCATGCAGAAATAATATCCTAAAGAATTTGCATGAGTACCTATCATTATTATTATTAGAATTATTCTAATCATTATTAATTTTTAAAGGGAGTTAAACCAATTGTTTAAAATGTCCATTGGGAAATATTATTATATGTATCAATCAATAAAAAGAATTTGATTGAATTTATTGACTTCTTAAATTGAATTAAAATAGAGAGAATTGAAAAAAAAAAAAAATTCTCTCTGTATCATTTATCAAAACAATTCAAGCAAAAGTTTGTAAGGCATAATTTTTGTGGCGTATCAAAGTGGAGGTTGGTAGGGCCAAACTTTTTTGTGGGTTTCAGATTTATAAAACTTTGTATCTTTTTGGCATTATTAACTGATGACACATTAAATATTTTTTTAAAGAATTAACTTTTTATAACAAGTCAGTATAAATGAGAAAAGATATACATTAATGTAGTGGCACAGCATATAGTAAGCTTAGAGCTGAGATTATGTGAAACAGCAAATTAGATTCAATGTTAATATAGTTTAGTTGAGTTAAAAATACAGCTATGAATAATGATCTTGCGCATGGCTCAATCTTTACAAATATTTTATCTTTATAAAATAATCTACTCATAAGGATATATCTTTACTAATTGGTCAGCATCATAATAAAATTAAATATTTACAAAGTTAAATCAAACAAAGAGATAAAGATAAAAATTTTAGGACCTGGCTAAATTGACTTTTAGTCGATTAGTAGAAAATCTGAAGTCGATTAAATCAACTATTAGATTTTTTATAGTCGACTAATTTCGACTTTCAGTTGCCTTTTAGTCTGTTTAGTCTAAGTCAATAACAACACAGTATTTTTTATTTATTCTTTTTGTTATTATTATTTTTATTGTATTTGATACTTTTTTTATTAAAATTTTTACTATTATTTTTCATTTCATTTTTTATGATGTTTAACTAAAGTAATAGCACAACACAGTACTCAACACAATTTTCACTTTTTTTAAAATGAGTTTTTGACAAAAATTAAAAAAATATAATAGAGAAAAATTTTTTTTTTTTATTACTGATTTAACATAATATTTAACTTGTAGCAAAATGTTCAATAGATGTTAAATTTCTACATGCTATCATAAAAATAAATATAGGTAAATTTATCGGTATATATTAATAGGTAAAATTATTTAATTATATGTTGCAATTTTTTGTTCCAGTTATATGTTTAGAAATCGTTAGATCAAGTCAGGTCAACACATAATCTTGTATAACCTTGTTTCTTGGCTTTGTTTGTCAAGGTTTCTGTTTTGGAGTTATTTAGTTGAGATTTTAGCCTCCTTGACTGTAGTGGCCTTCATGGTCTGGGAGGTGAATTCAAATAAAATAAAAAAATAGTCTCAGATCCTGCTGCTATAATAGACTTTCTTTTAGGCGAAAGTTAAGAGAAATAAACTCTGACTTGACATGCTTCTATTTTATTATTTTTCTATTATTTGAAAACTTTTTGAATTAACTTTTTAAAAACTTTTTGAAAACTTTTTGAATTAACTTTTTGAATTAACAAAAAGTTGAATAAATTAAACTTTTATTCAAAATTAAATTTTTTGTTTTCATTGTTTTAAAAATCTCACAGCTTACCTTATCTGTAATTATGAGGTTTATTAAAATCTATGTCTTAATAAATGGTTATATATCAGTTTGTTTCATCATATATCTAGCATTTAGATTATTTAGATTAAAGAAAAATGAAAATATGTTTTTTTTCAAAAAAGGACATGTTTTTTAGCTTTATCCAAAATAATAAAAGTAATAGCTTATCTAAGCAACTTTTATGAACAAATAAAATGGAGAATATTAGTAATATGTACAAAATATACATGAAATGTTTAAAAGTTATTTTTTCCAAGGAACTTCAAATTCAAAAACTCAAATTTTCTTGATTCTTCATGAAGTTCCTCCATCAGTTTTACTGCACGTTCAGCAATTTGGTTAGATCTGGGAATATCAATGAATGACTCCTTGATTGACCAATGTGTCTTTAAACACTTAATTGCTTTCTTGCATTTTATCTTGATGAGTGAGGTTAATAGTTCATTGAAGGATGCTTCATTGTAGTGTTGCGAATGGAACCAAGCATTTGCCCATTCGTAGCAGATGAAGTCGCATGCTGGAACGAGGGTGGTGCGCCACTCTGGCATCAGGAATAATGCTATAACAGCATATATTGCATGTGAGTTCCATCTTGCTTGGTTTACATTTAGGAGTTTCTTCCAGTTTATTTGAGGTCAGCATGAAGTTGTTTTGTAATGACGATACGCTTGACATAGTTCATATAAGAACTTGAAATAATCTTGCCATGCAGGGTTTTTGCCTGTGTTAACATCATCTGTCGCATATAGGTGGTAATCATCCTGAAGAGAAACATAATTCTCTGTTAATTTATTAATGAAGAAATAATTGAGTTCTGGTTTGCTCGTTGGCTCTTGAATAAAAAAATTCATGACATGTTTCAGAAGGAGGTCGAGAACATTGTGCTGACAGCCAATATATTGTGGTTTCTGAAAGCCCTTGCTCAAAACATCATCTTGTATTAGCTTTACAATCCCATGCAGACGACCAGTATTTACTGCAGTCGTGTTACAGATTATCATGCAAATATTTTCCCAAGCATTGTATTCATCAATTAGCTGATGTAGTTCATTGTGAATGGCCGCAGCAGAACCACTCTCACATTTAAGAATACCGAGTTTGATTTCGGAAGTCATATTTTTCAGCAGAACTACTTGGTATTCTTCCCCATGCACTTTTTTACCATCAAACTGGAGACAATATGGATTTTTGCCCTTAAGTTTTTGAGCAATTTTGGTTTTCATTTTCTGTCCTTCAGAGATTACTCTTTTCCAGACACCCGCTTGACTTGAAACCGGCACATCGTGGCCTTGTTTAGCAATGGTTGCAAGAACGTCATGTGCTTTTTGTGTAGAAATGTTGTTTTTCAATACTAGTAAACCAGCTGCTGTAGTGCAGGCTCTTTGGTATTTTAGTTTGCATTCAGGAGATGATGTAGAAGAAGAGGTTTGCGAATCGGGTGAGAAAATAGAAGTTTCAGAATCCGAAGAATCTGAGACAGTTTTATGTGTTTGTGTGGGATGCAATTGAGAAGAGCTGGCTTGGGATTGAGTTTTTGATAGTCAGATTCATTTTCTTGGGTGGATTGATTCCAGAGGAGCTTGTTTGACCATTGAATAACCAATCTTTCTTCCACTCTCAACTTGCCTCTGGTAGAGCTTTTTATCTTCCCTGTTTTTCCATTCTCCATTAACGTTGGTGACATCAAATAACTGAGAAAGTGTTGCAGTGAATTTATCAGATGGTTTCTTTTTGTTTTTGTTAAATAAATCAATCAGACTGTTGAGCTTGTTTCTTATGAGTGCGCTGGATAACAGTGAAAAATCTAGAATTTCCTCCCAAAGCTCTTTTATATCTGTAATCATAATCTTGATTCGAATTAGTCGTCGTTTCTTGCTACTGAACAAAAAAGTGAAGTTTCCAAGAATTTGGCGGTTTGTCGGCATCCGCGTGAGATTGGTTAGTTTTTCAACAAATGGAATCTTTGGATTTCTTTTATTTTTGGAAGAATAGGGTAGATTTTTTATCCAGATACACCTGTTTGATTCTATACTATTTCTGGAATATCTAAAAGACATTTTATTGAAGTGACAAAATGTCTTTTCTGGATGACTTGCAATCTTGCACTGAAAACGAGGTAATTAATCTACAATATTCCAAAATGTTATAAAATACTCCAGAATATATATTTTTTATGTTTGCACCTGAAACAGATAATAAAATATATCAATAATAAAATAATTATTTTTACTAAACTTGCCCCATGTTGGAGCGAGTTTCTTCTGTTTAAGCTGGGATCAATAAAAATAAAAAAGTTAACTACCATCTGTAAATGTTTTTTTCTTATAAACAAATAGAAACAGACAGTTGACAGAAATGTGCTTAAAAGCAGCCTAGAACATTCCATAAAAAGTCAGTGTGAAATTTAAATTGTTAAACAAATGAGGTATTTTAATGAGCTGGAGAACTTTTTAAAAACGTTACGTGATGGATAAATATAATTAATCAATTAATAACGGAATAATGGCTTTGTTTTTTGTTTTTTTTTGAGAGCATAGATATAATATATACAGATCAGTGATTGAGAAGTTATAGTTATGTAAACAAATAGGCTCAAAGTAATCGAAAAGCATCTCTTATCCATCACATGATCGTTGATCATTATCATGGTATTGTTTATTCATGAAAATACCTCATTGAGCGATAAAGAAAAAATAAAAATTGAAAGGTGGGGGAACTTTTTTCAATTAAAAAAAAAATTAACGTTGCTACTGTCATTTGCATATAATTGTTCCTCGAATGTGATAGGTTTCAGTTTCATTAAAAAAAAATGAAAATAGTTATTACCCTAATATATATATATATATATATATATATATATATATATATATATATATATATTATATATATATATATATATATATATATATATATATATATATATATATATATATATATATATATATATATGCTGTAGTAGATATATATATTTTAAAGGCATTTTTATTTTATATATGTTTTAATATATATTTTAAAGGCATATGTATATTTATTTTTATTATAACATTTCATAGTTGATTCCAATTTATATAATTTTTTTTTCAAGAGAAATGGAGAAGAAGCAGCAGTCATAATGAATAATGTAGAAGTAGATTTTATATCAAAACTTCTGCAGGTTGATGTGGTAAGTTTTTCAATTAGTTTTTTTTTTTTCATTTTCATAGTTATTGTTACTTAAGCTTTAGCTTTTTAAAGATTCAATCATTTTGCTAATAATAAAAAGAGGACAATAAAAAAAATGGGCAATAAAAAAATTAAAGAAATCTCTAGAGCATTAAAAAGTTGGAACCATAGATTCCATTTTCATCCAGCAGGCAGGAAAATAAAATTCAGTCAAGCACTTATTAAATAGTTTTGAGAGAATTGAAGAGAGTTACGGAGAAAACGTGATCTGCAGCCCGAGCTGTAGAGGAGTTATCGTAAGAAATAGTTTTAATAACAAAAGCATTGGAGGAGGGGGGGGGGGCATGGATTTATAACATTGAATTAACACATTTTTTTTAATGACTAGATAAGAGTGGTCATTAGATACAAGAGATGAATTAAAGGTGAAAGTACTGAGTAATGTTCTGCCTTACTTTCGAAAGAGATAAGAAGATCAGACCCATGTATGAGAGTTGAAGAGTTGAACTTGTTTTTGTTAATGAAATCATTAAAGATCCTTCAAATGTCTCTAAAACCTAGTTTCTAAAATAAATTACTTGATTTAGTAGCTTGAAAACAATTGACCTTAGCAAACTTGTATATTAATTTAAGTAGCTTGGAAAAAAAACTTTTTTTCAGTCAATTTGTTTTTAATCAAATTAATCAAAAACAATTGGACCGAAACACGTCTGATCAAACTGACATATAGTGAATATTATGTTAGTTAATGTAAAACAGTATAAATTGAAATTAAAAAAAAATATATAAATAAATGCATAATTTAAATAAAAGTAAACTCTTACTACCACTGTGTAACAATACAGATTTGTATGTGTGTATTTTTGTAAAGTTGGGTTACAAAAGGTTGGGTAAAAAAGACAACAACTAAGAATCATTATAAAAATTATTTTTTTGACATAAATGTAATAATCAAATAACGGTGAGATCTGTTGCAAGGACACACCCCTGACCAGTGGCGTTAGTACAGGTCTCAGGCTCTTCAAAACGTCATTGGTGGGGGATCACCATTAATCTACAACTTAATTCTAATTGGTTATAATGGCATCAACATTTTTTTACCTCTTGTACCCATATATTGTTATGCTTTGAAAGCTTTTTATTATATATTTGTTTTATTCACAATCTTTCAATATTTACAATAGCAATAATCAATCATAACAACAGGCATCATATGAAAGTAAACTAAGTGCAGTTTGTAATCATTAAAAAATTAAAAATAAAAAAAATCTTTAAATTTTTAAAAATTTAAAAATTTACTATTTTTATTTAACATTATTATATGGTATGTTGGATATCTGGAAATATACCATATAATAATTAAAATTATTACTTGGTATATTAAAAGTAAAAAAGGATAGTATCACAATTTAACGCTACAATAGTAATAATGATTGGTACTAAATATTAAATAAAACCACTCTACAGTATATTTTCTTATATTTAAACTAAATGGATACAATCCATATATAAATGGATTCAATCCATGTGTAATTGAGTATAATACTTATATTGAATTTAAACAAATAAAAATATACAAACTGCAAGCTCTATAACAAACTGCAACTAAAAATCAACAAAAAAAAACATATTTTAAAAGCATTAAATAACTTCTAAGATAAATACAAACTTTAAATATAGATGCAAACCTTCATTAGTTTCAAAGGCTTCAATGGCTTCAATCATTATTTCATATCAAGATTAAAAAATAAATAATGAAAATCAATTCTGAAACACAACTAATAAAAATACAAAATTAAAACTTAAAAGTTTAAAATTGAAGCTAAAAAATAGAAAATCTTTTAAGGTTTAACAGAGCAAACAGATAAAAAAAAAAAAAAAATTTTAATAAAAAATAATACCTACTCAAATAATTAAAAAAGATTATAAATAATCAAACAGTTGACCTATTGTATGACTTGAATCTGTGCTTAAAGAAAATAATGTGATATTTAAAAGCATATTTAGTTCAGAAAAAGCATTGAATGTCGAACATTAAACATTATCTTTACAAATTAAATTATGTCATAAAGTTAAATAATAATTTGTGTGCTAATATTTTGAGGCAACCATTATTTTTAATAATCATTTTTATTTTTAAGAAAAAATATATATAATAAGGATGTTATATGTATGTTATATTGATATATATATATAATATAATCTTAGTTAATATTTTACTTTAATTCATTTCTCTATTTTGCCTAGGTAGGCGTTGCAAAGTCTCTTACACAAAAAATTACAGTATGTATTATTACTTTATAAGTATTAAATATAAAAAGTATGTATGCAACGAATTATTAAATTTAATGTTGTTAGGTAAATAATATTTTAAAGTTATTCAATTCCTTTATTATTAATTTTTGTTTTTATTATAAGTATATTATATTTGTATTTAAACAAAAATTCTTTAAATTTTGGTTTTACGATTACTTTTATTATTTACATATTTTTTTGTTTTACTTTATTTACTTATTTAATTATTAGCTCAAATTTTTTATAAGCTTTATTTTATATAGAATGCTGGAGGAGAACATTTTCGCTTACCATTTAATGTTGAAGAAGCTCTAGATGCACGAGACGCACTTGCACATGCATTGTATTCTCGTTTGTTTACATGGATAGTATCTCGTATTAATACTACATGTACAGTGAAAAACGAAAGCATAGATCATTTGAAAATTTCTCTGCTTGATATTTTCGGTTTTGAGGTAAATTTTGATATATATATATATATATATATATATATATATATATATATATATATATATATATATATATATATATATAATATATATATATATATATATATAATATATATATATATATATATATATATATATATATATATATATATATATATATATATATATATATATGTATATATATATATATGTAAATATATATATGTAAATATAAATATGTATATACATATATAAATAAGTATATATATATAATATATATATATATATATATATATATATATATATATATATATATATATATATATATATATATGTAAATATAGGAATTGTTAAATGCAATGATAGTTGTTGCAAAATTTGTCAATTTTACCTGCAAGAGGTAAAAAATTTTGAAACATCTAATGGTACTATCTGGACCATTAAAAGTCATGTTACTTGTAACAGCAAGAACGTAATTTATTATTTAAAATGTTTATCGTGTAATGGCCAAGCAACATATACTGGAAAAACAAACAATTTGAGTTTGCATAATGGTCATATATCAAGTTGCAGAACCGGCCATTCAACTGACAGATTTGACAACCATGTGTATAGTTACCAACGTATAAATAATAAATAAACAGAACCGATTTTCCAACTTTTTGTTTTTCTAGAACTTAAAAGTGATAAAAGTTTATTGTCGTATGAAAGTCATTTGTATAAACAAAAACATGATACTTTTAACTAACACTTCCTGTTTTAAAAGACATTAGCAATGGTAACTAATAGCAACAATACCTTAATTGATTAAAAATTAAACTTTTTCACATAAAATTTTTTTTTTTTGCATAACAGCACTTAAACTAGCACTACTGATGAAACATTGAAAAGCCTCTAGTGTTAAATATACTTTGTAGTATTTTGTTAAATATCTTTTTAGAAATATAAAAACTTTTTTTGAAGTTGTTATTTTGCTTGACATACATTTTTCATTTGATTGGTTAAATTATATTAATAGTTATATATATATATATATATATATATATATATATATATATATATATATATATATATATATTATATATATTATATATATATATATATATATATATATATATATATATATAGTATATATATTACTGTTACCCGCAGTATCAGGAATTAGCTAAATGCTAATATTTATAGTATTATGTTGCGACTTAAAGTTTCATGTGTTACCACAATCATCAGGCAAGTAGTCAAAAGTTAATTTTGCTACCTAAAGCAAAGCAGGTAAAGGTAGCAAAATTAACTTTTGACTACTTGCCTGATGATTGTGGTAACACATGAAACTTTAAGTCGCAATATAATACTATAAATATTAGCATTTAGCTAATTCCTGATACTGCGGGTAACAGTAATATATATACTATATAGCTCTAGTTTATCTATTGAGCACTCTTTAAAATATACATTATTATACATGATAATATAAAGAAATCATCTTTAATATTTACATATATACACCCACGTATATATATATATATATATATATATATATATATATATATATATTATATATATATATATATATATATATATATATATATATTAATTTATAAAAATAAAGAAAACAACTTTTTTTGGTACTAATAGTTTCATGCCTAAAGGCAATCATCAGCCATGTAATACAAAACAAGAAACAAAAAAAAACCGTTAAAATATAAAGTTACAGTGGAATGTGCTCCGTCGTCAAAACAAAACAAAAACAAAAACCTAAAAACGGCTGCCTAATCACCCGTATCGAAATTCGAAAGGAGGAACTTGCTTTTATGTCTACATTTAGATACTAATTCATTCCTCTTATTTAATAAGTTATCATAGGTGTACGATATTATGAAATACTTTTCGTATAGACATAAGTTGCATCGTTTTATTGTGGGATTGTAAGATCTACAACGTTTTAAAATTTTCCATTTAATTGTCGGGTTTACTCCATTTTCCTTTAACTTAGACAACTCAGTATCGTTTTTATATTTTTCGATCTTAAAAGATTTTGTATGATTAGCGTATCTAAGTTTAAAAGCAGTTTCACTTACTCCAAAATACACTTTTTCAATCCCGTCTGGAGTGCCTGGATATAGAGTGGCTTGATACACTATGTTATTAACGAGACACTGTTGATTTAAAGGGCACTTGCTTTTAGTAATACAATTGCAACTTTTATCTGATTCTGGGGGGATGCTTTTCATAATATGACGGTTATGAAAGTTAACGATTGATTTGATGTTTGGCATACAACTGTAACTCACCTTTAGAGTATTTCTATTAAAAATCTTGTGGTATTTATGTCCAACTGGAAAGTGCTTGTCAATTAAATCCAAAAAGATTTTACCAATTTTAGTAGAAACATTTTTACTATATGGGGGGTTAAACCAGATAATATTGCGCTTACGGTTTTTTGGTAGAGGTTGAATGAGTTTCGGAATATAATTAAGTTTAAATTTGTAACCAAACTTTTTTAATGCATCCTGATACAAATAAGCAGAGCTTCGAAAGCTAGTGTCATTAGATGAATTAGCTGTCAACCTTAATTCTATAGAACGAGGAAGTTGCTTTATTATGCTAGAGGGTGATTGGAATCAACATGTATATAATTTAGTTCATTGATTGGTTTACAAAATGGTCTAAAAGATTGATCATTGAGATTAAGTGTTACATCAAGGAAGTTCACAACTTTCATGTTACATTGTATGGAGATAGAAAGATTGTTATTTTTAAAAATTTGAATAATATGTTTTTTTATCGTGTCCATAAGGTGGCCACTAGCATTTTTAAAAACCGCTAAACCATCATCTCGGTATAAGCCAAAATCTGTCTTGTTATAATGCTGTGATAGCTGAAAAAGAAAAACTCCGACAAGCTCACATACTTCTGCGCCGTCAAAAGCACCCATTGCAACATCAAACAAACCACTGTTCTTTTTAATCCAAGGTTGCTCATTATTAAACAACAACGATTTTCGAGCTTGTTTAATTATAAGTTTGTCTTCGTTTTTAATGGTTACAAAATTCTCAGCAAATTTAATGGCATCATTCAAAAGACTTTCATTGATAGAAGGATAAAAATCAACAATGTCAAAAATTAAAAATTTATAAAAATGCTTGTTTTTAATACCTTTGAACCAATCTAAAACGTTTTGCGTGCTTTTCCATTGATTAAGAGAGAGTATTTTTCAGCTCAGCAATAACGTTGGATAAAATAAATTTACTGATCCTTCCAATTTCATTTTTTGCTGGATTCAAAAGGCGGACTGTAGGTTTGTTTAAAAAATTGTCTTTATGATCTTTTAAAGTGATTAAGAGTTTTTTTGTATTTTATTGCAAATACAAAATATCATACAATATATATATATATATATATATATATATATATATATATATATATATATATATATATACAAAAAAAATGATTTTTCCTATTTCACGGATTGCGGCAACTTTTTGGTGATTGAGATAAATAACTTGCAAACATGGAGCAAACTTTAAACTTGGGTATGTTTATACTTATATATCAAATTAGAATGCTTCAAAAAAAATTGGAGTAATTGGAACCTGGGAACTACAAAAACCCCAAAACTTTTGCCCCCCAGTCCCAAAAATGGTAAAACATTAAATATATTATATTATTAAATAAAATTAGAGCCGTCCCTAGGGAGGGGCGTAAAGGGTGTCTAGCCCCCCTACGAAGTTTATTTGTTGGCAAATTAGATACTGGAATCGATAAAATGGGATCTATAGTTGGCAGTCGGCAAATGTCAGAAAACGATGACCTTTTTTTTTTTTTAGAGATAAATTAGTCGTCCAAAAAAGTCAGCAAAAAATAGATATGTCACTCCCCCATAAAAATATCTACGGAATGGCCCTGAATGAAATTTGAAATCTGTTGATGAATATAAATTTAGTTTAGCATAACAATACCATTAAACTCGGTAACTTATTGCCCTCAAATTTGGGGCTAGGAAAACACATTTTGAGATTTTGGTAGCTCCTAAGCTCCAATCACTGAGATTTTCTCAATCACCAAAAAAAGTTTTGATACTACTGCTTCCATCATTGGAAAGTTATAACAAGAATGGCGTATAAGCTGGGACGGCTACTACTTTTCCTTGCCTGAATATGCCATATTTTGAAAAGACATATTACCCACTTTGATATGATATATTCAGGTAGTAAAATGTCTGGTCCAGAGAACCAGCTCTTTAAACACCTAAAATCTGTTAGGAATGATCTTGAAAAAGACACAGTTTCATTAATGAGGATTCAAACTTAAACAGAAACTTGGATGAATAAACAACATCTTGAGGCTGAACATTTCTATAGAGATGTTATAGATAATAGGTTCCTGGTTTATTGCATTATGCTAGATGCATGGCAAAAGTGTTGTATTACCTTAAAATGTATTTACTATTGGAAACCATTTCAAATTTTTCAGAAGAAAATATAGAAGAGATTCATGAAATCGCTATGTTTGTCTGCATCTTTTACTCAGTGGCTTCTTAGAGCAGTATTGCCAACTGCTGTCCCATATCAGGTTAAAAATAATAATTATAAATAAAAAAACAACGTAAAAAATAATTAGTTCATTGTTTGATTGATGACTTAATCTGATATTGTTAAAATATGGCATAGGATATGAAAGCTCTGTTGCAGATGATGAGGTTCATGGATATAATTCTGTTTGAAAAACTTGTAAAACTAAGAATAGTGGACCTTAGCACCAAACAACACTTTTTTGCATTGATTTCTTGCAATAGTAAGAAGACATTTTTTTAAAGGAAGTTCTTGTAAAAAAGATGACAAAAATGATAGAAAGATGTAGGATGTATTCTTGTAAAAAATCTTAAAAGATGTATTCTTGTAAAAAAGATGATAAAAATGATAGAAAGATGAAATAATTACCATTGAAAATAGAAGCTGCACAAGAAGGTAAAAACCATAGGAAGAAATGAGGCTCGACAAACAATAAGCAATAAAAGTTTCTGTGTTTGCCTCAATTCAGGAGATTAGACAAGAAGTGTAATTATCAGCAGAGAGAACCCAAAAACCATTGCTAAGAAAACCTTTAAAAAACACCCAGTCAGATTTAATGATACGGTGAAAAAGGGTTTGTGATCAAAAATATATTTCAAAATGTATAAGTGTATGTGCATCAAATCAAATCAATATCAAAATGTATGCGCAGACTAAGCATGCAACTATTGAAGTCTTTGTGAATCAAATGAAAATACTCATAAATTTAAAAACACTACATAAAATAAAAATATTTTTAATTTCAAAATAAAAGGAAGTATTCAAGAAACAATATTTACACTGATTAAATATAACTTTAAAAAACTAAATTAAAACTCAACATTTGCACAGTGGCAAGGTTAGTAACTAGATATTGCACAAAACTTTCAAAAAGTGACCATGTTGCTGTTAGCAAAAAAGAATCACTGAATTTTATGAATTGCAACTTCATTTTAAACCAGAAATTAATAATAAACTTTTATTCCTCATATGAAAAAAATTCCTATTTAAAAATTCATATTTCATTATATATATATATATATATATATATATATATATATATATATATATATATATATATATATATATATATATATATATATATATATATATATATATATATATATATATATATATATATATATATATATATATATATATATATATATATATATATATATATATATATATATATATATATATATTATATATATATTATATATATTAATATATATTATATATATATAATATATATATATATATATATATATATATATATATATATATATATATATATATATATATTATATATATATATATATGAGTGTGAGAGGGGAGAAAAGCTCTCCTAACATAAACATGGCGAGCCATGAGAGCTGCTCCCCTAAACTGCTTTTTTTTGGGAGCTTTCAGTTTTTGTACAAGCTATCTGTTTATTTATTAAATAAATTGATTATTAAATACAAAATTTGATTTTACTCTAGTAACAAGCATATATTTGTAACATTAATGTTAAAAAAATACATACATAACAAGCCTTGCTTGGTGTGCTGTGAAAAAATTTTTTAGTAAGTGTTTTCTTTGGGTTTTCACACTAGCTATCCACTAGTCATTCACACTTCCATTTGTTTCTCAAAAATTTACTTATTTGATAAATATTTTTTTAAAAACAGAGTTATACAAGTTTTTACTGCTTATAAAAAATATTTTATATTTATTACTGTAATAGAAGGTAGGTGGTTTAAGAATTATTACAACAATTATTACAGCAATTGAAATTAAATTTTTTTCATATGAGGAATAAAAATTTATTAATAATTTCTGGTTTAAAATGAAGTTGCAAGTCATAATAGTCAGTGATTCTTTTTTGCTAATGACAACATTGTCAAGATTCTACAATAAATTTTTCAAAATATAAATTGCACTTGCACTTGCAGACAACCTTCAACCATTGTCACATAATTCTACTGTTGCTTCTCTTTCTCTTTCTATAAATACTATATTGGGCACTGCTCTAAAGAGTTAGCGTCTCTTGTTCCATCTACTAAAATTCATTCTTGTAGAACTCGTCATTTAATTAAGTCTTTTTATGTAATTTTCGTCTTGTAATGTGATTGTTTCTAAGTGCTTCAAAACTTCTTATTCGTCTATTTTTTTTTCCTTGAGCATTAGTTATTTAGAATTCACCTTCATATTGTTTTCCTGATTTATTTATTTTGCAATCTTTTAAGTCATCTGTTTGCAAGTTTCGACTTTTGAGAACTTTTTATTTAGCATTCATTCATCCACTTCTTAAATTTGTAGTTCTGGTTTGGTTTATTTATATGATATATTAAAATAGAAAAAAACACAGAGCAACTAAACTTGTTTCATCTATCAGCAGTCTTAAATATATAAATTGACTCATTGCCTTAGACTTGATAAATCTAGCTGAGAGAAGAAAAAGGGGAGATTTAAAAAAGATTTAAAAGAATTATACAAACTAATGCACTGTATAAACAAGTAAACAGTTATTTTCCACTTGTTAAAAACTGTTTAAGGCAGCATCATTTTAAATACCATAAAGAATTTGCTAAACATCAACTGAGAGAATATTTCCCTTTCAACATAATTGCAAATGCATGGAATCAACTTCTAATTGAAGTTGTAACAGCAAAATTTGTTTATTGTTTTAAAGGAGCTCTGGATTGCTGGCTGAGTAGCAGTCAAGCATAACTTCTGTCATAGTGTTTGCAACAACACACTCACTGGATTAGTCTAGTGAGTGTGTTATTGCAATATACATTCAACTTTTTACTGTTTCTAAAAATGGAAACAGTAAAAGATGGAGACCTATTAAAAAACAGAGGTTTGTTGTTGTTGCATAGGCTTTTTATTTTGATGGTTTTTTTTATTGAAAAAATAATAAGTTTGCAATGTTGCTTGGTTATTAGATTATTAACTCCCCTTTATTTCTACTTTATTAATTCTTTGTTAGCTATGTGGTGTTTAAACAAATTTTTTGAGAAGAATCTATTTAAAATTTTTTTTTAGGCATATCGTATTAATGGTTTTGAACAGTTTTGTATAAACTTAGCAAATGAGTATATTCATCAGCATTTTATTCGTCATGTATTTATCGATGAACAGGTTTGTTTTTCTGTATTTATGTTAAATGGATTTAAAGAGATCTGATAGAAATTATTTTAAATATGAATCTATTATTGTTTTAGAAAAATTAAAACTTATTAAAAAAGTCTATAACTTTTCTATGTATGTATGTGTATAAGTATATATATATATATATATATATATATATATATATATATATATATATATATATATATATATATATATATATATATATATATATATATATATATATATATATATATATATGTATATATATATATATATACATATATATATACATATATATATATATATATATATATATATATATATATATATATATATATATATATATATATATATATATATATATATATATATATATATATATATATATATATATATATATATATATATATATATATATATATATATGTATATATATATATGTATATATATATATATATATATATATATATATATATATATATATATATATATATATATATATATATATATATACACATATAATTTTTGTCTTCAACAATTTGTTTCATCAGTAGTTTCATCAAGAAGAATGTTAGAAAAATATTTCATAGGAAGTTGGGAATTGTTATAGTTAATTATGTAATAACTGCAGTTTTTTTGCAACCAGGAAGTTGAATCAACTACATTAAAATTAAAAAAATAACCATGAAAAGAGTTCTTCAGAATTAGGATAGTTTTAGTCTGTCAATTGTTTTAATAGTTTTTTAAAACGTATTTATTTTCAAGTCTGCATTTAAAAATTAATTCAGATTTTTTTGTTTAGTAAATTTTCTTGATCCAAATGAGTGATTATTTCAAATTTTTCTTGCAAATATAATATACATTTTTTAGAAATGTTATTATAAGCTGGTGCAGTTTTTATTGTAGACCAGTTTAAATGTGAAATTACGATTTTTTTCTTTTAGTTAGTTAGTTAGTGGTAAACTGCGTGGATCTTATCCACACGCTGAGACGTTGTAACTTTCAGCTATTGCAGCCCAGTACTTTTTTTTTTTCTTTTTCTTTTAAATTAATATTTTCTTATTTTTCTTAAGCCATTCGTTTAAACTTGCTTTAAAATTATTCAAGTTCTCGGAATCTACAACTTTTTCCAGAAGTTTGTTCCAAATTTGGCAAACTCTGTTTGTGAAGAAATGGATTCTGGAGCTAACCGATGCATGAAAGTCATTTATTTTGCGAGGAGTAAAACACTGCATTCTAATTTTATGTTTGAGACCTCTAATGGAAGAACATGGGCCCTCTAATTTAATGCTTGACTTATTGACTGGTTTGACATTAAGATTGACAAATTCTAGATTGTTTAATATTTTATATAAATGAATAAGGTCTCCTCGTTTTCTTCTGAGATTTAAATTAATTAAATCCATTTTAATTAGCCATTTCTCATAACTTAGCATTCGGTTTGAGTATGGTATTTTTGTGGCCCTACGTTGAACTCTTTGAAGCATTGAGATTTCGGCCACATTCGGAGGACTCCACGCTGGAGCCGCAAATTCAAGATGAGGTCGCACATAAGTAGTATACAAAATTTTCCACATATAACAATCTCTACTTTCAAAGGCATTTTTCAATAACCCCATTATTTTTGAAGCTTTGTTAACACATACTTGCGTTTGATGCTTCCACCTCATATCCGGTTGTACAAAGACACCTAGATCTCTTTCTAATAGTTTCTAATAATATAATAGTTGTCAAATATATTTTGACAGCATAGTCTTTTTTAAATATTTTTTATGTTTAAAAGATTGTTTGTGGTTAGCATAACGTTTTTTTCCATTCGCTCTTGCTTAAGCCAATATATTGTTTGTCAGGGTTATTTTGTGAGGAAACCATGCATTTGTAAATTCTGATTTTTGATAAGCATTTGCCATTCATAGGACAGTCAATTTTTTGCTTGCAATTACATTTTTTAGTATTTTTTTCTTTAAGTAATTATTTTTTATTATTCAATGTAAAATTGTGGTCTTTTATAATTCTTTCAATATTTTTTGTACAACTATAGCTTACTTTAACAGTGTTTCTGTTAAAAATTTTGTGGAATTTATTAGAAGAGAGGAAATGTTTGTCTATTTATTTTAAAAACGACTTCCCAATATTTTTAAAAATATTTTTGTTGTATGGAGGGTTTAACCATATATATATATATATATATATATATATATATATATATATATATATATATATATATATATATATATATACATATATATATATATATATATATATATATATATATATATATATATATATATATATATATATATATATATATATATATATATATATATATATATATATATATATATATATATATATATATTTTAAATATACAAAAATGTATTTGATTAAAGATAGCTTAATATTTTACTTAAATAGTAAACAAGCTAATTAATCCAAAATCATCATTTGTTCCTTCAAAAAAGTTCTTTTTTGAATTATTTTATAATTTTTTAAAAATTTAAAAAATCTTAAAAATCAACTAACTTTTTGGAGACTTATGACTTTCTTACAAACTTATACTAAATCTAAGTCTAAGGATAATGGTTTTACTTTCTAAAACTAATTATTTACTTTGGTTTAACCAAATCATTTAAAATGTTTGCCCATGAAAAAATAATTTATAAATTAGGCAAATATGGGATAGATAACCAATTAATAAAATGGATTCATCATAGCATAACTAGTAGATAACAACTTGCAGGTAACGTACCTCAAGGCTTAGTGCTAGGACCCTTACTATCTGTCTTATACATTAATGATATGTTGGACAATTTAACATGTAACTGCAAACTGTTTGTTGAAAAAAAAGATAATATCTGTTGTTTCTATTGAAACAGACCATTTAATTTTACAACATGCTGTCAATAAAATATGGTAATGGTGTAAAACATGGTGTATGACTTTCAACAAGGAAAAATGTAATGTAATGTATGTTGGTCAAAATAACCAGAATTATAGCTATGAACTAAATAAACATAAAATGGAAACAACTGAAAATAAAAAAGATTTGGGTGTATTGTTCACTAAAGACATTAAATGGAAAGAACATATTGCAAATGTAACTTATAAAGCAAACCATTTTTTCGGATTAATAAGGAAAACTTTCAAAAGTTGTAATAAGAAAAAAATTGTAATAAAAATTGTAATGAGGCAAAATGGTAATAAGAATTGTATCTATCTTTAGTAAAACCTCATTTGAAATATGCAGTGCCTGTCTGATGTCTGTACTTAAAAGGTGGTGTTAAAGCTGTAGAAAGCCAAGAAAAACCAAGAAGAAGAAAAACCAAGAAGAAGAAAAACCAAGAAGAGTGACAAAAATTATTAAAGAGTTAAGAAGTTACAGCTATGAAGACCGGCTGAAAAGATTAGGAATTATGTCTTTAGAAACACAAAGAGCAAGGGGTGACTTAATCTTTCAATAAAAAATTCACAAGAGGTTCGAAGCTATCAATTGCATAAACTCTTTAAATAACAACCAACTGCAGTTAAGAAATCAGCATTCCATTACTAAGCAGCTTATAAAATCATGTTTGCCAAAATATACTTTTTTTACCAACATAATTGTAAACAGGCTATTATAATGTAACTTATATTGCACTCCGTAATTTTTTTAATATAAAACCATGGCTAAAAACCATTGATATGGTATTCATGGCTATAACTTTGTGTTACTATTATTATATATATATATTTTTTTTCTTACAAAATGCAAGTGTTTATTTTTTATGAAATATATATTTTTGTAAAATTTTTTGAAGTTTAACATCAATAGTTTACACTTGTGTGATTTGGATTGGTTTCCATAATAGCGCATTTGTATCTAAATATGACATTATGGAAGAATTGAATCAATTTTTTACTACTCAATGCCTTTCCTGACATTAACCTTATTTCCGGAATAGGACTAAGTATTTTTGTTGTAACACTAATACTGGGATTACCATCCAGGTTTTATGTACTTCTACTACTAATGTCATGACTAAAATGAATCTTTTATTAGATACAGTTTCAAATCTTAAAGGCTGTTTAAATGAAACCTCAGATACAAAAAATTTGGTATACCAATAGAATAAAATTATAACTCTTTTTTGGTAAATGGGTGTTCATGTGGTAGAGGGTTGGCTTCATAACCCAGGTGTACAAAGTTTGAATGCAACTGCCTCTTATTGTACCCCACATAACTTTTTCTGTGTGCGGTGGCTTTTTTTGTCAAAATTTATGTTTAGGAGTTATAGAGTTAAGAGAGAAAAACTATTAGAGAGAGAACAACTATTAATTGCCTAGAGAGAGAACAACTAAGAATTGCCTATTTGATTGAATAGGGCTTTTGAATAGATATTATGTTTCTTTTATCCAATAAACTGTCAGCTAAATTTTTATCATATCAAAAGTCTATTTGAAATTAAAGATTTTGCTGGTTTCTATATATATATATATATATATATATATATATATATATATATATATATATATATATAATATATATATATATATATATATATATATATATATATATATATATATATATATATATATATATATATTTGTAGGGGAGGTTGGGGGAATGGTGGCCCCTTAAGGTTTTTTGCCATTTTTAGGGTTGTATTATAATGATCCGAGCTGTAACTATGGTAGAAGAATTACTACAATGTATATTATAAAGTACTTTATTGGCAAACACGTACAAAAAATAATTAATGTGTGATTACAAGAAAAAAATTAAATAAAATGGCCAGTATTACCCCATAACTTTGGGGCAATTATGGCAGCCTGGTCAGCATTATCCCAACTCTTTTATTGAATACAAATAATGAAAACCAGATTAATAATTATTAAAAATAAGTTTTATAAGAATTTAAGATAATAAGTTTATGAGTTTAAGAATTAATAAAAATAAGTAGTACAATATTACTATTAAATACAATAGTCACAAATATAAATATCGTTTTATGGAGGAGATCTGTACAGTCTTTGTAGTCCCAGTCACCACATGCAGCACAGATTACCCACCGTTCTCGGTTTTTACCAAATTCCCCACCAAACAAACAAACATCTGAAGACTATTCTGTTTTCTAGCCATTTTATATGGCCATGATTGCCCCATATAAAATAGCTAGCTATCATAACCCCAAAATGAATCAATTTTTATTAACAAAAACAAAAACATATTTGAAAATAAGAAGATACTTACCCCAGAGGCCATCAATCCCCTGAACTCCCCTATATATATGTGAAATTATTTCTTACCTAATGATTAATTTCTTAATATGTTCATATACTTATGCAACTTTAAATATAAATTATATTTCTTTTATCCAATAAAGTGTCATTTTAAACTTTATCATACCTAGATCTATTTAAAGATAATAAATTTAACATACACAGATCTATTTTTTTTTTGCTTACTGCAGTTTATATATATGCCATATAATGTATATAAAATATCTAGTTTATGTATGTGCTCTGTACTATAATTTTTAAATATGCAATGCCATCCACAGTATTAGAATGCAAGTGAGTTTTTTATTTATGAAAGGAAAATTCAGATTATTAAAGATTTGGTTTAGTCAATGGATATAGGGTAGTATTAGGTATTTGTGGGTATATATAGGTTGTGGATTTTTAGGTGAGATGAACAGTTAATATTGGAGTGGAAAGATTGAGTTTTAGGATACTTTAAGATAATTGATTGTTATAAAAAATTATCTGACAGTGATGTTATGATTATCTTTGTTATTAAGTTTTAAAATAAATTAAGTTTAAGTATCTTTGTTATTACTTTGTAAAATAAATTAGGTTGTAAAATAAATTAAGTTGTAAAGTAAATTATGTAAATAATCTTTGTCTTATTTTTATTGTTGTAAATAACAAAAAAACACCATTTAATAATATCATTTGTTGATATTTAACTAATTTCCATATTTTTAGGAGGTTTATGATGAAGAGCGTCTTCGTATAAAACCCATTGACTTTCATGACAACTGTTTATGCTTGGAGTTAATTGTAAAACCACCGATTGGGATTATACATTTACTATCTGATGAAAGCACTATTTTCCAGGTATTTATATTTGTTGCTGATATTTGTTTTCATAAATAATAAATAAAAATTTTCTTGAATTTTTTTTCATTTTTGTTTTTTACTTTATATTACTAACTTTAAATGTCATGACATGACTTAGAGATGTTCTTAAGTTAAAGTGATTAAATACAACTCTCTCTCTCTCTCTCTCTCTCTCTCTCTCTCTCTCTCTCTCTCTTTCTCTCTGCTTATATATATATACATATATATATACATATATATATATATATATATATATATATATATATATATATATATATATATATATATATATATATATATATATATATATATATATGTATATGTATATATATATATATGTATATGTATAGATATATATATATATATATATATATACATATATATATATACATATATATATATATACATATATATATATATATATATATATATATATATATATATATATATATATATATATATGTATATATATATATATGTATATATATAAATATATATATCTATACATATACATATATATATATATATATATACATATACATATATATATATATATATATATATATATATATATATATATATATATATATATATATATATATATATATATATATATATATATATGTACATATATATATGTATATATATATATATATATATATATATATATATATATATATATATATATATATATATATATATATATATATATACATATACATATACATATACATGTATATATATTATGTACATATATGTATGTTTATATATATATATATATATATATATATATGTATCTATTAACCCTCAAAATTAAGGTATTTATAAAAAAAATTAAGGTATTTATTAATAAAAGTGTTTGAGGTCGACAAAAATTTCCGAACTTATTTTTATGCTTTATGGTAACGCCTTTGTGTCAAGTTTTTTTTTGCCGACCTCTAACAGTTTGAGGTTGGCAATTTATTTCCGACCTCATTTTTCCTAATTCCGAGGGTTATACATATATACATATGAGGTATATACATATATACACATGTATATATATATATATTATGTACATATTTGTACATATATACATATATGTATATATATACATATATGTATGTATGTATGTATGTATGTATGTATGTATATATATATATATATATATATATATATATATATATATATATATATATATATATATATATATATATATATATATATATATATATATGTATATATATATATATACATATATATATTATAAATATTATATTAAGTATAATTGTTATAATAAAAAATATTTGAAAAAACTATAAGCTGGTTAAATAAATAAAATAATTTGGTTTAAAAATACATAATTTTTAAAATAAGTTAAACATAATATATTATGAGTATTCAATGTTTGCACTACTAATTAATATAAAATGACTAGTTATAAAAATGCAGTATTTTAATTTTGAAAAAAAAACAACAACAACAACAACAGAATAATTTGTATTAATGTACTCTTTAAAAAAGAATAAAAAACGAACATACACAACACAACAAGTTTATAAAAATTTATTTAATTTAAAAAATGGGGCAAAATAATCCAAAAAATATGAAATATGTAAATATTAATTAAAACTTTTTTTTTCTGTTTAAAAAAATAATTTTGTAATCTATACTATATTGATAATTTTTTATTATGTATTAACATTATCTTAATTATTTGATATATTTTTATTATTTTAAGTAAACTTAATAAAATAAGTAAATTTTAAGTTGGGTGGTTCTAAATCTGTAAATTTTAAGATATAAGTCTGTAAGTTGTAAGTCTGTAAACTGTAAGATGTAAGTTTTTAAGTTGTAACTCTGTAAGTTGTAGGCTGTAGTTTATACTCTTCAAGTTGTAATTAAACCTGTAAGATGTTTTACATATTTATAAATATACAATTTCAGAAACTGCATGTAAAAACTTTTTGAGGATAATGCATAAATGCAGCCTATTCTATAAGTCATTAATCATTTGATTGCTTACATCTTGTTACATATATTCAAAGGTGATTTTAAGGGAGAGGGGTAGGGGTAGTTTTGCCACCCTCCCTCAAAGCAAGATGGTTTTTAAGTTATAGTCGCTTTTTGTACAAATTTAGTTGTCTAGTTGGGTATTTGACCTTTTATTAAAATACCCAACTAGCTCAAGATTTTTTTTTTTTTTTTGTGTAAGCCAGTTGATACTTTTTAAGTTTTTACACCCCCTCCTCCCTCATTTTATTTGAAGAATTGCCTCTGCTTATATTATCTGTTGTAGTTAATTAATATTATCTTAAATAAAAATTGTTTTGATAGTTAATATTCTAGATGATGTATATTTATACATAATTGCATATAATTTATATATAAAGAACTGCATCTGTCTTAATAAAAACTTGCCCTTTACTCAATAACAGCTTGAACAACAACATTGTTTATCAAGAAACTATCACTTCAGTGACATTTGCTTGGTACAATGTTGTATATGTACAATGGCAATATTTTCATTGATATAAGTAAAATATACTTTAAACTCAGAAATGCATACCATTTAAATTTATCCAACATTACTAAATTTGAAAGGGATAAATAAAAAAGTAAAATTATATAAAAAAATCAGTAATCAAATTAATTCCTCCTTTCTCAATTTGACTCAAGTTAAAATTAGACTTTGACTTTGTCGTAGTTGGTTTTTGATGTCAGATCTCATTGTGTTGTTATATTTGTATTTTTGGGAATTTTTTAGTTTCTTGATTTGAAAATATATTTCTGATAATTGCCATCAAACATAAAAAACTGAGTACCACTGAAAATAATTTTTGTTTCTTTAACAGTGATCAATATTATGTTACATTGATCACTGTTATATGAAAACAGTTTTTATGTGTACAGGTCCACAAATTATTTTTTTAATTTTTTTAAAAAATAGTAATGGGTGAATTATGTATTTTGGTATGCTAAATTTGAAAATGCCATTCATTTCGACCCATCACGTTAGGATTTTCAGTGGAATGTTAAATATAGGCAAAACCTGTCTTACACTACTTCTGAAAGGAAAGTTCAAAAGAAAAAAAAAAATAAAACTATACAAATTTTATTCATTTTAGATCATAAAACATTTTATTTTAAATTATAAACAATTATAAATGTTTATAAAATCTGGTTTCAAATTTCAGTTTCGAAGCCTTGTTTTGGGCTTTTTCTTTTGTGTGACGTTATACTATCAATATGTAGCATCTAGCAGTTGCCCATCATATTTGTATCCCATCGACCTTGATACCTTCTCTTGATATCTTGGTGAAACTTCTCACCTTGCTCTTCACTAATTGCACCAAGATTTTTTGGAAAGTGATCTGGGATCACTTTCCAAAAAATTTAAAAATCTGGGATGTTCAACTCCATTTTTTAATGGAGTTGAACATCCCAGATTTTTAAAGTTGCACAACATATTTTTTATGATACTTTTAAACTCCGGTCCATCTTATTCCCTAGAAACTTTGTAACTACATCTTTAAAAAAATTCCATGCTGACATTTTAATATTGTTTATCACATTTTTGAAGTTGTTACCTTTCATCAGCTTACAATTGTCAGAACCAACAATAACATCCTCCTTCAGCTTTGCTTCAGACAGACAATAAAACTTGCTTGAAAGGTATTTAAATGTCTTGCTATATTTTAGCAATATCTTCACCAACTGCTTAATCATGCCAAGTTTGATATGGAACAGTGGTAGAAAGACCTTTTTAGGATCAACCAAAGATTCAAAGTGCACGTTTTTCTCTTTGACCTTCAATGTTCCTATGGGTCACACTTTCTGGATCCAGTGTTTAGCTTTAGTACGTCTATCCCATTTACAAAAAAATAGGGAAATTTTGTGTAACCATCTTGCTGTCCAATTATCATAGAAATTACTTTAAGATCCCCACAAACTGTCCACTCGAATTCCTTGTACTTTAAGTTAATGCCAAGTTACCATAATTTTCCTTCAAATGCACTGAATGACCAATGGGCATTGATGTATACTAATTCCTGTTGTGAAGTAAAACAGTTTTTAAAACTTCTCTTCAAAGAATCAATAAAAAGTCTCAGTTTTTTAGCTATATGTTGGACTTTGAACGTTCAACGTTAAACCATTAATATTGGAACAATAGACTAGCTCACCATCCTGAGAAAATTAAGGCTCAAAATGTTTTTATCTATTTCTATACCAAGCAAAAGAAGTTCAAGGTGTCAATAAATTCTTCTCTTACAGTCTGGATCCGAGTAACTCAGATCTAGGCTGTAAGAGAAGAATTTATGTCCTAGATCCGCAGATTGTTTTAGGAGTTCTAAATCTTAGAACAGGTCATTTAATACAGCTTGAGAAATTTGTTAAGGTCCACTGGAGTTGCCTGCTTTAAACTTGTTAATAGAACTTTCTTCTAATTCACTTTCTGACAATGGCAAATTGTCTAGACTTTGGGGTGCTTGTGGAAACGGAATGCTAGGTCTGTGAGAAACTGGGCAGAGTGGTGAATCCATGTTTGGGTAATGAATTTGTTTTTTATTTTTAGTACTATACCCTTGCACATTGCACAAATAAAAGTCATTGTTTGCAAAAGTAGCAGTCAGTGGTTTCGAGGCTCTCTCCAGATATATATTTATATTGGGATTTTCCATACTTACTACGGAAAATCTTGATATACATTGTTCAATTCTGATTAATTTTACTGTCATGAGTTACTAAAAATTTTGTTTCAGCCTATAAAACATAGTATTATCTTATAATAAGTTGGAATTTAATAAAAAATATATATTTTGGCAATAAACCTCGTTTTGTGCCTTAAAATAGGCAATCCAATAGTATTTTGCATTTTGCAGAGAAACCTTGCATGATGGAGTTTTTTTGATAATTTTATTGAATTCAGCAACCAAAAATACATAGGAATTATATGTTTTTTATAGGAAAAAAAGAATTAAGATCTGTGTGTATGCAGACCTGTGTGTATAAAAAATACAATGTACTTTATATTTATGTATGTATATATATATATATATATATATATATACATATATATATATATATATATATATATATATATATATATATATATATATATATATATATATATATATATATACACACTTACAATTGAATAAAATTAAGGCTACAGATCGTTCTTTTCTTGATAAATGTCACCAATATCATGCACGCAATGAACATTATGTAAAACCTAAATACGGAACTCCAGAATTCGGGATTAATCATTATGCTGGTGTTGTGCATTACCAGGTATTAAATAAATTTCTTTTTTGTTAGCTATAAAAGTTTTGATTATTTATAAAAAAATATTTATTTCGCCAAATTAATTTGAGATTATCCATTATATTTGACATATTTAAAGAGAACTAATTTTTTTTTTTTTAATTTTGAAAGGTAGACATGTTTTTACAAAAGAATCGTGACTTTGTTCGTCCTGAATTTTTTGAACTTCTTATTTATAGTAGATCTATGGTAAGTTTTTGTTTCATTAATTATTTTTAAATTTTTGTTTTGTTTCAAGTTTTATTAACTTTAGAATATAAGCTTTGAATGCTTTGTCAAGAAATTTAAAAGATAGTTGTATAAAAAATAGTTTTTCAAAAAATAGTTGTATATTAGAGAAATGCTGGAAAATGTTTTTGTTTGTTGATAAATTTCAATTAGGATCTTTTAGAAAGATTCTATACAATAAAATAACAACATCGGCAACAACATTCTTAAAATTATAGACAATATTTTGAGGTTCTTCAAGCATTTTTGATATTATTATTATTTTAACTGTCAAATGTTTTGCAATATTGCAATTTGACAAAATTTTGTAAATCGTTTATTACCTTTTGAATATTAGATATTATTATTTGGAAACTTTCTTAAGTACAGATCACAAGATATAGTCTAGAGTTTAATAATTAAACAATTTCATTCAAATTTAGAAAGTCAATTGGAGTTTATTGCATCATATCTGTAGACTTTCAATTGTGTGTTTAATACCACATTCTGTAGGTATTGGAAAAATTTTCAATTTAATAATATTTAATAATATAATATAATAATAGATAAATTAGAAGACCATAAAAATAATAAATCTAATATTGAAGCAGGATTCATGTAAATATTTATGACAAATTTGTTTAACCTTTCTTGGAGTGAACTATCATATCATTGAAGAGATGCTCAATTTTCTGAGAATATATTGTCCTTGCCATTTAGTGAGCTCTATACAGAACACCAGGCTTTCAAAAGTTTGGTTAAAAATTTATTCCAAGCATTATACTAGACATAAATACAAACTTACAATAATCTTGGGGTATATTTTGGTTGAAATTTTCATAAATGAATTCTTTCACCTGAATATAAGTGGATATCAATGGAACAAGTTATTTTTTGGAGGTGTCATATTTTATATTAGGCCATATTTCACAAAATGGCGTTAAATTTCAGATATCTGGACCAGTGGATTGTCAAAGACATATACCAAAACTATCAGCCAAACAAACTTCAAGCATATGAAGCTAGCAAGTCAACCACAGCATATTCTGAACAAATCTATCTTATTCTCAAAAAATCTGCACCCTCTATTAATTTTATTGTAGTTTCCCAGAAGGCAGTTGTACCAAAACATGTTTGTAACATGTATATCAGACTACTAGAATTTAAATAATTCAAGTTCTGAATTAACTGATGTCTACTGCTTCCTGAATAACTTGTATAGATTCATCATTTTCATCAACCGCAGGAGCCTTGGTTGTCAAGGTTCCTGTTTCAAAGTTATAGAGTTGAGAGGTTGTAACCAAAACTAAAGTAGTCTCTTTCTCCTCGACTGTAGTGATCTTTATGGCCTTGGGTAGATAAAATAAAATTTTAAAAAAAATTTCATCATTTCATTGCAGTTTAATGGATGCTAATAGTTGTTCAATCCAAAAGTGCAGATAATTTCTCAGATACAATATCCATTTGTTTGAGTGGGTTTTTTAATTTTAAAAAATGCTGGCAATATCTTAAAATTAAAAACCCTCTCAAAACAATAGGGTATGGTTTGTTTTCTCATAAAATTGTTGTAACATTTTGTTTGCTCTTTGCATTGAAAGAAAAGAACAATAATACAATATGGGTTTCAGTCATTTGGTAGCAGGTTAAACTTTGTATAGCATTTTTACAGAGTTGTACTAACTAAAAAATGTAAAGATTGATGTGTTTTTTTAAACAAGGTCAAATGTCTAAAGTTAACATTTTTGATCAATTTTGGCATCAATCAACAGTTTATTAAATAGGTAAGCCCACCATATCCATTTATCGATAAAGCAAGTCCATAATATCAATTTATTTATAAAGTCTGTACTTAATCAGCTTTTTTACTGTTTTGTATACTTTATTTACCTTTCAATGGATTTTTCATTTTTTTGTTGTTAACAACCCTCTCTCATTTCTTAAACTCTAAAACATGAGCTTTGACCAACAAAGCAGCAGTGTAGAATAACAAGTAGTGGATTTAAAGTTGCACAATGGCTATCAAATAAGAATCTTTTAGCTTACAAATTATGCGCTCTACCACAACACTGCTACGATATATTTTACCAGATGTAATAAAAGATTAATACACAATTTTTAATACGTTTCAAACTCTTAAGATATCACAAGAACTTGAAGGTTGAGGTCAATCAGCTATTTGTCAAGATATATATACTTCACATAAAAATAAATGAAGAAAGAAAATAATAATGAAATAGTGATTAAAATTATAAATGTAAAAGAACAAACTCAAGAAAAAGACAAGAACAAACTCAAGAACAAGACAAAAACAAACTCAAGAAATATGAAAGAATAGTCATAAAAGTTGTTGTTTTTGTGGTTCTTTAAAAAACGATAAAATTTAATTTATTTCTGTAATTGGTTTAATGGTTTTAATTTTTAGGTGCCATTTAAAGGTTTTTGGTAGCAAAGTTATTATCATAAAAATATTATCATAATTATTATCGTAAAAGACTTTATATTTGCATGTAGATGTATTTATTATATATATATTTGTTAATATCTTTTAGTTTATTGCAAGCTTATTTCCTGAATTTCTTGATAATCGTGAAATTCATATGAGTCAACCGTTTGCAACTCTTGATTCTCATCATAGTTTTACAGTTTCTGAAAAAGGAAAAACAAATCGCTTGAGCTCAAATGTTATTTCTTCTTATAACGAATCATTACAAAATTTGCTTGAAAAAATATCAAAGTAAAATTTTATTGTTTTGTTAAAATTATTTTATTGTGATTAGGAAAGTTAGGTTTTTTTTTATTATTACTATTTTTCATTATCAACAATCTTCATTATCATAACTTTTTATTTTAAAAATTTCTTCACCAATCTTTTTTTATAAAGTTACTATATATATATTTTATAACTAGTTTGCCTCATATATAGGTCCTCATCATTTTTTGTTCAGTGCATTCGTCCAAACATCGACAAGGATAGTTGAACAGAGTAGCAATAAAGCTATTTTCTTTTTGTTTCTATTATTAAGTTAAATCAGAATTGACATTGCATGCGCATTGTTTTTAAATCATAGACATCCTCAATCTTTTAAATCTAAGTGAGGTTGTTTTTTTTTCACATCTCATTTCTGAATAATTTTTTTTTCGAGTGTGTGTCCATTATGTGAAATTTGAATTGAAATAATGCATTTCAGTTGTTTAAGAATTTTTCGGCTATTGAATATATACAGAAATTATAGAGTAAATAAAGAAAAAGTTCATTTTTTACTTATTTTTTTTTTAGTCTCCATTAAATTTTGATGATGTGCTAGTTATGTCTCAGATTCAATCATATGGTATTGTTGAGACGATTAAATGGAGACAGATTGGTTTTCCAATTCATATGTCTTATGCTAGTTTTGTTAAAAGGTTTGTTTTCTCTCCCTTGTTTTTACTGAGGAAAAAGATTTTGCAAATATATAAATAAGTTTGTTTATTTAGATATTTTGTACTCTGTGGAAAACCCAAAATAATTTTAAGAAACCCTCCGAAAGAAAATAGTAAAAAAATATGTGATCAAATTCTAAAGACTGCTCCAGAAAGATCTAATGAATATGAAATGGGAGAAAACAAAGAAAGTGCAGTTTTTTTTTCTATTAAGCATGTTATACTTAGCTATAGTAGTATATATAATATATATATATATATATATATATATATATATATATATATATATATATATATATATATATATATATATATATATATATATATATATATATATATATATATATATATATATATAGCATGTGTCTATATATGTATGAATGCGTGTATATATATATACATATATATATATATATATATATATATATATATATATATATATATATATATATATATATATATATATATATATATAGCATGTGTCTATATATGTATGAATGCGTGTATATATATATACATATATATATATATATATATATATATATATATATATATATATATATATATATATATATATATATATATATATAGCATGTGTCTATATATGTATGAATGTGTGTATATATATATACATATATATATATATATATATATATATATATATATATATATATATATATATATATATATTATATATATATATATGTATATATATATATATATATATATATATATATATATATATATATATATATATATATATATATATCCAGGGCTATTCTAGACCTGTTTTTGACCGTGCTGATTGTATTTGACCGCTGCCCAAATTCAAAAATAGAGGACCTTTTTTTCAACAAATATTGCTTTTTTTGCAGAAAAACTGCTAATTTCTTTACAGAAAGGCACCAGCATGAAGGTACAGCCGCTCAAATTATTTTTTTAGAATAGCTCCTGTATATATATATATATATATATATATATATATATATATATATATATATATATATATATATATATATATATATATATATATATATATATATATATATATATATATATATATATACACATATACATATACATATACATATATATATATACATATATATGTGTATATATATATACATATACATATACATATATATATATACATATATATATATATACATATATGTATATATATATATATATATATATATATATATATATATATATATATATATATATATATATATATATATATATATATATATATATATATATATATATAAATTATAAATATAGATTTTTCTATGTGAGTCATTTCAATGGTACTTAGAAGAAGCAAGGACAGAAGTAATAAAAGTTAATGCTATCATGGTGCAGAAACATGTATGTTATTATTATTTGTAAATTAAACTTTTGCTCTAAAATTTGGTTGATACAGTTATAAAAGTAATAACAATAAGGTATAGTGCAAATAATATAATTCTAAATAGTTTAAGTATATTAAAATGTCTTGTATTGTGTATATATCTTGTATGGTGTATGGTGTATGGTGTATGCATTTTGTTTCTTGAGTTGTATTTAATACATCTTGTATCTTGTTTTGTATTTAATACATCTTGTATCTTGTTCTGCATTTTGAAAATTTAGGAGTGCTTTTTGCAAATTTTAGGAGCCTTTTTATTTTTTAGTAAAACATGTGAAAAATTTTAGTAAAAAATTTTAGTGAATTTTAGAAAAATTTTAGTTAAATTTTAGAAAAATTTTAGTGAAAAATTTTTAATTTAAGGTTTTGAGAGGCTAATGACAGGTTTTTTTTAACAAATTATAAAAAAGTATACTTTATGACAAACATCCCTGAAATGTTTTACAGAAATCTCAAAAAAATATAGCCTGAAGCTCCTATGTTTGGTTATCTTGAAAATGGTTCAATCTTTCCAGTGCAAAGTTCAAAGTTAGGAATTATCCCATTATAATTTCAAATGAAGTACAAATTAAAAACCCTATTTGTATTGTTGTTTGAGTTTGTATGTTTTTAGGCTGCTTTATTTTCGTAATGTACTGGGTACCTGATTTGGACCCTGTAATTTGGCTATTTTCCTGGGTACCTGGAAGTGGCCATTTTGTTGCAGTATCCAGCACCAGGTATCTTGAAAGAAATTTTTAATAAACATTAACCTTAAGTACTGTAACTATTTTGAGTTCAGGGACTCTGTATTAACTGAATCTTGCACATCTCTACTTTATTTATTGAATCTGAGTCTTTTGGGTATTTTTCAGTAAAGCTTATTTTCATATTGTCAATCACATAATATTAGCCATCTAATCAATTTTTATGACATTGTTGTTAGCAACAGTCGATTTCCATGTGTTTAGTAACTGCTTGACATTTAGTGGTAGGGTATTAATACATTAAGCAGCAAGATATTTTCCCTACAGATTTGATCACGAATGATCTGCGATTGCATGGGCACACCTCTATGTACACCTTCATGTACACCTAAATTTATTATAGGGTGTGTTCACACCATACTAAATTTACTTTACCATACTTTGTGACAAAATATAGGCTAAATAAATAATATTATATTTATTAAATAAGTATTGTTTAAGTAATTAATTTTTATTATTATTATTATTACTTTAGATTAAATATATTGTTTTTTCTTTCATTTCATGCTTTTCATTAAACACTTCTTTAGATTTGTTTCATTTGGAATCAAAACAGCTGAGTACATTTTTTATATCCTGTCTCATTTATTTTAAATGATTCAATAAACAAAATAAAACGAATTTTTTTCAAATTTAAAAAAAATAAACTTTGAGCAATTTTTTATTGAATGAAAATAATTACTCTTGCATAATATATCAAAAGATCTGAAAATTGAGATAAAAGGTTTCCAGCATTTAAGCAATATGCAGCTTGAGAAATATTTTAGTGGTCTAACTATACTTTTACTGAAGACTAAAATATGCTGATATGGCAATTCAAAATGTTATCAACAACTGCATTATCCTAATAATTTTCTTGTAAAAAATAAAAATTTGAAAATTTCCTAAAAAATATAATCAAAATATTCCTAAATAAATAGTCAAACTTTTTTGTAGACAATTTTGGAAATATTATACATACTTTTTGTCTAATGAAAATATTATAAATATTATTTTGTCTAATGACTGGACCAATTCTATATAAAATCATCAATTTTTTTTTTATCTTCTAATTTCAATATGTATTTTAAAGGTATGGTATCTTTTGAATTTTTGAAGAATTTGCTCATGATTAGCATAACACATTTATTTATCTTTTTTTTTTTGGTTAAGCATTTACAACTTTTTTGGGCAATTGTTTTTTTACAATTGCATTTTTCTGATATATATTTTTTTAAAATGTTGCTTTTGTATAATAACGCATCATTGTATATCTTCCTTTAACATCCTTTTATAATTATTTCCACATTTTTTGTGCAAGTTTAGCTAAATTTTATTGCCTTTTTGTTAAAAATTTTATGTAACTTGCAAAAGAGCAGTATATATTTATCCATCAATTTTAAAAAGACTTTTTCTATGTTAGTGGAAACATCTTTACTAAATGATTTGAACCAAATTATGTTTCTAGTTCTATTATGCTTTTTTGCATTTCTTTTTCTGAGCTTGTCAAACAAGTTTTTTAATTTGAGCACATTTTTTTTTAATCTGAGATCCATCAAAAATCCCATCATTTATATTTCATTGAAAATTTTCCTTCAACAGTTCTACAAATTTTTATCAATATTACTCAACTTGTCATAAATAAATTTGTTGCTTTGAGCACTGAGGCCAATCTTTTAAATGTTGGCCTCAGAACTTCTAAAATTCTTAAAAATAAGTACTTAGATGCCTGTATTTAGGTGCTCCCAGAAGCCCTTACGGTCTTATCATAGAGCACTGCGGGAGAGTATTTAACAGAAAGTTCACGCCTCCTTCCGTACCAATGTCACTTGTTGGGCTAGAGCTGGCATCGAACCTCAGACCTCTGGGTTCTGAGTCAGAACTCTAACCACTGCGCCACGGCTGCTCTAAACTTAATGTGTAGTGGCGGCATAAGCACATTTTTAAGAGCAACAAGTAAGTCTTACATGTTGTTTCAAACTCCAAATTTAAATTCTGTTTGCTGCTTGCATTGATTTCTGTTGTCATTTGTTGTTATTCAGGTTGTATTTTAGTTGTAATTGTCAGCTATTTTTAAATGTTTTGAATAAAACCTTGTTTTAAATAAAAAGCAGCTTAGCACATTAGCAGCTTAGCAAATTATTTTTTTTGCAATATCTTTTTTTTAAATATAAACAACAATTATGAAAAAACTAGCATACACAACGATCTAAAAAAAAACTTTAGGCCATTATGATCACATTATAAAAAAAATTTACACAATATTCAAATTTACCTTGCGCTCAAAGCCAAATAATATAGGAACAATTTTCAGGGTATTTTGCTGCTTGAGCACAAGAGCACAAGATGAATGTTAATATTTTTGGAATTTTTTTTTTGTAATCATATTTTTTTTAATATTTGCCCCAAATTTGGTTTCTTGTGTATTTACGATTTGAAAATTTTATTTTTTGAACACCCTTATTGTAACATGTTTACAAAGAATGTTTTTTTTTGTAAAAAATAGAAAAGGAGGAAGAAAAATTGAGTCGCTTTTTTGATTGAGTGGTGGCAGTTAAGGGTTGTTAAAGTGAAAAACGTTCAAGTAAAAAGTTACTGCTTTCTGTTAGCCTTCCTTAACGATTAAAATTTTTTTAATAAAATGTAATTTAATAACTATTTTAATAAACTTTAAGTAGTAAAATTAGTGATATAAAATTGTTGATAAAATATTATTATATTCCTAACTTGTTGCAGTAGATCTTATTCCAACTTGTTGCAGTAGATCTTATTCCAACTTGTTGCAGTAGATCTTATTCCTAACTTGTTGCAGTAGATCTTATTCCTAACTTGTTGCAGTAGATTTTATTCCAACTTGTTGCAGTAGATTTTATTCCAACTTGTTGCAGTAGATCTTATTCCTAACTTGTTGCAGTAGATCTTATTCCAACTTGTTGCAGTAGATCTTATTCCAACTTGTTGCAGTAGATCTTATTCCTAACTTGTTGCAGTAGATCTTATTCCAACTTGTTGCAGTAGATCTTATTCCTAACTTGTTGCAGTAGATTTTATTCCAACTTGTTGCAGTAGATTTTATTCCAACTTGTTGCAGTAGATCTTATTCCAACTTGTTGCAGTAGATCTTATTCCTAACTTGTTGCAGTAGATTTTATTCCAACTTGTTGCAGTAGATTTTATTCCAACTTGTTGCAGTAGATCTTATTCCAACTTGTTGCAGTAGATCTTATTCCTAACTTGTTGCAGTAGATCTTATTCCTAACTTGTTGCAGTAGATTTTATTCCAACTTGTTGCAGTAGATTTTATTCCAACTTGTTGCAGTAGATCTTATTCCTAACTTGTTGCAGTAGATCTTATTCCAACTTGTTGCAGTAGATCTTATTCCTAACTTGTTGCAGTAGATTTTATTCCAACTTGTTGCAGTAGATTTTATTCCAACTTGTTGCAGTAGATCTTATTCGAACTTGTTGCAGTAGATCTTATTCCAACTTGTTGCAGTAGATCTTATTCCTAACTTGTTGCAGTAGATCTTATTCCTAACTTGTTGCAGTAGATCTTATTCCAACTTGTTGCAGTAGATCTTATTCCAACTTGTTGCAGTAGATTTTATTCCAACTTGTTGCAGTAGATCTTATTCCAACTTGTTGCAGTAGATCTTATTCCAACTTGTTGCAGTAGATCTTATTCCTAACTTGTTGCAGTAGATTTTATTCCAACTTGTTGCAGTAGATCTTATTCCAACTTGTTGCAGTAGATCTTATTCCAACTTGTTGCAGTAGATCTTATTCCTAACTTGTTGCAGTAGATTTTATTCCAACTTGTTGCAGTAGATTTTATTCCAACTTGTTGCAGTTGATCTTATTCCAACTTGTTGCAGTAGATCTTATTCCTAACTTGTTGCAGTAGATTTTATTCCAACTTGTTGCAGTAGATCTTATTCCAACTTGTTGCAGTAGATCTTATTCCAACTTGTTGCAGTAGATCTTATTCCAACTTGTTGCAGTAGATCTTATTCCAACTTGTTGCAGTAGATTTTATTCCAACTTGTTGCAGTAGATCTTATTCCAACTTGTTGCAGTAGATCTTATTCCAACTTGTTGCAGTAGATCTTATTCCAACTTGTTGCAGTAGATCTTATTCCTAACTTTTAAGTTGGAGAAAAGTATTAATGTTAAAAATGGCTGCACAAAATTCTGGGAAGCACAAAACTTAAGTATTAAACGTAAAATAAAATTTTTTTCAGTCCGTTTTAATTGCCATCTTCATCTATGGAAAGTTTCATTCAAAAAGAAAATTTCATTCAAAAGAAAAAATTCAATACTAAATTTAGAGCATCACTAAGTAATAAAATGATTGATGCATTATGTTTTTTAAGGTCATATTTAACCAAAAATTAATAGTTTTCATGTGTTTGGCTGAAGCAATTAGCCAATTTTCATATTCTTTATAAAATAAAATATGCTATTATATATTTTGTTATATTGTTACATTGGTTATCAAACTATTAGCCCATAAAGGGATGTCTTTAGCTTTTACTATGCACCAATTTACTTTGTACTAAAAATAAATGTTGTTATTGATCCCATAATTGTTTGAACTTAATATATATATTGCTATATATATTAATATATTATTAATATATATTATATTATTTAAATTAATATAATAATTTTTCAAACATTATTTTTCATTTAAACAGTTTAATTTGTTAATTCGTTGATCAGCCCTAGTGTGACGCCTATACTTCTTATAGTGGTAGCAAGCTACCCCCCCTCCCTCAATGAGAGATTTTCATGATGGCCCTGCTTATACTCTATAATTATTTTTTTAACATGCTTTACTATAGTGTCTTTATTTTGTTCTGAACATCTGTTTAATTCATTTCTATATAATTTTTTTTTTTTTGCAACTCTCTTTAGCTATTAAAATAAAATATTTCATAGATTCGTGGTTGGTTAAAAAGAAAAACTTATCAACGTGAAAAAGATGCTGCCGTTCTATTGCAAAGTCACATTAGAGGCTTTTTAGCAAGGTATGGTTTTTGTCTTTTGTTTTCTAGTTTGTTCATATATAGATAACCTGTAATTTTATTTTCTAGTTTATTCTAACCGTTATTTTAGTATTTATTTTTATATTAGATTAGCAATTAAAATCAAATAAAACATTAGATTCTAAATAACAAAACACAAATGCAACTTAGCCATTAAAGATAAATCAACAATTTTTTTTAAAAATGGTTTACCTATGTTTTCATGTTTCATCATCTGCGAAAATAAAAGAATAATATTCTTTATTATAAATAGTATCATTACAAATGGTTACTATAATATGGTTACTAAAAAGAAATTATAGTTAAAAATTTTACAAAATAAGATAGCATCCAGAATGCATCTAAATTAAGCACATTCATTTAATTTGGAAAATGTTTCATATGCAAAAAAAACTCTACAACCTTAAGGAAATAATTTTGACAAAAATGCATTTGTTAGTGACAAAATACCTTTTCAAAAATCTTTTTGATGTTTACTTACTATGAATTGTAAGTTTAATTTATATACTTTATATTTATCTTCTTATGGAGATTATTTAACTTTAATATTTATTTATATTTATATATTTATATTTAATTTTTACTTTGCTTTATATTTTGAGACTTGCGAACATTTCCATCATTAGAAATTAATGACATTTAAGTCAACATGTTTTT
>NC_061166.1:34479242-34480501 GCF_022113875.1 Hydra vulgaris | reverse complement strand
ATACAGTACCTACTCAAATAATTAGACTCCATTTCAATTTTCAAATTTTCGTCTTTTTTTGTTTAAAAAAAATGCACAAGAAGCAATCACAACTTAATTTTTTTTTACATAATCTATATATTGACGTATAAAAAGCATGTCATAAAACTTAGTACTTAGTGGTGAGTCCTTTCGACTTTAAAAGAGCTTTGATACGTCTAAGCATACTATTTATGCACTTTGAAGTTAATGCTTTAACATCTGGATCTCGACACCATACTTCAATCAGTCATTCTATAAGCTTTTGTTTACTTGTTACTATGTCAACACTGACATTGCGTTTGACAAGCTCCCATAGATTTTCAATAGGGTTCATATCTGGAGAATTGCCAGGTACTCAAGCTGGGTACTCTCATTAGCAAGCAATGTCTTTATGGATTTTGCAGTATGGCATAGAGCACCATCTTGCATAAAAATTATTTTTTCACTATTTGGAAGCCATTCTCATATCTGAAATCAGCAAAGACTGTAGAGCAGTCTTGTACTGATCTTGTTTAATTTTCCCTTGTACATTGTAAAGATGACCGGTACCCCTGCTTGATATACATGACCAAACCATTATAGATGCTGGGTGCTTTACAGTGTTTACTATGCATTCTGGTTTGTGTTGTTCTACTGGTCTGCGGCACATAAATGTTGCTTTGTCTTCCAAAGTCTCAAACGTAGGTTCATCGCTGAATACAACCTGAATAAAGTAATCAATATTTTTGTTTAATAATTTTTCAAACATTAGTAAATTTAAGTGGGGTAATAAGTTTATTCAAAAACATCTTTTGAAAACTTGTAACAAGAAAATATAATTTGTTTAAGTATATGGAGAGAAAAAATATAAAATTTACCTTATTCCAGTCATCTTGAGAAAAAGAAGAGTATTTCTTAGCCCAAGCAAGACGTTTTTTTAATCATGGCAGGCGTAAGTTTTGGCTTCTTCAGTGGTTTTCTACACTTAAATCCTAACTCGTATCTTCTCCTTCTTCAAGATCCACGTGAAATGTTGATGCCTTGGTCTTTCAAAATGCTTTTCGGTTTTATTGCTGGCATCTTGTGATTTTGTTCAATAACTTTTTTGATTTTTCTTTCAACTCTAGTACTTGTTATTCTTTTTCAACCACACCGACCTTTTCTATGCGGTTCTAATTTGACACCCATTTTGAGTTTAGAACTTATTCTTCTTACTGTAGCCTGCAAGACTCTGACTATTTTTCCAATACTCTTTTAGG
>NC_061166.1:34454242-34474242 GCF_022113875.1 Hydra vulgaris | reverse complement strand
GCGATCGCTTCCGCCTCCCGACCAAGCCTGAGGTTATACTGGGAAAGCATTTGCACGAAGACTTGAGGCACAACAAATTCGGTTTTCTCAACGTCATGCGCAATCTTATATTGCTGAATTAAACCATTTCTAATTCGTCTATCTTCTAGTTTGGTTAGTCCTAGAATCGTAAGTCTTTCTTCATATTATTTATGTTTGATGTCTGTGATCAGCTTCGTTGCACATTTTTGAATGCTTTCTAGAGCCTTGATGTCTCCCTTCAGATGTTGTGACCACAATTGGATGGCGAATTCAAGGTGTGGTCTAACATACAATTTGGAAAGGACTTTCCAAAGTGTGAGACCTGGACTTCTGAAGGATTTCTTAAACCAACTAAGTACCTGGTTTGCTCTTGCAGCCGCTGCTTCAACTTGATGCTTGACTTTTAAGTCTTCTGAAATAAGAACATGTAGATCTCGTTCGACTGAAGTGTTATCCCATTCTTGTCTATTTCCCATCTGATCAATCATTGTGTAGACCTAGACTGATTTGTTGGAGCGACCTACGTGCATGCATTTACATTTGTCCAGGTTGAATAGTAATAGCCACTTCTTGGACCATTCTACAGCGTTATCAATATCTAGCTGTAGACGTACTTTGTCCTCCTCTGTTTTGATTACACGTTGTTGGCATGTATCTTGATGTGGTGACCTATGTTATCCGGTAGGTCATTAATATAGAGGATGAAGAGCAACGGTCCTAGCATCGATCCCAGAGGCACTCCACTAGTTACCTCTTTCTACTCAGATTCAGCTTTGCAAACAACAACCCTTTGCTTTCAATTAGCCAGCCAGTTTGATATCCACCTGAACAATGAGCCGCATAAACCGTAAGCTTTTAGTTTTTGCAAGTCTTTTGTGAGGCACTTTGTTGAAGGCTTTCGCAAAATCAGTGTATATCACATCTATGGCATAGCCATGATGTACTGCATCTGTCAGATTGTCGCGAGCTTCTAGTAGATTAGACACACAACCCTGCTTAGGTAAAAAACCGTGTTGAATAATTGTTATAGCAGTGCTTCATGATTTGCTCATGAATGAAGCTCTCCATTATCTTGCATGTTACTGATGTTATTGATATTGGTCTGTAGTTTGAGCGCTTCCTTCTGCTACCTGTCTTGAAGATTGGTGTTATATTTGACAGTTTCCATAGATTGGGTACTTTGCCTTCAGAGAGGGACTTGTGGTGGATTATTGCTAATGGTACAGAGATTGCAGCAGCACAGTTGCAAAGTACACAATGGTGCATTCTGTCATAACCTTTAGATTTTGTTTTGATTAGTTTTTCAAGTTTTTGCTATACAGCTGCATGCGTGATTGTAGCTTCATTTAAATCACACTTTGCTTGGGTTCGATCTCTGAAGTTTGGCATTTGATCTAGAGGCTCAACAACAAATGCAGGCTAAAAATAGTTATCAAGTAAATTTGAAATTTTTTGCATACTTGTAGTTATTTTTCCTGCATCGGTTTTGAGAGATTTCACCATTTCATTTTCCATTTGTTTATGCTTAACTTGGTTATGAAGTTATTTTGGGTCATAGTTAAAACGTGCTGCAATCTCCCTCTCATAGTCAACTGTTGCTGCTTTTACCATCTTGCTGAGTCTTTTACATACTGCTTTATACTCCTTATGAATTTCCTCATGCGTCAATTTGTGCCATAGTGCTCTTTTCTCTCTCACAGCTACTTCAACTTCAGGGGTGCTCCATGGTTCTTTTTTACTCTTGAAAGGTATCGTAGTTGCAGGTATGTGGGTTTTGATTGCTTTATTAACTTTTTCTATTAGTAATTTATAGGTGTCATTAGCTGAAAAAAAATTGAAGATACTTATCCAATCGATGGCTATTGTTTGTGCTGAAATGGCATTGTAGTTTGATTTGGTCCATATATACCTCTTTTCGTTGTTGTCTGTCATTCTATCATTGTTTGTTACAAATGAACCAATGATAAAGCAATGTGATTCATTTGCTGGTGTGTGACCTAGTGAATCACCTTTATGTATATCGATAATTCGGTCTGGTTCGTCTGTGATAAGTAAGTCAAGTGTGCTTCTCGGCTCTTCTTCTCTATTTCTTCTATAGGCATGGAATGTTACCATTTGTGTAAGGAAGTTCATATTTAGACATGTTGGAATAACATATCACTTAGATGAACATTTTGCATGTGAGTAACATTTACTGATGCTCCGCCCAAGTCAAGTTCTTCGTATATTGTGTGACTGAAGTTGAAGTTGCTGTAGACTAACATGAATGAGTATTCCAGTTTTGAAATGCTTTGCTTTGCAGTATCAATTGTCTTTATTACTTTTTTTTTAAGCATTACTTTGTCATTGTCCTGCCAACAATAAATGCAACCCAGGAGAATCGACTCTCTACCTAACTTTATAACTTGCCATACTTGCTCAATGAATTCACTTGCGCTATATTTGTTTTAGCTACTGGTGTATCATTTTTTATGTATGTTGCAACACCTCCTCCCCTACCTCCTCTGTTTTTTTTGTGTGTTTGGTATCCTGGTAGTCGAATGTCTGACGTGTTGGTGAACCATGACTCTGCAAAGAAGAGCAAATCTGGTTTGTCTGCTGGTTCTCAATGTCTATTCTTGCCATCAGCTCATCTTATTTGGCACCATTCAGTGAGCGTGGATTATTTGCCCAAAAATTGAATTGTTTGCGGTTGGCTTTATTGGTAGTGGCAGAAGATTGGAGATTAAATGTATTGGAGTCAGGTTGATGAGATTTAGGCTTGAGCCTTGCTTGCCGTGGCCAGTGTGGCAGCAGTGATTGCAGCATTATTTTGATTGCTGTTGTTACTAGTGGCGGTAACTTATTTGATTTTGTTGAATTGATCTTTGCTGATCCACATACACTTCTTGTTGTTACTGGATTGTTTGACATCGATGCATCGCACAGATCCAGTATGGCTGTGGATGATCCAGCAAAAGGGCTTATCCAGTTTTGCCTTTACAACCTCTTTATTCTTTCGCTTTTTCTTGTTTAATACTTTTTTTATTGTTTCTTGTTCAGCTAGAGTTCGGTCATCGCGTGTGTAGACTTGTGCAAATTTTTCTATGTTGTGGTAGTTACCCTTTCTCAGTGCCTCACGTTGGGGAATGGCAGATTTAAGTACTACTTGGATAACCTCGACTGGCTCTGTTGTGTTTTGTTCACCTTTTTGAGAGCTGTTCTGTCTCCTTTCTCTCTTTTTGTATCGGCGAACATGTACAATCTTGTCTTTACTCACTTCGATAGCATCAAAGAACTCGTTGACGAGCTCTTCATTGCTTACATTTGTTGATTCTTTGAGTCCTACAATGACCTACATTTGACTCTTTCTCCTTTCTTGTCTTTATATTACCTGCTGCTAAGTTGACAATTTGGTTCCTTTTTTGCCATGTCAAGGTAGGATGGTTTTTCATTTATTGTTCTTGAATTTGCTGCTGGAGGTCTGTATGCCAAAGCATCGATTTGCTCATTTGTAATATTTTGATGTCGTTATCATGCTGTTGCTTCAATTCAATTATGGCAATTTTCAACGCAACTTTGATCATATCGGCTGTTTTGATCCTGTAGAGTTTATCAAATGTGTCTGTTGTACTTGTTCTAAGTTTAATTGCTGCGTTGGTAGCGTTCTTTATGATTGTTTCGATGGATTTTTTTTCATTGTTTCTCATCACTATTATGATCCAATAATTTTCAAGTTATTCAAAATAGTACTTGATGAGAGGGCTATCACTCTAATCAGTGGATTACCTCTTGGTCGATAATTTTTTGAACTTTTAACCTTATTACACAGGGACTAAAAAGTTTCAGTCTTGTAAACACAGTGTTGAACAAAAATGTTAATGTGTTTTTTCCGTCTATTTTTCTATATGTATATATATATATATATATATATATATATATATATATATATATATATATATATATATATATATATATATATATATATATATATATATATTCATATAAAAATGTACAAATGCATATACAAATATACATTTGTTAACTTTTATAAGATTTTTATAGGAGTATGAGAAAGTTGTTGATATAACACGATTTGATATTCCACCAGATCTTGCAGCCGTATTAGTCAGATTAAAGCGTACGTTTTTTTGTTGTTGTTGTAAGTAATAGCTAATTATATATAATTAACCATAGTTCATAACTTATTATTAAATTTAGATTGGGAACCAATTCACTTAGACTACAATATCATAGCAGTTGATAAAGTAGCACCTTGGGATTATGCTGAATGCACTCTTCCTGGCGATATTGATTTGTGTCAGTTTTCGAAATTTGCCAAGTTGTTTTTTCAGGTTGAAAAAATTTCGGTTTCGAAGGAAAAAAATAAGATTAATGATCATCATAATCTTTTAATGAAACATAAGAAACATTAAATTTTTTTTTATTAATTATACGATTATTAAGCCATTCTACTTATTTATTCTTCCATTTCATTTATCTATTATTTTTAAATTATGAAAATAAATTTTTTAGGACAACATTGGTATAACTTATCGAAAAGTCCCTCTTAGAACATCACTTCTTAAGCAAAAGTATACAGAAATTGTTGAAGCCGTAATTAGTTTTAAACTTGTAAGTTTTATTGCAAACTTAAGTTTTTGTTCATGATTTTGTACTTTTGGTAAAACTATACTTTAATTATAACATTTTGTTTTATGAATAGATAATGCGATTCATGGATGATATTACTATGAATGGTTTAAGACAAATTGTTTTAGGAAATTACATTGTAAACAAAGTAGGTGTAAATTCTTTTTCTAGTATTTATGAGTTTTTTTTTATATACTATGACAGCCATTTTTTTGAAAATAACAACAACCATGTAAGTAATGAAACTATTTTACACAGATAACAATAACCATGTTGTTTAGTTACATGGTAAAAGATGTTAAATCTAATTTTAAGACGATTTGTGACATGTTTTCTAATATTTAATACTATTGTTGCCTGTTGTAAATAAGTTTAGTATTATTGCTGTCTATAATAAACAAAATTGTTTTGCAAAAATCCATTCAAAGAATGGCGATTTCTTTTTTGGATTTTGATTTTATAGACATCATATAATAACATAAATGTATGAAGTATATAAATATTTCATATGTTTTATATGTATTAAATTTTATATGTTTTATATGTATTAAATTTTATATGTTTTATATGTATTAAATTTTGTATGTTATATATGTCCTAAATTTTATATGTTTTATAGGTATTAATTTTTTTTTATGTTGTCAAAAGTAATCATATAGTTTTTTTAATTTAGGCTATCTTAGAATAAGAAGCCACTTTACTTAAAGTTTTTATATGTTTGTACAACTGCCTCTTAACCCTAAAAGTCTGTAACATAAGTTTTGATGAGGGAGGTTACAATGAGTATGTAAGCTGTTCTGAGTTATAGGTTAAGTGTGGTATTAGGAGGGATGTTGTGGGGTTTTAACTTGCTCTACTATTGTATTACTGATACACATATAAAAATATGACTTAAGAGTCTCAAAGAGCTACAACAGGTTATTTTCAAGGAAATATTTTAGATGAAATTTGATTTAAAAAAAATGAAATTATAAAAAAAAAGTAAAAAAAAATTTTTTTTTTTTTTTTTTCATTAAGTTTTTGTTATTATTAATGTTATTATATTATATATACTTTTATGTTTTATTTGATTATTTAATTTAGGGGATTCGTCAACCTGAACTGCGTGATGAAATTTATTCACAGTTAGTTCTTCAAACTCAAAACAATCCATCTGAGCAAAGTCTCTATCGTGGATGGTTTCTTATTGGTTTATGTTTGTGCTGTTTTCCTCCATCCTCTCGAATGAATAAATATTTGCTTAAGTAAGACTGTTTCATTCCTGTAACAGGCTATGTGTTCTGTGTGTTTTTTCTACAGATTATGTGTTTTTTGTGAATTAACATGATACAGACTGCAACAGACTATGTGATATGTTTATATGTATGTATCATATTACTTTACACAGATATAATCTGTGTGAAGTGATATAATACATTAAGTGATATGGTATTACTATGTTTTATGTGGCCAAAGAAGTTAATATACATTATCAATACAAGACTTTTTGCTTCTAAAATTTTTTAGATATATTTCTGATAATGGTTATGATGAATATAAACCATTTTTTCAACGCAAGCTATTATGCTGGGATGTAAACTCAACTGGTAGAGTATTTCCACCCACTCTACTAGAATGGAAATCTCTTTCAGAGTTGTCAAATATATCATTGATGTGTGAAATGGCAGATGGTATATGATTTGAGTTTAATACATTTAATCTGTTTATTGTTTTATAAATTTTAATTATAATTAAAAAAAAAATGCTGTTTAGAAGCTTTAAAATTTTTTTGCACTACCATGTTCCTGGTACTACCAGGGATGTGGTGGGATTAAACTTTCGGGATCACTACAAGAAAAACAACAGGGAACTGTGGGGTCACACCAAGAAAAACTAACTTTTTTATTTTAGTCAAAGCTTGCCTTCTCCATTTTGTTGTAGGCCAAAAAGATAGCGTAATATACGCTGCAATCTACAGACTTAATAATTAATTCAAGCACATTTTATTCCTAAGAGTTTTAGTACAAGGCGTCATTGTTTTTTTGTTTTTGTTTGTGTAAAAGATTATGTAAACAAAAAAAAAACAATTACGTCATGTACTTAAACTCTTAGGAATAAAATGTCCTTGAATAAATTATCAAGTCTGTAGGTTGGGGCATATATTATGCTGCTTTTTTGGCCTGCAACAAAACAAAGAAGGGAAGTTTTGATTAAAATAAAAAAGTTAGTTTTTTTTGGTGCGCATTAATTCTTTTGTTTTAATCAAGAAAATTTAGCCCAAAATTTTTTTTATCATTCTCTTTAATATGAACACAACATGTTTTGGAGGTTTGAGATCCCTTTAAGCAATAGGATCTTTTACATTTATTTACATTTGTATTTAAATTAGAAAAAAAAACTTAATTAAAAGAAAATGTTTTTCTAAATTATTAATCCATGAAATGTGAATTGTTTTTGAATTAAGCTAAACTGATGCTATTTTGGATTTGTTATTAACCTTATGAATCATTTTAATTTGATTAATAGCCTTAGCTTTAATGTGCCTAAAGATAAATTTAAAACTCTACAATGTTAGTACCTAAAGTATAAAAACTCTAATATCAGTGCAAATACATTAGTGTAGTGAAAATTAATAATTAATTAAATAAGTGATTGGTGATCTCCATTCGCAAGAACAAAAGGGTAGGACTGTTTGTTGACAAAGCCTTCCAATTTTGATGTTGGAATAATTTCAGTATGAGTTTCAGGCTTCTTTTTGACCAGATCTTTTAAATCCGTTATATCATAAGAAAGTAGCTTGTTTAACATGTTGGTCTTCGGTTTTCAGTTCCTTATCAGCCAGATCAAAAATTATTTGTTGTAGGGACAGATACCAAGTACGATACATGAGGCTTTGATAAATTCTTCTACTGTTTGTAGCTGAAAAGCAATATTGAATACCACTAAATCATTTGAGGGTGTTTAAAAACACTAAATCATTTAAGGGTGTTTGAAAACACTAAACCATTTGAGGGTGTTTGAAAAGCGTTAGAGTTTCTCAGAAAGAAAATCCAGGTAGTTCAATGTGTTTTTTATAATTGTCTGAGAATTAGCAGGGTGGTACTTTGAGTCATATGAATAACCAGTAAATAGATTCAGTTAGCCATAAATCTTGCTTCATGATTTTTTAAGCTTTTAATGGTTTATAATATTTTTTGGTTTTTTAAGCTTTTAATGGTTTATAATTATTTTATCATTATGCCGGGTGACATTTATTTCCTTTGTGATTCAGGTTATCCTAACTGTCCCACACCTTTCAGGGGTGATAGCCTTACACTGCTGATACATATATACATATGCATATATACATGCACATACATTAACATGATATAGTATATGCTTTTATGTTAATTTATAGGATACCAACAGGTTATTGAAGTAGAATCGAGTGCTTTAGGAGAAAATGTTGCTAAATCATTCTTACACGTTAGGTATAATAAGCCAAACAGCAATACTTATAAAAATAATTTTTATTTTAAATGTGAACTAAATGCTTCAAAAATTATTTAAAAAAAGTCTTTATTTTTATATTGTTTTTACTTTTGAACCATTTAGAGATATTGCTGATCCAGCTGTATCGGGTTGGTCATTCTATTTGCAATTTGAAAGATCATGTCGTCTTGATCTTTGTGGGGATGATACAATTCTTGATCTTATATCTACTTTAGAACAACCTCTAGGATTTCCTTGTAGCATGGCGCACACCTGCATTTCATTAGATAGAGCTAATCCAATGCCTCCAGGCCGAAAAGAAATCATTATAGAGTAAGTGTTAAAATATGTAAATAAAAACAAAAACTGAAACTTCTTTTATATATATATATATATATATATATATATATATATATATATATATATATATATATATATATATATATATATATATATATATATATATGTATATATATATATATATATATATATATATATATATATATATATATATATATATATATATATATATATATATATATATATATATATATATATATATGTATATATAAAAATATATGTATACATATATATATATATATATATATATATATATATATATATATATATATATATGTATATATAAAAATATATGTATACATATATATATATATATATATATATATATATATATATATATATATATATATATATATGTATATATAAAAATATATGTATACATATATATATATATATATATATATATATATATATGATCCAAATTGGTATAAAATAAATTATAAGTATTCAATTTGTGGAGAAAACAGAACTAACCTCTTTTTTTGTTTGTTTGTTGATAATTCACCTCCTCAAGGCCAAAAAGGTCACTACAGAAGAGGAGGCTACTTATTTGTGGTTATAACCCTCTCTCAACTCAATAACAAAACACGAACCTTGACAAACAATGCCACTGCGCGGAGAAACGAGTTGAGCACTGTACTACCAGGGACGTGGAGGGGATCCAACTTGGAACCTCTCGTATATGAAGCAAGCGCTCTAACTCTGCTACTTTATATACAAGAAAAAACAGAAAATATTTCGTTTTTATGCTCATTTAATATTTAGTATTGCTTCCTAAATTTTTAATGACTTCAAATATGCTGATACTAGTCACAAGATTTTGGATAGTTTCTATAGATATTTCATTCCAAGCTTCTCTGATAAGAGTTTTTAACTCCAATGTGGATTCAAATAGCTTAGTATTTTCATAAACCTTTCTAGAAAGTATTTCCTGTAGATTTTCAATTGGATTTAGATCTGGACTGCATGTCGACCATTCCATTACTTGAATATTTTTTTCTCTAAGTTAAGCTTTTATTAGATTTGAATTATGGATAGCAGCATTGTCTTGTTGAAAAGTGAAATTTTCACCCATTAATTCTTCACCTTGTTCAAGCAAACTAATTTCTAACAAAGTCAATGTAGTCATGTGAATTCATTTTTGTTAAAATCCATGCCAGTGAAAATTTTCTAGCAAAGGAAAAAGCCCCCCAAACTATAACATTTCCATCACCTAAGTTACAACTCATCTGAGTTTCTTTCTCTTTTTGAAGATCATTTTTTTATTTTGATCATCTTTTTGAAGATCAGTCAGTAATATTGATATCCATCAGGGCCATCAACATTAAACTTTTTTTCATTTCTAGTTCTAACTTGATGCCACTATTCCTTCCAAGGCATGTGTTCTTTTACCAGTTGTAATCTAGCTTCTTTATGACAAACAGTAAGTTTTGGTTTTGGTTTATGCTTTTTCCAAATTGTGTATCTTCATGTAAGATTTGTCTTACATGTGTCCCTCTGAACAGTTACAAGTAATTGTAAATCAGCACAAATTCAAGATGCAGTCATATGCTGAGCAGCAGCATTGGGTACAATAGTTCGTTTAGTTCAATTATCCATTTTACGTTTGCTACCACTTCCTTAATAAACTCCATAATTAATGCCCATCTTGAAGTAATTATTAATGCCCAAACTTGCTTACAGATTTACAAAATATGGGATTAGAACATGGCAAGGCTAATTTTGTTTTCTCCACTGTAGTTTTTCTACATAAAATGGTTGGTGTGAAATAGACTTACCAAGACCTGTATTTAATGGGTCCTGACAGCTAATGTATGAATGTATATATATGTATGTATGTATATATATATATATATGTATATATATATATATATATATATATATATATATATATATATATATTTATATATATATGTATATATATATATATATATATATCTATATATATATCTATATATATATATATATATATATATATATATATATATATATATATATAATATATATATATATATATATATATACATACATACATACATACATATATATATATATATATATATATATATATATATATATATATATATATATATATATATATATATATATATATATATATATATATATATATATATATATATATATATATATATATATATATATATTCTTTAAAAGTCATTTTCTTGTTATACAATACAATGTAAAAAATATGATAAAATTCAATAAATACAGTTCGTATAAACTTCTTTGAGGTTGTATATATGGCTAAAATTGCTGACCTCGTATATCAACCCTTGTAATTAAGGTTGGTATTGGGCAATGCCGACCTAACTGCTGACCTGAAAAAAAATTTGGATGGCGCTCCCCCCTCATTCTAACAAATTTTAGCAGAAAATCGTCAATTTTTACTGCGAAAAAAACATTATTTGCCATAAAAACCTAAAAAAAACGTTAAAAAAAAAGAAAAAAAAAGAGCACCTCATATTTTAAATTGGGTGGCGCCCAAATCAGCTCCCAAATACAGTTGATGCTATCGAAATGTATTTAAAAAAATATCGATGCTATTTTTTTTTACAACTATAAGTTTCATGTTAAATGCAATCATCAGGTAAAAATCTGATTTTTTCTTCTGGAAAAATAATTCAGTACAAGAAAAAATGCATTAAAAAAATCTAATCTTTTGGTTTGTGGTTGTCCAGCAAAAATTTGTTCTCATGGCGACACTTGGATATTAGTTCACTTTTTTTGTTTAATAATTCTTTGGGATTTTTATACAATAAATTTATTATTTTAAGCAGATAAGCATTCGTATAAGCCATTGTTGGTTTTGTTTAGTTTACAATTGCAAGCTAAAACGGAAATTGGGATCATCGAAATAATTTTATTGTTGTAATTCTTTATAATTTTTGCAATGTTGCTCGTGCAGCTGTAGCTGACATTTATTGTGTTATGATTGTTTAACCACAGTTTATGAAGCGGATTTGGTTTTTAAAAGTGTTTGTCGATTAGTTGTAAGAAAGTTTTGCCTATGTTTATCAGAACGCTCAACATTTTTTTTGCTCGACAACCACAAAACAAAAGATTAGATTTTTCCAAAGCATTTTTTTTTGTACAGAATTATTTTTCTATGAGAAAATCAGATTTTTACTTGATGACTGCCTTTAGCATGAGACTAGTAGTTGTAAAAAATATTTAGTTTTATTTATACAAAAATTTATAAATACAGCTCTTTTTTATGTATATATATTAGGGTGGTGCTTAAAACAACTTTTTTGAGAAAAACCTGCTGGTACCCCCTAAATGTGTTTTATCTAATACAAAAACACTAGGTTTAAAATTTTTTTGAACAAAAATTATTTTTAGGGGTAGCTCAAGGCCCTCAAAAATTTGACGGGTCCCTAATATTTTGAAAAAAAACTTTTTCTAAAGTATGTCAACCTGGTACTCAAAAGAAGCGATATTATATAAAAACTTCAAAAATAATAATCATTTTACATAAAAAACATGCCAAAAAAAAATTATTCTTAAAAAACCTGAAAATATTGACTTTTTTTATTTTCAGCTTAAAAACAATAGTTTTTATGCATTTATACCTGAAAAAATTATTTTTATAAAAAATTATTTTCATTTTTAAATTTTTTATATAATTTTGCTTATTTTGAGTACCAGGTTGACATACTTTAGAAAAAGTTTTTTTTTCAAAATATTAGGGACCCGTCAAATTTTTGAGGGCCTTGAGCTACCCCTAAAAATATTTTTTGTTCAAAAAAATTTTAAACCTAGTGTTTTTGTATTAGATAAAACACATTTAGGGGGTACCAGCAGGTTTTTCTCAAAAAAGTTGTTTTAAGCACCACCCTAATATATATATATATATATATAATATATATATATATATATATATATATATATATATATATATATATATATATATATATATATATATATATATATATATATATATATATATATATATATATGTATGTATATATATATATACATATATACATATATATATATATATTTATATATATATATATATATATATATATATATATATATATATATATATATATATATATATATATATATATATATATATATATATATATATATATATTTAAATATTATGATATTTTTTATTTATATTAATGTTTGTTCATTTTATGTAGAGCTCACAAATCATATACTCATCGTACACGGTTGGAACGTTTACGACAAGCATATTCAGATGAGTTATCTTCACAGCCTCTTGTTTACCATCAGGATGAAAATAATGAGATACCTTTCCTTGCATCTCGAAGAGCTAGTGGCCAAGATCTATTTTTTTTGCCTGATGACAGATTTTTTTATAAACCTTCTACACAGCTACCATCTTATTTCAACAATGAAAACCAAATAAGGTCTAGATATTTTAATCAAGAGTCTTATCTTCGTGATCCATATCAGCGTTTCAATGATGCAGTTTATTTAAACAATCAACCGAACGAGTTAGAAGAAGTTTTTATGCAGCGTGTTCATCGAAAAAAAGTTCCTCCTCCACCTGCCCCACCACCTCCTCCTATTATGCCATCAGCATCCCACCCAAATTCTGCTGCCTCATCTAGAGCAAATACTTTAAACAAAAAAAATATTCCAAAACCTCCATGGGATATGGAGGAGGTTTTGCAACGATCAAATGAAATAAAATTCAAACGTGACAAAAGTGCAGCAAATGGTTCTTATGAATTAGCAACAAAAAATCCTTCCTCAGAAAAAACAGGAAATTATTCAGGAAAATATCAAGGCAGATCTGTTTCTGATATTATTGCACGAAGTCAAGAAATTATTGATTTGTCTGGAGATATTCGTGCAAATGATCAAACTTTGCCAAGAGGAACTAAGAAGTTACAACCTTCAATACTGAGTCCTTTAAGTGCTTCTCTTTCTAAGTCTTCAAAGAACCGGTTTGCAAATATTGCTAATCGATTTGAACATCAAAAAGGTTATGATAGACCTACATCTTATGGAACGCATGGATCAGGAGTATCTGCATTTGTTGACAACATCTTTGAGCCAGTTTTTGCTGATGAAAATGAAGAAATTTTTCAAAATAAAAAACTACTAGTGAGTTCTAATAGCAAATTCTATATATATATATATATATTATATATATATATATATATATATATATATATTATATATATATATATATATATATATATAATATATATATATATATATATATAATATATATATATATATATATATATAGATATATATATATATATATATATATATATATATATATATATACATATATATATATATATATATATATATATATATATATATATATATATATATATATATATATATATATATATATATATATATATATATATATATATATATATATATATATATATATATAAAATATATATATATATATATATATATATATATATATATATATATATATATATATATATATATATATATATATATATATATATATATATATATATATATATATATATATATATATATATATATATATATATATATATATATATGTATATATATATATAGGGCTCAGTTTGTCAACTGAGCCCTATATATATATATAACTACCCAAACAAGTTTTGATCTCACAAAATGTCAGATCAAAACTTGTTTGGGTAGACAGCGTCCGATCAAATTTCCAAAATATGATTTCTTCGGTTTTGTGGGAGATATCCAAGGGGTGCCAAATAAAATGTAGGTACCTAAATAAAAAAAAAGTTCCTTCATATATAATATAAGAAAAGTTTGATAAATAAGGGCGCCATTGCAGATTGCTGTCCTAGGCGACGTGACAGCTCTCAGCGTCCCTGACCGAGTTATGCTATAGAAATCTTTGTTGTTATTTAGTTTATTCAATGTTAGTCTAGTGAAGTCGTAGTTTCTTTCCTTATTATTTAGAGTATTTCATCACAGATTTTTGTTTTTTAATAAAATAATTTCAATTTAATATTGTATGCTTTTTTAAATAGACTTAAATTTTCACTCTGTAACTAACAACGCTTTTTTTTTTCTTTTCTTTACAATTTGACAACGGCCATTTTGATGTTTTAATAATTTAGGTGCAATGAAAAATATCGTTACGTTACAAATAACTTTTAAACATTGATCTTTTTTTTTTTTTTTTTTTTGCTTAAATTAAATGTTTGAAACTATTTTTCCATGTCTTTCTTAAAATCTTTTAAAAGATTAACTTTTTAAGTTACCTTAAATTATGAATAAGTTAAAAGTTAAATTAAACCTTTATGATTTAATTGCTTTATTTTGTTGCTTTTGTTTTTACTTTAATAAGAATTGTTTTGTAAGAAAAGTTTTTTTTTTTTGATATACTAATTAAAGCATGAAATGATTAAAAATTACGATTTTAAAAAGACTACGTTACTTTTTTTAAACAATTTTTTTTTCAACTTTTTAAAAATGTTTTTACAACTTAAAAATAATATATTTTTTTCTTTTCAATAATTTAATTTAACTTTTCAATAACTTAAATAAAGTTTGTTTATTTATATAACTGTAATCATCAATCAATAAAAGTAACAGCGTTTTTTGTAAAAGCGTTTTGCGTAACTTTAAGTAAACCTTTAAAAGATAAGTTTTTAAAGTAATTTTTTTCAAATGCCATTAAAAACATAACAAAAAGTATTTTTAATTTCGAATTTTTATAGTTTTATTTTAAAGCTAATTTGTTTTAATTAATAATTTTTTAATTTTTTTTTTAATTTTTCCAAATTTTTCCAATTTAGTTTAGCTTAAACCTTTTTTCAGCCCATTTCTGAAACATTTAAATCATCAAAACATCTAAACAGTTGTGGTCAAGTTGTAAACAAAAAAATCATTTGCGTGGTCAGGAATAGTGTAAATTGCGCCCTGTTCCTGTCCAATATTTATTTTGTAGAATTTGATTCCTGTTGGAAAAAATGTCCGATTACTTTGTAAATTGATCGGACAATCTGAGGTTTTAGCCGGACAATGTCCAATGTCTGACCATTAAATTGAGCCTTATATATATATATATATATATATATAAGGCTTATATATATATATATATATATATATATATATATATATATATATATATATATATATATATATATATATATATATATATATATATATATATATATACATATATATATATATATATATATATATATATATATATATATATATATATATATATATATATATATATATATATTATATATATATATATATATATATATATATATATATATATATATATATATTATATATATATATATATATATATATATATATATATATATATATATATATATATATATATATATATATACATATATATATATATATATATATATATATATATATATATATATAGATATAACCTATTATGTTATGTAACTTATTTTTTTTATTATAGTTTAGAAAAGTTTCTTGATACAATTTTTTTGATTTCCACCCATTATCACAAAGCTAAGTAGTTATTTAGTAATATTACATAAATTTACATCAATTAACTGATTTTAGAACCAATTAAAAGGTGGAGGCTTTTATCCAAATCGCATACCAAATGAAATTGCGTACAATCATAATCACATTTATTCAAATGTTCATTCAACCGACCCACAGTTAATGCTTATGAACCAACTTTCGCAACAACAGCAATATGTTCAAAATGAACTTTTTAATGTAAAAAGAACTGGTTAGTTTTTTTAAAGGTTTTTTTTTTAATAGTTTGTTACGCATTCTAACATGTGGTATTTGAATTCTATCATAATTTGCTATAGTTATAGTGAGTATTGCAACTTGTAATCATGTTTTTAGAAAAAACTTAGGTTTTATTGAGAAAGTTAAAGGTTATTTTAATAATCTAAAATCAAACCAAATATCTTATGCTTAGATGGAATTAATTTAGAAACCCTAAACATATAATACTCAAACATATTTTAATAGTTTGTTACGCATTCTAACATGTGGTATTTGAATTCTATCATAATTTGCTATAGTTATAGTGAGTATTGCAACTTGTTATCATGTTTTTAGAAAAAACTTAGGTTTTATTGAGAAAGTTAAAGGTTATTTTAATAATCTAAAATCAAACCAAATATCTTATGCTTAGATGGAATTAATTTAGAAACCCTAAACATATAATACTCAAACATATAGAATACTCAAACATATAGAATACTCAAACATATAGAATACTCAAACATATAGAATACTCAAACATATAGAATACTCAAACATATAGAATATTCAAACATATAGAATACTCAAACATATAGAATACTCAAACATATAGAATACTCAAACATATAGAATACTCAAACATATAGAATACTCAAACATATAGAATACTCAAACATATAGAATACTCAAACATATAGAATACTAAATCAATCTAAAAGTTATTTTAAGCTGTATTAAAATTAATTTTGTACATATATTTACATCACACATTTTATATGTTTTTAATATTTCATTTAAGTTAAAGCTTTTATGGATAATATATAAATATTTATATATAAAGATAAAAATAAAAAATATAAAATATACATTTTTTATGGATAATATAAAAATTAAACAAAAAAAGTTTACTTAAATAAATTGTAACAACTCATTACTAGTGAAAATTAAAGAAAATGTAAAAGAAACTAAACTCAGAAAAATAACTTGAAAAATAAATATATTAATTATTTTTTGTATTGTTAGTATATGTTATATCTCTTTCTATTAGGGATGTACCGAAGCTGAAATTTTGCAGAAGCCGAAGCTTCGGCCGAAGCCACTTTGCCGAAGCCGAAGCTTCGGCTGAAGCTGAAGCTTCGGCACTATATATGCTTAAAATTTAATCAGCATTCAGATCAGCAGGGGTATAAAACAAAAGAGCTACCAAAACTATGGTCCTTGACTAATAATATAGAAAAATCGTATAAAAGTGAGGACGCCAGTCAGGGTTGCTGTTCCGGGCAGGCCAAAAGCTCTCAGCGCCCCTGTTTAAATATTTCTCATTATGTCGTTTCTGATTCTTGACCGCACCGAGCGTTTTTTTTTTAAACTTAAGCTTTTTTGAAACATTCTCCCCAAATTTTCCTACTTCTAGTTCTACTTTTTCTGTGTGCAAACCATTTTAATGTTATATAGCATTTTTTCATGTGCTGTATATTTTATTTTTATTTTTAATGCACCTTTTGTTAATAGAAATGGATAAAAATCTCTGAACATTACTAGAGTAAATTTATCTTTTGCACTTGATCACTCTTTCTTTAAATAAACACTCTTAGCTGATCTTGTTGTATCTACAACAGAAAAAATCTTAGAAACACACTTTATCTTTTTATTGCTATTTATTTCAATATCTTTTTTTTACTTCTCTGTATTCCTTAAACGAACAATTTCTAAACTGAAAAAAACCCAAGTTAAGACCATTTTGGATTCCACTACAACTGTTGTGAACCTGGTGCTAAAAAAAAGTACAAATGATAGATTTCTCTCTAACTTCTTTTTTACACACTTTTAAGTATTTTTTTTTTATTATTTTTAACTTTACACTTCATAACATTTTCTATAGCTTTTTTTAATCTTTTACACTTTGAAATCTTAGTATTCATTCTTCTTCTGTCTCTATAATGGATAAATCTGCATCGGTATCTGAAATCAAATATTAACTATCTGCGATAAAAGCTTCCATAGTAATCTAACAACTCTGTAGAGTGAGCTTTAAATAAAATAATAAATAGAATACTTTATAAATTTTTTATTTATAATTATATTATTATTTACTTTATATTTATAAATAAACAGGGACTGAGCAGGCTGATATTTATTTGATTTAAATTGTTTATTTAATTGAAATAAATTTTGATGATAAATATAAGAGCTCAATGTAATCAAAGCTTCAACCTTTAATTTATTTTAAACAAAATTTAAAAGTCTATATAATATCATAAGAAGAAACCAGAATATTGGTTTACATGTTTAATATATAAATTCAATTTAGAAGTATTCATAATATTAATAAAAGAGCAAGGATAGTTATTATCATTGTTTTTCTTTTTCTTTTAATTTATCTAGTTTTTGTTGGCTTTTTTTTTCTTTTTTTATTCTCCTCGTTCATATTTCATTTGCTTTTTTTTCCTTTTTTTGTTGTTGAGAACTTTATGTTTTTTATGTGTCACTCCATTGACTATTTTTGTATCTATATAAGTGACACCTAACCAATTTTTGTAAGTTTACGATGAAAATTTGTATTAATATGGTTAAATAAAATTTTAAAAAATTAAACATACACACAATTTAAAATAGTAGCAACGTATCTTTAATCTTCTTTAAAGAGAGATTACTAAGGTTTATCGGTCAAATGTTGAAACCAAATTTTGTTCTATTTGCAGTAATCCCACACAATAATTAATATGAATTCGTTACATAATACAAATTAAGGTTTTAAAAACTTTTAATTTGTTTTAAATTATAAGGTTTTTATTCTGCATAGAAATGCTGCTTCAGTTCATCTAAAGTCACACTTGGAAGCTTTCAAAGTGTATGAGGACCTTCCCTAATTTTATTATTTTTTCAAAACATTTTTACTTATTTATTATTATCCCCTCCATAACAAGACACTTGGGAGTAAATAATACTAAGTATATGGTATAGACTCCAACTTTAACTCTGTAGTCCTAAATTTATAACTTTATTAGACACTGGCAATTAGCTTATTTTTATAACTTGTCCCACAGTAGCTTATAACTTTAATTACTTAAAATTTTTTGCCGAAGCCAAAGATTCGGCAAAAAATTGACCTGGCTTCGGCCGAACCGAAGCTTCGGCACGCCGAAGCCGAAGCCGAAGCTTCGGTACATCCCTACTTTCTATAGCTCAAATATCTATTTTAATTAGTTAAAATTATTAGTTTAACAACTCTACATTTTTTTGCAATTTCTTTACTGCTTTGTGGTATTGGTTAGCCACATCTGCTTTGTGGTATTGGTAATGTACTTAGCCACAACTGACTTCAAAGTAACTGTTACTAGCTGAAAAAGATATGATCAAAGAGATTTTATTTAACAAAAATGCAATTGTGTGACTTAATAATAACAATAACAATTCTTTTTTTATTTTCAAGTTTATTCAGGGTCTGGTCTCTACAATTATTTATGAAGTACATTATTTACACAATTGATTTTGAAGTAAATTAATTTTAGAAAATGCACCACAATCACAAAACTTTTATGAAGATTCTAATGATCAATTTCAAAGGAATTACTTTCCGAATCCTTCTTCTCCACCTCCTATAGGTTTCAATAAACCACCACAGTCTGCAGATACTGTTAACGTAGTGAGGAGACTTCCTTTTAGAATGCCAGGAGTTGTTAAGGTAAAATGATTAAGTTACTAATCTGTAACATATAGTAACCTTTATTACTAAATTTTAATTACTATAGTTACTAATGTGTTATCAATTTAATATTAAATATGAAAATAAAAAACTTATACATGTTCATTTTTTGTTATAT
>NC_061166.1:34389242-34451742 GCF_022113875.1 Hydra vulgaris | reverse complement strand
CAAGTAAGTTTGTTCACACTTTGTTATTGTATTGCTTTGTTAAAGAATTTTTGTTTTATATGCTCCTGCATTTTGATATTAAAGTAAGTTAGCTTTATTCACTTTAATGTGTTGCTTTTGAAGTAATTTTGTTTATAAAATTAAGTTGATTTTATAAAATTAAGTTTATTTTATACACAAATATTTTTTTGAAGTAATTTTTGTTTTATTTACCTCTCTTTTTCTATTAATGTAAATTTGTTACATACACTTTAACATTTTGTTATTGAAGTAAGTTTGTTTTAAACACCTTTTCATATTTCTATTAAAGCAAGTTTGTTTACACACCCCATCATTTTCTATTGAAGCAAGTCGGTTACACACCCCACCATGTTCTATTGAAGCAAGTTTGTTTACAAACCCCATCATTTTCTATTGAAGTAATTTTATTTTATTAATTAAAATATTTTCTTTGAAATAGATTTACTTCACATAGTTATGGTTTAAAAAATGATTGAACATTAAGTACAGATGTGTAATTAAACATTATGAAATTGATTTAAATAATCTGTATTCAGATTATTTAAATCAATTTCAATGATTATTTAAATTATTGAAATTGATTTAAATAATCTGAACACAAATCAACTTTTTTTCATATTTTATATTTCTCTATTTTTTATATAACTTTTGCTTTATTTTTGCATCAGCAATTTAAACGCACTAGCGAGGTTTTAGAAGTCCGAGGTTGCGAGGTTTTAGAAGTCCTGCTGCATTTTATTTTTATACGGTTAAAATTTTGCAAAGTAATTTTTTTTTAATTTGCTGAATAAATATGTTGTTCTTCTTTGAAGAGGATTTGAATGTCACAAAAGAAAAGTTGTTAAAACTGGTCATTAAAAATATTTTATGACTGAATTTATCAGATTTTCAGAACGATAAATATAAGTTAAATCAGATAATTCTAAGTTTCATTCTGATTTTTTATTGATTTGCTTTCTTACAAAGACTGATGTCCAACATCTTCATATTCATATTTTTAATGAATAGAATTTGAAATTTCAAATTCTGAAATTTCAAATTCTGCTGCACCTTGAAATTTCCTCTTTTGAAATAAACAGTTGAAATACCATCTTTGCAGTGATATAATGAAATTCACAGAGATTTTCATTCTTCATTCATGCATTTAGCTTTTCTCCATTTATATATTTATGCTGCATGCATAAACATATAATCATGCATACATGATCAAACCACTTTTACATGTCTCACATTGATAATCTCTTAATGGAATCTTGTTGACGTGATGAAAATTTAACTATTAAAGAAATCGCAAGAGTAAATCTGTGATAATTTTTAAAAATTGCAATATAATGACATTTTTTTTGTGCAGTTTTTTGACACAAATTGCGTTTTTTTAATGACCTAAAATTTGTAAAAGCTAACTTGCGTCATTTAAAAAACTTTTGTTGACAATTAAAAGCAGAGATAAATAAGGCAACTAAGTTTTTTTGTTTTTTATTTTTCAAAGAATAATGAATCTTTTTGTTAAGAAATATTTTTTCTAGTTCTCTTTGAGTATTATGTTGTTGTTCCATTACGTAATGGTGTATAAAATAAATTTTATGGCTTTTAATCACTATTTTAGTATAATTTGCAAGGTTTAGAATTTTCTCATTAAAACACACACACACACATTTAGAATAGGTAAAAGTAAGATTTGGACACCATGGGTTTATTATAAATTCTTTGTCATGAAACTTTGCAGACATTTTAAATAAGGATTGTTGTATTTCTATGGTATTTTGTATATACAAAAGTACCACAAAAATACCAAATTAATCATTTAAAACTAAAAATTCTATGTATTTTAAGATTGAAAGATTCTGCACCACTCTAAATACTATAGTAAAGTAAAATATTCCTAATAACAGAAAAAACATGGTGTCAATGGGTTTCAAAATAAATTTGTACATGGGTTTATTTGTTTAGAATATTTAACAAGGCTTAAATATAATTTTTAATAACAAATAAACAAATATACAGCTTCAAAATATAACAAATATACAACTTCAAAATACAACAAGTTTTGTATTTAAAAAAAAAGACTTCAAATGAGGAAAGTCTATATTTTAATAAGAAATTTCTTTTTCTTTTTTTTTGTGGATGTTTTTATAGTTTTTTGATTACTTGTTTTTATCATTTCTTTAGATATTGGATGATTTGGGCAGTAGGACATGTGCTAGGCTTTCATTAGAAGATCGCTACAAAATGCAAAGATTACTAGGTAGTTATTGCATTCATAAATTTCTATTCAAATATTATACTTTTTACTGTTTTTTTATTTTATTATTTACTATTATTTTTTTTAATTTTGAATTTAACATTTCTTAAATTATCAAAATTTCTCATAATTAACTTATTATAACTATATATTTTCAATTTTTTTATTTCAATGTTTATATATTTTGATATTATTAATAGTGTTTTAATTTTTTTTAATTAATTTTTTTTTTAAATGAATAATAACTTTTTTTAAAAAAACATTTTTATATTGCTTTTTTAAATTCTAATAACTTGTATTTTTTTAATATATATATATATATATATATATATATATATATATATATATATATATATATATATATATATATATATATATATATATATATATATATATATATATATATATATATATATATATATATATATATATGTAAGTAATTTTCATTATACATTATGCATATACACCTTCCAGGAAATAAAAATCTTGTACGCCACCTAAATGCACTAGTACCACCTGACAGGGTTCTTATGCAGATCATAGACTTTACAAAAGATCTTCCATTATACTTTTCAAGATTGTATAGGGTTAATGTAAGTTAATTATGTTAATTTATACCTCTTTGCATGGTAAAGCTAATTTATTTCACTATGCATGATTGAAAAAAAAAAAGAAAAGTTATAAAACTAAAGAAAGTTATTATTAAACTTAATTTAAATGAAAATAAAATCTAAAATTTGTTAAATAGTTTTTTAAAAAAGTTTGCAAAAAATTTTTTGAAAAAAGAATAGCTTTATCATGTGAAGTTGCGTCCTTCTAATAAAATAATAATTTTCCTTCTTATTAGCAAAAACAATGACTCAAGAGTCAGTGATCTTTGCTGCAAAAGAGCTGCCATTATATTTCTCCCGATTGTACAGAGTAAACGTATGCATTTTTTTCAGATGTATTCTGATAAATTGTCTGTATTTTTAACACATTTTTAAAGCTTTTCCAAAAATTTACTTACTTTTTTTAAAAATTAAACTTACGTTCAAAAAAATAATTTAAAGTTCTTATTTATAAGTCTTATACCATAAACATTTTTTACCAAAAATATATAAAAATTGTTAAGAAAGAGTTTTTTTTGTTTTTCAAAAACTGAGTATTTTTTATAATGAAAATCTTTTATTATTCTAGGGCTATGCTGAAAGAAGTTTTAGTACTTTTCTTGCTGTTTCACATTCAGGCGTAAGATTTGTGACAAGAGAGTCTGTTGAAGATGAGTTAACAACAACAAGTCATCTAAAGTAATTTTTTTTCAGTAACATTAGTAATGCATTATTAGATTTAAAAATGATATAAAGGACAAACTCAAACCCAAACTCAAATTATATAAAGGACAAACTCAAACCCTTAACTGTGGGTTTTTAAGTTTGGGATGGGAAACATTCTAGATATGAGAAATAAAATTATGGCAGAAAAATTTTTTTTTTTTTTAATTTCAGGAAAACTGTATGGATTTTTCAGCATTTTAAAATTCAAAGTGTGCAAAATGTATTATTTCACATCTAAATCTGCTAAAGTAAATGAGATCTTTTTCTGGAATCAGGAATTCTGGATATTTTTTATTATTCTTAGAAATTTAAAATCTTTTCTAGAAATACAAGTTTGGTAATGTTAGCAAATGGCTAAAGTTAAATTTTATGAAAGAATTGAAGAAAATGACAGATTTAATCTTTTTAAAGAAAAAGTTACTTCTTTAATGTTAAGCACTTATGCTTGCCTTCTTTTATCCAGACAATGAATAAAAAAAAAGACTGTTTATTTAAGTGTGATAAACATTTTTGCTCAAAAGTCTCACCGGACAATCGTTTTCAGGGATTTTCTGACACTCATTCATGACAAAATCATTTGTTGGTGTCCAACTTATATTAAGTAGATCCAGAAGACATTGACTTATGAAAAAGTTTCATAGTTGCTGTTCGTCTTTGTTGAAATCAGCCAAATTCTACCAGCAATTAGCTTCATGCTTTACTATTTTGAGCTATTGTAAGCTGATGGCAGGTCATTCACAAAACCCAATGTGATGCATGTTTTGAAAATCAAAATATTTTTTTCATTATTTTTAACAATTTCAAGTTTTTTTTTATGATTTAACACAACAATTATGCTTGGGCTTTAAGTTTATGTATTGAAACATGTGGATACTTTTTAATAAGTTGTTGTACCGTCTTGATATTCTGTGATGTTTTGACTGTAATTGGCCCTCCAGGAGGGTCATTGTCATTGAGGTCATCACTACTATGTTCAAATCAATTGGTTTACTTTCATACAATCATGCGCAAAAGTGCCTCGTCTGAATATATGCTGAAACCAATGTATAAAAAAAAATTATAAAAAAAAGTCTAAATAAATAATCATTTATTCTGAAAACATGTAAGTATATATGCAGTGTTTTTTTACCAAACTGCATTAAGTCACAAAAATTTAAAAATTGAGATAAATATTGATTTTTATGAACTTTGAGGCTGAAAGTTAAATGGAAATGTTGTTTGGCCTCAAAAATGCTTTAATTAAAAATTGCATGCAAAATTGAACTTTTTGAATTGCACACCAAGTTGAATTTTTTTTCCATAATGTATTAAACCCAAATTAACTTTTATGTCAAAAAGCAATCAAGTCTCTAAAATTTTACATGACAACAAAAAACAGAAAATTTTTTAAAATTTAAATGCTTACTACTCATTTTTGGTATTTGTAGTTATCATAATTATCATAATTATCTATAAACAAATTTATTTTATTAAAACGAGTTGTTTTTTGAATCAGAACTTAATTGTTTCAGAACCTGGAGAATGAAGTAGAAATTCCATAAATAAACAGAAAAATTAAAAAAATTGTGACATCATCAAAATGGTAAACGATGAGTAATCTGTAATAAACATTGAAACAAATTTTTATAAAGCTTAGACCCTATCAAATGATAGAATTAAAACAATGTTTGATAACTTTTACTCAAATCAAAAAAAATCAAGTCAAAATTCAATGAATATATTTTTAATGACTTTTTAAAAACAAAAAGAAAACAAATTAATAAAAATGCCTCAAACTCTTATCAGTGAAGCATACTATTTGGGTCAACTTTTTATTTTTTTAATTAATTTTTGTTCTAGACTTTATAAATGTTCAATAAAATGTGAATGTATCAATTTCATAACTGATGTTTTGAAATTGATACATCCACATCTACCAAGTAAATTCTACATCCATTAGGATTTGGAATAATGCTAATTGCAAAAATTTACTTCACAATTACCTGACTAAATAGCGTAATTGTAACTAATTGTTCTTAAATCCTTATCTAAAAACTGCCATTGAAATTTATTACATAATCGCATCGCGGTAACGTTAGTACTTATGTGTGATATCAAAAATTGTTTACAGTATAGGTTACAAATATAGGTTTTGCTGAAAATGACAAATCATTCAGTTTTGATAAAATAGTTGATGAGATGTTTTCATTTGGTCTGCTTGAAAGTGAAATTGGATAACAATAAGCTTTTTTAATAAACATTATGGTTATGTATAAAGTATTTATTATTATTATTTTTTGTTGTTAAAATGATTTTAAACTTAGTATATTTCTTTTATTTTGATTAAATTTTTATTTTTACTTTACAGAAAATTGTTTTATTTGATATTTTTAATAAGAAAATAATTTCAAAAGACTTTTTGAATAATTATTTTTGAAAAAGCTTTTCAAAATTGTGAGCTTATGCAAAATAAAATTATAAAAGTGGTTATTTTTAGTTTTTGCTGGCTTTTTCTTTTCTCTATTAAAATGCTATGATAACTTTTGACATAACTATGTCATAATATGACATAACTATGACATAAATATGATAACTATGATGACAGTTTTTTTTGTTTTATAAAAACGTATTCAACCAAAAGCAAAGCATTTTTAAAACAATTTATTTATTTAAAAAATCTATCAAAATGATATAAAATTTGTAAACTGTGGAATTCTTAAACTAAACTAACTAAAGCTAAGCATTTTTAAAACAATTTAATTTATTTAAAAAATCTATCAAAATGATATAAAATTTGTATACTGTGGAATTCTTAAACTTAGTGACTTTAAAATATTAATTCTAAATAATTAAATTCTTCTTCTTATTACTAAGTTTTAACTTTATACTTATCATCTAATCAATATTACCTTTGTTTTTTTATTTATTTGCAATTTTGCATCCATTTTATTTGAATATTTTTCTAATCACTAACTGAGCTTCTAACTGATAATCAAATGATTATGATAATTATGCATTTGAATTTAGATATAATGATATAATTGAAGTAAAAGCAGTTAATGAAAAAGTTACCTTGGATACACCTGATCGAAAGATTGTGTTACATACTGTGAAGGTTTTTTTTTTTTTTTTTTTCAAAACAAATTTTTTTTCTTATAACTATTTGTGAATCTATAAATTGTAATATTATATTTTTTGGGGATATTGAAATTAGATCAGGGATTTACCATAGCATTTACTTTCATTTTTTATTGTCAGATTTCATTCGAAATTAATAATAATCAAAATTTATTTTAAAATAACACTTTCAAAATAAGTTTAAAATAAATTATAGTTATATCAAATTTGTTTGATTGAACTTTTCAATATTGTTTAATTGACTTGACTATATTTGATCACATACATACTGATGGGTTTGAAGAATTTATGATTTTTACCTTTGTTTGTTCTTATAATTTCTTTTATTATCGAAAAGTAAAAAAATTAATAAAGTAAAAAAAATTTAAAAAAATAAAAAAATAAATATGAAATATTTAAAAACTAAAAAGTGTTTTAAAATTAAGGTGGTAATTATTTTTTTATTGTAATAATTCATTATAAATTAGGGAAGAGTGGAGCTAGTTGAGCATAGGGGCAAATTAGGCAATTAAAATATCTCAAACACTACTCATCACATGACAAAACATCTAACGGATGAAAGTTAGAGAATTAGAATGTTAATACAATGCGCAACAAAATATTGTTGGAAAGCAGTTAAGTAAGCTACACTGGCACTTTTTGTATTTTTGACCAAAAAAGTAAAAAAAAAAGTTTTTCCATTTTTCTCTTAGATGCTTATAAATTTTTTTATCTGACATTACTTATATGTTGTATTTTAACAATTTATCGGACTTTTTATTAAAATTACCTGTTTTTCATAAGTGTTACTTTTCTCTTCAAAACCTAACTAATGTGTCACCTCTAGTAGGGGTAAGTTGAGCAGCTTTGAAACAAATAAATAAAACTTAACTAACAACAAAAAGAAACAATTTGATGAAGAAAAAATAAAGTACATTATTTATATATATTTTTAAAATTAGTTTTTAAATTGGGCTTCAAAGTTCAAGATAGTTGTATAAAATGATATTTTAATATTTTATGATGCTTTCTTACTATTTCATTTTTTCTCTTTTCTTATAGTGTATAAAATAAAAAGTTTATAAATTACAAGCTTACTGTTAATGAAAGTTTTATTGATGATTCACCCAAGTTTTGTACCATGCATATTCATTTATTTATTGATTACTCAATTTACCCTACACAATTACTTAACTTACCCCACTGGGGCAGGTTGAGCAGCTTTGCAAATGTTAGGCAATATCTTTTTAAAAAAATCGAAAACTTTTTTCTTAACAAAATTTTAGCAGGTTAAATTATCTTTCAAATAGTGAAAAAATTATGTAAATCTGACTCACGGTTCATGAGATCTTTTAAATTTAGTAAAAATTGCTCAACTTGCCTTGCTGTACCATACATAAGTTTTTATTTATATATATTTTATTTTTCATTTTAATTTTTTTTTTTTGAAATTATTTATAGGCTGCATCAATTAAAAAGTTAATTGATGTTTACATGAAGGCTGCTGAAAAGGTAAATTTTGTTCTGAAGCTAAACCTTTTTTTGGTAAAAATGATGTTTATGATGAATCTAAAATTCTTAGTAAACCTAAAAAATTTAGGTTGAAGTTGAAAAAATTTAACTAAAATTTAATTTTTTTTTAGCAAGAAAAATATGTCAAAGCTCTTGGTGACTATGTTGCGCCAAACCAAGATCATTTATCGTTTAAAAAAGGAACAATAATTAAAGTTTATAACAAGAAAGATATTGAAGTTGGTATGCTCTGGGGAACTAATGGTGATTATAGAGGAAAGTTTCCAATTACACTGGTCAAAGATTATGAGGTAATTAATTTTCCAATCTTTATTGTTTGTGTGTGTATATATTCAAGTTTTTCTAAATAGTTTTTCAACAATTATGTCTTGTAGACATAATTGTTTATATTTTTTTGAACCAAGACCATCAGTTCTTTTTACAGTTGCTATAACTTTGTTAGGTCAAAGATGTAATTCTTACCAAATATTTTAGTTTAAATTTTACATGGTTTGCATTATTATCCATTGCAAGAATGAGTAGTGAATAGAGAGAGTTCAAATAGAAGTAGTATAAGCCATAACAAAAGTACTCAATACCTTTTATTTTTATAAACTTAAACACCAAGTTTTGCATGTTTTTTATTTAAAGTGTCACATGAAGTCTCAGATGACATTTATTGTGTTACCCGCAATAAATTAAAATGCACTCAAGATAAAAAAATTTTAATTTTTTTTAATACTTAATTGGAAGCAAATTTCTTTTCCTGTTTCATTTTTAAATAAACAATTTTTTGCACCTTTTCAGCAATAGTTGCTGGCATCCATTGCTTTACTTACTGATTCTTATCATTAAACCATTTTTTTACGTTTTGCATTGTCCCTAAAATAGTAGACAATCTTTAATTTTTCTTTAATTTTCTTAAATTTGTTGCATTTAATTCAACTGCAGTTACATTGAATACTGCCAAGATTCTAATTTGACAAAGAGTTTTTGTTTTATGTTGCTCATGCAAAAAAGTATTGTTTATATATTTCCAATATTGTCCTGTGTTTTAATATTGCCAAAAAGATAGGATCATCAGGCTAAAATCATAAAGTCTATCTGGCAAATGTATAATATTTTTTTCATATATAGGTTCATCCTAAAATGTAGTAAAAAAGTTTTTTAAAAATGGTTATTTTAATAAAGTATTTTATTTCCTTTAACAGTGTTATGTTTATGTGCACTTTAATGTGAATATGTCTTTTTTTTTTGTTTTATTTTAAATTTACAGTATAATAATCAAGTTATTATTTTTAAGATGTAAATGTGTTGCTAATTTGTATTTGTAGTTGAGTAAAATTTTTTTTACTTAGCATATTTTGTTATCGTCCATGCAAAGTGAGCTAATGTTCTATTGTTTTTCTATAGTTTTTGAAGATAATAGTAGTAATAAAATAGTAAGGTTATATTTGTAATAATAATAAATAAATAATAAAATAGTAAGGTTATATTTGTAGTTTGTTATATACACAAGAAATATATATTTAGAGAGTTCAAGGTGAAAATTTTAAAGTAACAGCTGAAAAGAACTTGACAAATAAAAAAGGCGGCACTACATCTGAATCAGAACCTTATTCTATGATGGAATTTGCAATGAGATATTACAGCCTGCCAGAGTAAGTTTTTTTTTAACTAATTTTTTTTTCCCTTAAAATTTATTTTAATTATTAAAGTAAGTAATAAAACAAAAATAAAATAAATATTTTTATATGTTGTTATTGTTTCAAAAGGTTGTGTTAACACAATGTATTAAAATGTATTTTTTTTTTACACTTTTTGGTGTTTAAATAATAAATATGTTTAAAAAAATCTTATAATTGTATGTAAACCTTTTTTATTATAAATAAACAATTGTTATTCACTAATTCTACCCCATTCTTTTTCTTGTGCAACTATTGTTGTAATCATTTTATTCATTTTGTTCACACTCTGGAGAACAAACACCTTCTTATTATTGCAAGAAATTAATGCAAAAATTGTCTAATACCAAGATCAAGTACTCACAGATTACTCAGTTTTGTATTTTATTTCAGAGGTTTGTAAAAAAAATCTTTTAAAAAAGGCAAGATTAACATTTTCTCATACATGGGTCTGATCTCCCTCACTTGGGTCTGATCTTATTATCTCTCCCAAAGCTAAAGTAGAACTATATTCAAAAGACTTTTTTTTTAATTTATCTATTTAATCTTATGACAAGCACTCTTACTGTGATCATATAACAAATAGTTTAATTTATTAAACTGTTTGTTATATTTAAAAATTTCAAGTATCTCATCTTGAGTACAAAAACTTCTTCTCTGAAATTTAATACTGTTTTAAATCCTCTTGTTTCACTGTTGATTTACTAAATGTTATAAAAATGAATTTTCAATGTTTTCCTGACTCATACAACCTTCTGTTAGCCTTCTGGTCTTCTGTCAGCTGTTTCATTGCTCTTTAACTCTATTCTTTTTTTTCTAGTAACTCCCAACTTAATAGTGGTTGCTTGTAGCCTTGTTGAGAGTGAATCATAACTTTAAGTTATAATAATTATTATAATTTTATTTTTTATAATAATTGTTATATTTATATTTATGTCTCACATAATTACCAAATAAGTCATTTTACTGTATGTTGCACGATATTCTACTTCATTTATTGTTTCTAGTTGGATTTAATTTTTTAATATACTTTTAGTTTGAATCTGTAATAAACAAAACAAAACAAAAAATTTAATTGATGTTTCCTATTTCTTTATTTTTCTGATTCCCTATAACTCTGAAACATAAATCTTATTTCAAAATTTAAATTTTTTTGATTTCATTAATTGTGTATATTATTTTAAAAGAATTTCAGAAGCTGGAAAACTTACAACACTTCGCAAAAACCTTTCAGTAAACGATGACGAGTCAATGTGGAACTATATCAATAGTTTAGTTGTTTTTGGAAGGGTAAAAAAATACTTTTATTTTATTCATATATTTAAAAACTATTTGTTTAAGCATTTTTTTTTATCAAAATATTTTTTTGAATATTAATTAAAATTTTGTTATCAAAAAATTTTATCTGTTGTTATCCATAGTTAACATTTTTTGCTAAAAAAAAAATTAATTAATATTCTTATATATTAGACAGAAATAGCCTAATGTTTGTCTTACTTATTTCAACCAAAATTCACAAATAGGAACCTTTATCTGGTTCGTTGATAAATTTTAACAATAAGTCACTTAGTCGACAAGCTGCTGATATTAATAAAGGTATTTTTATCTTGTTCATATAAATTTTTTTATAAAAGATGATTTTTATTATATTTGTATATTTTTATTGCATATATATATATATATATATATATATATATATATATATATATATATATATATATATATATATATATATATATATAAAATATACAAACATACACACATATGTAAGGGGTAATAATATATACCCCCTCTTCCATCACAGTGAACCACAATAAGTACCAGGGTTGATGTCTCCCCACATCCAATTTTTTCTTATTAAGAAGTAACATAATATATAAATTAGGTAAAGGTATCAAGAACCTCCATTGGCTAAAATAAAATTTTTGCACATCTCAAATTTAGATAAAAAGGGGAGAGGCAGTACATGGTTAACTTCATTGAAGTTCATATATTTCACATAATTTAATGAAGAAACCTAATTTTTACTGTGTTCTTGTGTACTTCCATATCATAAATGCATTCAAAAATGTTTGGACATATTCTATAACAGGACATGAGAAAAAAATGTAGGTATAAAAGCAACAACAACAAAATGCAATTAATGCATTCAAGGTAAAAAATATCTAGACTAAGCTTTAAAATACACAAATAGCATAATATTTTATATTTGAATAAAATTTTTCATGCTATTAAAATACTTTAGAAACAACAATTTTGACATAGTTGTGAGTCAGCAATATATTAAATTGAATTGTAAACTTGTTAACTTTTTATTAAATATTGAAAATTCCACGACACTTGACTTTTAAAATCATTTAGCATATTCTAGGTGGCTTTGTTGCCTCTTATACTTAATTCATATCTTTTCAAACTCATAATGAACAGATTCACCTGCTTGTTCAGAGTAAATTCTAAGTCGATTATCAGTTTTGGTACTTTTAAGAAATAATACAATTGGTTAACTACAATATGAACTTTCCACGGTATATTCAAAGAAATATTATTAAAGTAAGTATTAATATATTCCATTAAATTAGCATAAGACATTTTGAATTCGAAAACAACAGATTCAATATCAAAAAATGTCGGTATTTGATTAGCAAGTTATAGCTATTTTGTTGAAAATGGCAGATATTTTTAATTAAAAAATATACTTTTTATTTTTCGATTTTCATACATTTTTCCATTCCCCTATAAGTTTTTATTAACTAAATATTTATTTTCATATATACAACTAAGTATGTATAAAAAAAATTCTGATGTGGAGAGACTTCAAAGATGGCTGTCACTGTAATTCATTGTGCCATATTCTACTCATAAGATTAATTTTTTGTAACAAAAGAAACTATTAAGGCTGGCTGCTGTTATGTTTCAAAGCTTTTTAATTTACGACCATCATAATAATAACTAATAAGCATCATAATATTTTTGTTGTATTTATGAACATAAACTGTTTTAAACGATTACAATTTTTTATATAATAATAATAAACTTTCATTTTTTTAAATGTAATATATATTCTTATAGATATTCAATTTGAGACTTTTTACTTTTATGAGTGAACAACATGAAATTATTTTTATATATGCAATATTATATATGTATATATGTATGTATATGTATATATATATATGTATAAATATACATATACACACGTGTATATATATTTATGCATATATATATATATATATATATATATATATATATATATATATATATATATATATATATATATATATATATATATATATATATATATGATGGTGCGGAGGTTTGTGAGCTTGTAGGAATATTTCTTCTTTTCGAAATTTCAAAATTTTATAACAAGTTTGAGGTTGGTTTATACTGTGACGATATATTAGCAGTTTTTAGGAATAAAAGCGGCCCTCAAATGGAAAAAATAAAAAAGCATCTTTCCGAAATATTTAAATACAATGGCTTACGGATTTCTATACAATGCAACATGAAAATCGTCAACTACCTTGACGTCACTCTAAATCTTAGTGAGTGCACATTTAAACCTTATCTCAAACCTGATAATACATTAAATTATATCCATGCTGATTCAAATCACCCTCCAAGTATACTAAAATAAATACCACACTCGGTTGAACTTAGATTATCTACAAATTCTTCTACCAAAGAAATATTTCAACATGCTGTTCCTCTATATAATGAGGCTTTATTAAAGTCTGGTTTCAAATGTAATCTAACATATAATCCTAAAGCAATATCAACTAAAAAATGGAACAGAGCACGCAACATCATTTGGTTTAATCCTCCATTTAGCAAAAATGTTAGCACCAACGTGGGAAAATGTTTTTTGAAATTAATTGGCAAACATTTTCCTAATAATAACAAACTACATAAAATCTTTAACAGGAACACAGTCAAAGTTAGCTACAGTTGTATGCCAAGTGTGAAATCAATCATAAATTCGCACAACAAATACTTTTTATACAATGATACAAACTCTAATCAAGAAAATTGTAACTGCTTAGATAAAAATTTCTGCTCATTGTCCAATAGATGTTTAACAAGCAACATTGTATACCAAGCAACTGTAACCACCACTAGTGATTCATCTCCTAACGAAAAATCCTACATCAGTGTAAGTGAGACTTCATTTAAATTGAGATACGCTAACCACGTTAAATCTTTTAACATCCCAAAATACAAAAATGATACTGAGCTGTCAAAGCAGGTATGGAAAATAAAAGAAGCCAATTTAGTTCCTATAGTTAAGTGAAAAATTCTCAGGCGATGTAAAGCATATAATCCTACATCCAAATCTTGTAAATTATGTCTAACCGAAAAATATGAAATCCTAAATTATAAAAATACTAATCTACTAAATAAAAGAAGTGAGATTGTTTCTAAGTGCAGACATAGAAACAGATTCCTCCTTTCTCAATTTGACACTGGCGATTAGAATAGATGTTTTTTCCATAATATTATTATTATTGCTATTATTGCTATTATTATTATTATTATTATTATTATTGTTATTATTATCATTATTATTATTATTATTGCTATTATTTGTATTATAATTATTTGACGTCAGAACTCATTCCATTGTTTTTTTTGAATTTTGTAATGGTTTTTTAATTGTATTTTTGAACGGTTTTTTCTTGATTTAAATATATGGCTGATAAGTGCCGAAAACAGCATGAAACTTTAAGTACCGTAAAAAGTTGTTTTTTCTCATCTAACCTTATATATATATATATATATATATATATATATATATATATATATAATATATATATATATAATATATATATATATATATATATATATATATATATATATATATATATATATATATACATATATATTATCATACTATATTGAGTAGTTAACTTTTAGCTATAATGAAGTTTATGGGTGATTTAAAGAGAGATCGTCAAGAAACAAATAATGAACTTATAGCTATGGTTCTCCGGGTAAGGCAGTATGTTTTATAAAATATTAAATTTCTTTTTTTAAGTTTGTTCTAAATTCGTCTTGTATTAAGTTCTTGCTAGTTATAAAATACTTTTTTTAAAGAGTGAACAACATGAAGATTTTTTTCTATATATTTAATAATATCTGATTTAACCCTCGGAAATATGAAAAATGAGGTTGGCAATTTTTTTTTTTTTTTTTTTTAATTATTCACCTCCCAAGGCCCGAGGGGGCCACTACAGTCGAGGAGGATATTCATTTTTTTTTTTTAAATTTTTATTTTTATTTATTGTTGTAAATCGTGGTACAACCCTCTCTCAACTCTTTAACTCCGAAATACGAACCTTGACAAGCAAGACCGCTGCACGGAGAAATTAAGTTGAGCGCGGTACTTCCAGGGATGTGGTGGGAGTCGAACTTAAAAATTAATTGCGGATCTCAAACTGTTAGAGGTCAGCATTAGGTCGCCAAAAAAATTTGATAAAAAAAGGCTGCCATAAAACATAGAAATATGGTTGGCAATTTTTTGCTGACCTCAAATACTTTCAGGTTGGCAGTTAGGTCAGCATTGCCAAATGCTGACCCTAATTCCAAGGGTTGCTGATATTATTAATTTTTACTTATTAAACTTTGTCTTAAAAAATATTGTTTTTAGGTTTCATATAATATATGATTTATAAACAGAAAATACAACAAGGCAAATACAGTATAATTACTTTAATTAATGTAATCATTTGTCTAGAATGGAATTGAAAATTTAGACATGAGAGATGAGATTTACTGTCAGCTTGCCAAGCAGACAACTAATAACAAAAGTGAAAACAGGTAAGCAAAAATTTTTTAATTTTAAAAACTTTATGTATCTATTTTCGATTCTCTGAATCTAACCTCAAGATTTTTTATGTTTCTAGCGAAAGTTGTGGGCGTGGTTGGAAATTACTGATGTTATGCACTGCTTACTTTGATTGTTCTGAACTACTAAGACCCTTCTTGAATAAATTTTTTCACAGTGCTTCTGCTTCCAGCAATGAATTTTCTTGTAAGCTTTTCAAATACAGGCACAGTAAATTAAAAAATAAAAATCGCTTGAATATATATGATATATATGCATATACATATATGGTTTTGTGTGTATGTGTGTATTTAGGCTAAAATGATTTTTATTGTTTAAATTTATTTTTCAATTCTTGTTATAGCTGCTGCTAGTGCTTGTGAACTAAACTTGTCTCGATCTTTTAAGTATGGTGGTCGAAAACAACTTCCTAGTGAAAATGAGTTGTTTATGTTCATGGTAACTTTTTATTTAGTTATACATTATTCACTTTAAATAAAATTTTGAAAAGTTTGTTGGTTGAGATTTTGCAGTTTGAGTGAAATAAGTTTTTTCAGGGTTTCAATATGTAATTTTTTTTTAGCAAGGCAAAAATTCAAAACATCAAATTGTTGAACTTCCTGGTGGAATCCAAAAGTTGTGTAAAGTGCAAACTAGTACAGTAAGATTTTTAAATATAAATTTTGTGTTTCCCATCATTGTTAATATTATTATTATTATTATCATTAATCATTATTTTGTGCACTTTCGAATCAAATAGTTTGTCATAACACATTTAAAAAGGTTTTTAAATGTGTTTTGAGAAAAGCTTTTTTTTTTACACTTTATGTAATGTTTTTAGACTGCATATGATTTGGTCAAAGATATTTGTCAGGAAATGGGACTTTATTCAGAACAAGAGCATGAGGAATATGGTGTTTATGTTTTTTTTCAAGAGCGTAAGTAAAATTTATATTTATATATATATATATATGTATATGAATGTATATATAAATATGTATATATATATATATATATATATACACATAAATATGTGTATGAGCATATATATATATATATATATATATATATATATATATATATATATATATATATATATATATATATATATATATATGTATATATATACTGCGTATGGAGTATAATACTTAATACACAAATTAACATATATGTTTTTTTGATTACTTAATATGTTTCTTATCATAATCATCTTTTTTGAGTATTCAGTGTAAAAATACCTAATTTTTCGGAGTAGTTTTATTTTTACAGTAATAAATAAAAATAGTTGTTAATTTACATAAATTTTTAACAGAAAAACAAGAAGATATTAAAGAAAAACAACTTTTTTGCTCTTTTTCTATTAACTACACCACATATGCTAAAAAGTGATCAACATAAGCAGGAGAATGTCTGTGTATTTTAAAACATAAAACACAAATTATAAAGATATGATAATTCTTTTATTTTATCAAATGAGTTTTTTTGTTTTGTTAAAATATTTAAAAAGCTATCTCTTTCTTTTACTTTTACTAATTACTTGATACTGAGTTCTGTTTTGTTGTGTTCTACCTGATCCAGTTCTATGTTTTGATAGAACTAATCAAAGGTTTTATCACTAACACATTTTTGAGTGCAAATATTTTTAACACTTGTCAAATTTTTTTAGCTTTTTTATTAATTTCAATCACCTAGTTTACTATTCACTTTGGCATAAATTGACTGTGTCTTCAGCTATCATTCTTTGATAGCAGAGATAAAGTTTAGAAACATTTGTGTGTGTGTGTGTGTGTGTGTCTTTTGATAAATAAAGCATTGATAAATAGAATTTTATTTACTATGCTTAAGTAACTGAACATTTTACTGTACAAAAATACATTAAAAAGCTTTAGTTTTATTTTTCCTAATCTTTTTATTTTTATTTTTTTTTTATGAAAATATTCAGGCAATTTTAATTGTCTAATGAGCATGTTTAGCAAATTCACAAAGGAATTACAAAATGTTTTCAATTGTTTGCACTATCTCAGAGTATTACATATAAACCTCTGATTTTTGCATGCCAATTGAGGTACTTTTATTGTTCAAAATCTAATTAATTTGTGATTACTAAATCCACAATTGTTAGCATCATCAATTCCATCATCATCTCATCATCATCTCATCATCATCTCAGCATCATCAATTGCATCATCAATTGCATCATCATCTCAGCATCAATATTGTTAAATAGTTTGCTTAATTCATTTTGTCTTGAATTTATTTCATCAGTAAGCAATTACTTTAATTCAGGATAAATTTTTTTGGGGTGAATCTTTTGGTTCTTGGTCATTCTCAAACAAGTATTGATTTGATATTTGTTCAGAAACCAATATAATATTTTCAGCATTATGTAGGCTTTTCATTTGTTCAAAACCCAGAACTATTAGTTTTTAACTGATATCTGTAAAAGTAATCTGGCAATTTGTTATTGTATTTTATTCTCTTTTACACTACCTTCGAAATAGAATTGTAGGAAAAAAACTTATCAAATGGTAAATTAATTTTTGACCCCCTAAATTTCCTTTTTAGATACATGATACCCAGCTCTTGGGATGCCATATTGGTTGACATTACATATTTAATTAGATCCATAATATTGTCATCTAAGCATAAATCATCTACTTTAAAAAAACTTAAATCATCATCAGCTTTTTTCAAAGCCATAAAATCTTTTTTGCTGTTAAATTTAAATGTTAAATTGAAATCTTTTAAAAAAGTATTACTTTTACTAGTAAAAGTTTAATTTTTTGATGAAGCATTGCAGCCAAATGAAGTATTGCAGCTTTGTGCAGCAAAACTTTTGCTTTTGCTGCACAAAGGTTGATTAGGTCCATGAAGCATCACAAGGTTGATTAGGTCCATGAAGCATCACTTGCACTTTTGCTACACAAGGGTTAAACTTGATTATTTAAAATTAGCAATAAACTTAAGGTGCTATCACTTCTTTTTGAATTTATTTGTTTATTTACAGACAGATTTTCTTCATTAATTTTTTTTTTTTTTTTGGAACTAATTACAGTATCTATTATTAGTATCAGTATATTAGAGTCTGGTATTAGTTTTCCTTAGGCAGATCTTTCGAACACATTAACCCAAAAAATCTATTAAAAAATTCATTAATATTATAACATATTGTATATATAAATTAAGTTAAGACTTAATTTGAAAAAGAAAAAGAAAACTTTTTAAATATTTTTATAAACCATACTTTTAAGAAAACATACACCAATTAGTTTATTCAACTTATTTACTATAAAAAAAAAGATAAATATTTGCATCTAGCTAGCATTTTTTTTATCTAATTAATATGGCCTACCTCTATGGTCTCATAAAAATAAAAAAGTTAAATTGATAAATATATACTAAAAAAAAATTGCATTTTTTAAGTAAAAAAATTCAAAAAGCTGACTTTTGTGTTGATTATTCTTCTCAACAAAAATGCGTATAATAAGTTGCGTATTGATTTTTATACTAAAAATAAATGTATATGTCAAACAAAACTGTCAGGTACATATGAACATTCAATAAACATTTGGGCCACACTACTTACAGTTAAGAACTGCATCAATACATAATTATTTATCAAATAATTAAATAATATTTATCTCTATTAATCTTTATTTTTGTCTTGACAACTGTCAAAATATGCTTTGTCTAATAAATAATTCTCTTTTATTTCAATGTACTTCATTTCTTCCCTCAGGCATTTACTGCTTGTGTGTGACCATTCAGCAAATTTTATATGCCAAAGTTTTTAATAATACATAAAATACTTATCAAATAATTAAATAATATTTAAAACAAAATAAATAAACAATATTTTAAAATAAATAACTATTAAAATAAAGCAGAAAAAATGATATCTTAAATATCATTTATTTTTATTTTTGTGCTTTATTTTCGTTAAAATTAAATTGAAATATTTTGTATTTCAATTTAATTTTATATATATATATATATATATATATATATATATATATATATATATATATAATATATATATATATATATATGTATATATATATATATATATATATATATATATATATATATATATATATATATATATATATATATATATATATATATATATATATATATATATAATTAAATTGAAATACAAAATATTTAAGAAAACCCTTTATTTCAGAAAAATTGCTGGTTCCTATGCAAGACACAGATTATGTATTTGACACTTTCGCTCAGATTGAAAAGGAAAATCTAGCATTTACAGTTGCTTTTAGGAAAGTAATTTGGTATCATACAATGCGGTTTGCAAACAACTTGTTTACTGAAGTGATCTATAATCAAGTAAATTTTTATATTTTCATGAAGTTTTTTTTATTAGCATTTTCATGAAGTATGGGAGTGGAATGATAAGCATAATTTATTTATAGTAATATGTTTACTTACCAAATAAATACTTAGTAAAATGTTTTAGTCATAAATAAGTTTTTATTTTTATTTCAATGGACTAATTAAAAAATTTTAAATCCCGATTTAATATGTCGCTGCAATAGTTTTTTCAGAGCTTCTCTCATTTAGAGTTAACTTTAGAGATAATAGTTTATTTTGTTTTTTTACCAAAACAGATTGTGCCTGATGTGTATAATGGCAATATCATCCATTTTAAAGGCAATAGAACAAGTCATATAAGAGATCAACAAGTAAGTTTCAAATTTTATTTTGTGTTTAATTTTGAAGCACTAAATATTTGGTACCTCCATTTGTGGTATTTCTTTAACTTTTAAATGTATTAACAACAAGACTTAGTTTTAAAGAGATATATTTTGAATAATTTAAAAATGTTCAATGGTTTGCTAATGCATATACTCTATAAAGTTAATTTTTAAAATTTCAAGCAATTTCTTATAAAAGTAAGAAATTTAAAAGAAAAGTCAATTTTTGTTTTGATAGATAATAGTTATAAATATCAACTAAAAATTTTTTAAAAATAATACTAAAAAAACTATTTAAGCAAAATCATGTTATTTTTCATGTTAAAATATTAATGTTCTATTCAGACAGTATATTGTTCTAAAAACTGACAAGTACAAAATAGAGCGTAAAATTTTGTATTATTTTATAAATTTCATATTATTATTTTATAAATTTCACATTACTATATTATTAAATGAACTTCTTTCACACATTCTGAATGAGTTACAAATTTAAAAAAACGAATCGAAACATTTTCCATGAAATAGTTTAAATTCTACTTGAAACAAAACTATTTTTAATACATTTTGATAAAATAATGATGGCACTGCTGTCTTTATTAAAGAAACAATTGACAATTCTCAGAACAGAATTGATAAATAATAATTGCTCAAAAGTTTAGTTTACTTAAAAAATATAAATTAGTATACTTAGTATGACCTTATTTGCTATAGTTTTCTGTTTAATATGGTGTATAAATTATTTTCTTCAAAAAGTGTTCACTGTCATTTGTGTAATCTCTATAAGGTCAATTTGTTTTAATGCCAAGTCACATCATAGGTTAATTTGTTGTGAAATGTGTTGGGGGCCTGTCGCACAAATTTGTGTGTAGACCTTTAGCTTTATCAGTGACTAATATAATTCGACTTAATGGTAAGCTAAATGGTAACATTAGTAATAAAACAGATTTCTGCACTGATTTCTCATTTGCTGAGTCTGAAACACCCCTACTAAAATAAGGTGTCGGATATGTAGCTTTTAATGGCTGTTATCAAATTCAAAAATGTATTTCACATAGTTGCGAGAACATATTAAATGCAACAGCTGTTGTATTTATTTTTTCTATAAAAATAAATGACTGATTTTACAACAGTTTTAAGAGAAATCTGATGCAGGTCTCATAGGTCTAAGGTTTGATATCATTGATAGGCTTAACTATAGTGAAAATATAAAAAAAAAGTAATTCAAAATTTATAAATTACCTTATTCAATAGATTTAATTAGCAGTTAATTATTTAATGTAATTAATTAACTGATTGCATAATTAACATAATTAATCAATTAAAATTTAATCATTTAATTACATAAAAAGTATAATCGCTTGCTCTTTGGACTCATAATACAGTTCATAGTAAGTCTGTTCAATGCCTATGATTTCTATACTTATTTTTTATATTATTTATATCTATAATTTTAACAGGCGAATGACTTTAAAATAGACTGCAATTAAGCAACATGTAATGACAAACATAAAGGCGGTTTCCTAATTTTAGTGATGTCTAAAACACTAAACTTAATTATGTGAAATTTTAATTATATAGATCAAGGTATCAATTGAGAGTTAGAATTAAAGCTTATCATAAACAATTAGTGCAGCATCACCAACAATTATTTGTTTCAAGGTTTTAACAACATTTTTAGTAGTAAAATTTTTCCTATTAGAAAAATAAGTACTCAACTGTTTTGGTCCTCTTGACTTAAATGAGGTAAATAAATACAAGAGAAAAAAAAGAGATTATCAAAATTGAAAAATTTTACAAGTATGTTTCTGAATAAAAAAAAAAAATATTTTGCACTCCTCATAAGCAACGCAAATGTTGCTTATGAGGCAAATTAATAAATTAATCAAAAGTATTAAAAAAAGTTGATTTCTTTCTGGACAAAACAAGTGCAACTCCACAAAATATTGACCAAGCTGTAATTCGCTATCAATATTTTGTGGCGAATCCTTTGTTGTCGATCACAGCCTTGCATCTTCGAGGCATAGATTTGATGATGATCAATGAAACTTTGTGGAATCGCTGCCCAGGCCTTCTCTCACAAATTCTTGATAAGGTTGAGATCCGGAGATTGAGGCGGCTAATCCATCACTAATAGATGTTTGTCTTGAAACCACTGCTTGACTACTTTTGCAGTGTGTTTTGGATCGTTGTCTTGCTGAATAACCCTTTTTATTGGCATATTCCGTTCAGCATGAGGTAACATCTTTCAGGATATTTTTATACATGAAACAGTCCATTATTCCATTGATTCAATGTAATGGACCTAGACCGTTAGCAGAAAAACACCCTAAGACCATTACATTGTCTCCACCATGCTATACGGTCTTATGGCAGTAACGTAAATTGAGGCTTTTCTGGCCGGTCGATGTACACGGCAAATGTCATCGCTCCCAATGATGTTAAACTTCGATTCATCACTGAACAGGACAGTTCGCCATTTCTGCACATTCCAGTCAATATGAGATGTAGCATACATATATGTATATATATATATATATATATATATATATATATATATATATATATATATATATATATATATATATATATATATATACAGGGGTGCGCAGGTTATCGCAGAAAAATAAAAATATTTATATCTCAAAAATGGCTTTTATTTTCAAAGTAAAACTTTTCACAATACCAAATCACATATATTTTTACTCAAAAACACTAATGAATTTCAAAGTAGCCTCCTTTGGCATCAATGACACTCTTCAAACGTTCTGGAACTGACTCACAGCATCGTCCCACCATGTCCGGACTAAGATTCTTCCAGATCTTCTTCAATTCGTTTTGGAGGGCTGCCAAATTTGGATATGTTTTGGCTGCCTTCTTGGTCTCCATGACACTCCATATAGCAAAATCCATAGGATTAATGTCTGGGCTTGAAGGGGGCCACATATCTGGGGTCCAAAGGTGCGGAACATTTTCTTTCAAGAAGCTGACAGTTTTCTTTGCACTGTGTGCTGGTGCACTATTCTGCATAAAGGCCCATGGATTGTCCCCAAACTTCTTTTTGGCCCAAGGAATGAGGTTAGCTTTGATGAAGTCGACATAGGTCACCTGGTTGACTTTTACACCTTCAGGAACAAAAACAAGGGGAGTTTTTGACCCATCAGAGCACACACCTGCCCAAACCATGACGCCCACAGGGTGCTGTCTCTTTGGAATAGTCCTCAGTTCCAAAGGAACTGTTCTTCTGGACTTACCAAGAACTCTGTCATTGTATCTGTTGGGTTCTGGTTCAACTGTGAAAATTTTTTCATCACTGTAAACGATAGGGACATCTTTGTGGTCTTTGAACCAATTTAGTAACTCTTTTGATCTTTTGCGTCTTTTGGCTCTAGTTGCCTCACTCAGAAGTTGTCTTTTTGACTTGACAAGGCTCTTCATACCCAGATCATTGTGGACAACACGTTGCATAGTCCTTCGAGACACACCCGCTTCTCTAGCTAAGGATGAAATTGACCTGTTTGGGTTTTGTCGTACTTTGCAGTCGATCGAATTTCGAAGTTCTTTAGTTCTCACATAACGATTTGGGCCTGTTTTTTTTCTTTTGTAATTTTTTCCAGTTTTTAAGTCTTTTAAGAGTCTGTAGACGTTGGAATTATGAAGCTGTCCCTTCATGGCTTTGCAAATTTCAACTTTTTTCACACCACGTTTCCATAGATCAAAAACAAGTTTTCTTGCATTTTCATTTTGCGTGCTGTCAAGTTGTACCATTTTTTACAACTAAATTAGTGAAAAACGGCATTTTTTAAGGATTAACTTGTTGAACTGTGTTGCATTTCCCCACCAAAAATGTTTTTCACTGTATATCATATTTTTTGCCGCGAAATTTTTGTTTTCATTTTTTTCTGCGATAACCTGCGCACCCCTGTATATATATATATATATATATATATATATATATATATATATATATATATATATATATATATATATATATATATATATATATATATATATATATATATATATATATATATATATATATATATATATAAATGTAATTAGAGCAAATTAATTATAAAAAACTTTTTGGTATTTTTAAAATATTGGTATTAAAATTTGGTAATTTTAACAATTTAGTTTAAACCATTAGTTAATTAGAAATTTTTGTAAATACATTCTATATAAGTACTAAAAATATAATATTATAAGTCTAATAAGTTAACTAAGTTTAAAACATAATTTTTATTATTAATTTAATCTAGACACAAAATGAGATAGCTTTGCTAGCTGCTCTTCAGCATCGCATCAGTAACAAACATATCAGCCCTACTGAGTAAGTTGTTTCATTTTTGTTTTGTTTATATTTTTATTACTATATTTTAAATTTATTATATACTTTAAATCAATCTATTGCTACCAAACCAATGCAGATTATTTGTTTACACTTCATTTCATTTTAGGCTTACCTTACTTTACTATAGCAATTTAGCACTCTGGCAATTTCTAAAAAAAAAAATTTTCTAATAGAATTTTGTATTTTGGAATACTTGAATATTTGTAAAAAGGTGGTCACAATAATGCAAATATTTTAAGAAACCATTAAATTCTTTTTTGTAATTGTTTCTTGATTCAGTTTTTGCATTCTCATTGTGAAAAATATAATGAAGTAATATAAATATAATGAAACTTTAACCAAATATAATGACATGATTAGAATGAAACAATAAAAATAGTAATGGATAGTTTTAAGAAAATGGAACAAACTAAGTGTTACTTTATTACAACCTTACATGACCCAAGGTTCAAGCATTGTTTTTTATGATTTGTTGAAGCATGTAATGTGGCAAAATAAGAAATCTGATCTCAACTGGACTTTTGCTATCATCTCTGAATGAATTACTTTTCAAAGATTTTTATATTACAGGCTTTTCTAACACAATGAAAAACAAGATTCTTTTGAGGTTTTCTGCTAATAGCCTGTTTCTTTCATATTTCAAGCTGTTGAAAATAATTTTTTTGCATTATTAGACGTTGGTGGAGGTGGCCTTGTGATTTACTTGGTGAGTTATAAGGTGTAACTGGTGGAGTTACCAGGTCTAATTTCTAACTAAATTTTAAGTTCTGACCAAAGGTGTGCTGAATGATTATATCTAACTAACTTCTGAGTGAAAATATTTCAAATGGTAAAACTAAGCTATCCCTTGTTTATATTGCCAAGAGGTAACTCACCAGATAAATCACTCTGGTAACTCCACCAGTTACACCAGGTAACTCACCAAGTAAATCACAAGGTCACCTCCACCAACATCTAATGATGCAAAAAAATTATTTTCAACAGCTTGAAATATGAAAGAAACAGGCTATTAGCAGAAAACCTCAAAAAGATCTTGTTTTTGTTATTACTTTGGCTATTAATTCAAGTCATCATTTTATTTATTAAAACCCATATTTTAAAAGCATTATTGATATATGAAATGGTAACCAAGTACTTCAATCTATTTTATCACGTCAACGTCTGCTAAGTTCTAGTTCTGTATCATTTGAGGAATCTCTTTACATTAGGTGATTGAACTCCCGTTGACTTATCTTCTGAATGTCTTTAATGATTCATTTGTCTTTATGCTAATACTTGTATTAGTATAAAAATATTTGTGACCAGTCTTCAGATAAAATAAACCTGCTCATCAAATTTTTTAATAAATTATTTTACAATCAGATACTTTTCATGGTATTTTAAAGATCTGGAAAATAAAAAATCTGGAAACTTATATATCATATATATGACTTATTTAATAGTGATTTATATGTTAGTAAAATTTATATAAATATTACTCCAACTTATTACTTGTCCTTCAAGCCTTTCATGTAAGTTCTATTAGCATTGAATGCAAAATGAATCGAATATACTGCTGATATCTTATTTAGTAAAAAATCGAGACTATAATAAAACATATACATATTGGCTTTTGATTATCTTAACAATGTTTTTGTTTTAATATAAGTTTAAGTTTGCTCTGTTCATATTTTTATTGATTTTTATTTTTCGATTTTTTTTGACTTCTATTGTCTATGACCTACAGCGAGCATCTGATTCTATCTGTTAAAAATTTTATGTAAACTCATAATAATTTATATAAATAATTTTGCTAAGTTATATGACATAAATTATGAACAGTGGTGGAACTACCGTACCGCAAAACCCTGCAATGCAAAGGAAGGGGTCCAAAGCTGAAGGGGGCCCATATTTTTAATTTTTGGCCAATATTTATTTGATTTCTGTTGAGCAACAATTTTTTCAATAAATATATTTAGATGAAAATTATTTTTTCCTCTTTGCGGTGGGGCCTGAAAAATATTTGCGGGGGGGGGGGGGGGGCCAAAATTTGAAGTTTTGCCACTAATTATGATGTAATATAAGTATTTTGAAAACCAAATTTTTTTTTAATTGTTTCTTTTTATATATACAAAAGAGAAGATATCTTGTCTCTGATTCCTCCTCTGATTTCGAACCTTCTTACTTCAATGCAATGGTTACACATTGTAGATGATCACTTCAGGTTGATTAAACATTTCACTGTTTCGAATGCAAGAACTAAGTACTTGGGTAAGTTTTTAATATTAAGGCATCTTTTAGTGACATGTGACTAAAACCATTATTGATATTAAATATTATTTTTTTGCATTACAGAGCTAATTTCAGCATGGGTATATTTTGGTTCTTCTTTTTTTTACATTCAGGTACAAGAAAATTTTTTTACTTTATTTTGATAAGTTTGTTTTTTAATTTCGTTATTTTTAAATAAAAAGAAAATGCGATATAAATATATATAGACTCCATAGCGAACTGTATATATATATATATATATATATATATATATATATATATATATATATATATATATATATATATATATATATATATATATATATATATATATATATATATATATATATATATATATATATATGTATATATATATATATATATATATGTATATATATATATATATACATATATATATACATATATATATATATATATATATATATATATATATATATATATATATATATATATATATATATATATATATATATATATATATATATATATATATATATATATATACAGACAAACGCACGCTAACTCACACGCAAATATTTCCAACAAAGAGACGTTAACTAATAATATATTTTTTAGAACTGCGAACATCCAGCTGTTGATGGCGATGGTATACTTGCTATCAACAAAAATGGTGTTCACATTTTATCCAGATATACAAGGGTGATTTTTTTTAAAAACTTTTTTATTTGAAATTGTATTATCATTTTTTTAATTTATTTGTTATATTGCAATTGGGTATTAGGTATTTTTGTTTTTAGAAGTTCAATTTAATCTAAATCTAGGACTCAGCCCTTAAAATTTCTAACTTAAAACTTTTTTGGTGATTAACTTATTTGGTAGTTTCATTAGGCTTTTTTTTTTTGATTTGGAGGGTTTTGTCTAAAATTAAATACACAGTATAAATTTTTATTAAATTATTATAGTAATTAAAAATTATTAAAACTGTTTCTAAAGTTCTCTGTTTTTTAGAAATTTTAGAATGGGGATGAAAAAAGGGGGGAGAGAGGGTGTAAAACTAAATTTTTAAAGTGTATTATATATATATATATATATATGTATATATATATATATTTAAAGGACACTTTGCTCTCGTTTTCATATTCTGAAATTATTTCAACGCGTCATCTTCGAACAGATTCTGGTCGCTTGTTTGTTGATTTGAAAACAGGAAATTTAATGGTTCAAAGAGTTACACGGTTGGAGACTCCTAGGGTAAGTTTTTGCTGTTAGTTATGCTATGCTGATTTTTTTAAACGGACATCTTTTCTAACACCTATTTTTTTAAAACCGTTAAAATTGGATTTTAAAAAAGATTGTTTTTATAGGGAAAAGAGATTTCCAATATGATAGCAAGATACGTACGATGTATATCTCTTGATAATAACAAAGAAAAAGATTAACAAAAATTAGATTTGATTTATATTAGCAAGTATTAAAAACAATACTATTTAACCATAATTATAAATGCGTTCAAAAGAAACCGTTTATTCATTATAAACGGTTTCATATTCGTTTATATTAAAAAAATCCTTGAAAAGAAGTAACAACTCTGATGAAATTTAAAAATGTTCGGATAAATCATAAAACTAGAATTCGTGAGAAATTTTATGAATCAAGAAACAAAAAATTATAAACACTAAACTGATTAGATGAAAACATTTTATACAGGATTCATACAGATTCATACAGAATACAGGTTTCATGATTTTTTAATGAACAATGGCAATGTCGTTATTTGCTTCTTACTTATCTTCTTTTTTTTTTTGTTTTTTTTTTTTTGCAATTTTTAAATGCAAAAAAATCAGCAGTTATTTTTTCAAAATAATTTTTAGAACCTATTATTTGTAATTGTAAATAATTTTATTGTAAAAAATACTAAATATTTTATATATTAATTTTTTAGTAAAATTAATATATAAAATATAAATAATTGTTTATAAGAATAAATTTACATATTTGAAAATTTCGTTTTTAATTTTAATATAAAATAAATTTATTAACTAAATATTAAATGCTCAAAGGTACGTATATATATATATATATATATATATATATATATATATATATATATACATATATATATATATATATATATATATATATATATATATATATATATATATATATATATATATATATATATATATATATATATATATATATATATATATATATATATATATATATATATATATATATATATATATATATATACTTGCGTAGGGTATACGAGGGGGGCGATAACCCTTTGTCTCAAAACTTTCGGAAAATTTCTATATTTTTTTGTTCAAATTCTGGCCCTAATTTTCGCATTTCTTTCCCCCCCCCCTCCCTTTCCCCAACTTTCTTCACCTTTATACGCCACTAAGAACAATGATGTAATTATTTTTTCATTAAAAATTTAAACTGATTAGGAAAAAATATTTTAGATGTTATTTTTTTATCAAAAAAGAACTGAACTAATTATGTTTATAGCGCGCGGTGCAGAATGGTAAAATAATCTTTTTCATACAGTCATTCTGGGTAACATTGAATTTGCGGATAATATTGAATTAAAGCTGTAAATGTTTTCCTTTTGGTAATTTCTTTGCCTGTTCTTCAACCAAAAAGAATTTGATAAATTACTTTTTTTAAAGAGGTTTTTTATTATCTTGTGAATATTATGTATTATCTTGTGAATATCAGATTTTTTGAATTTTATTGAATTATTTGTGGAGTAACTCAAGATAATATGATCTTACATGTTTTATTTTGTTGTTTTTTTTCTACAAAAGGAACATATATTTCCACTCAGCTAAAATATAACCAAAATCAGGGTAACTTTGAATATTAAATTTATCCAAAAATGCTTTTCTTACTGTCTGGGTAACATTGCAATAATATGTAATAAATAATAGACATCTTTTTACTTAAAAAACTATTGCTAACTTGATATTTTAATTTTTAAGGTTTATGGTTTTTTTTATAATTTTAGCCAATATGCTAATATCAAACTAGTTTAATCACAGCAATCATCTTTATATTTTTAGCATTCAAAAATGTCAAGAACATGTTTGAGAACTCATCCTAGCACAAGAAAATATTAAACTGAATCCGATAAAATTAACTAAATACTATTCTTCTAGAGCCAATTAGCAAAAAATTAAATCAGAAATTATGTTGATTGTTGAGACTTCTAAATTTTTTGAAGTACCCAAAACAACATTATTCTATAAATTAAAAAATAAACACTGTAATGCAGTGCAATAAAATGCAGTGGGACATCATATTGCTATGTTGATATATAAAAATCTATCTTTAGTATTGATTTCCAAATCAACATTTCTAATAGGAATATTGTTTTAAAAATAGGATTATTGTTTTAAAAATAGCAATATTGTTTTAAAAATAGCAATATTGTTTTAAAAATAGCAATATTGTTTTAAAAATCACTTACTTTATATAAGCTGATTTGGATTATTTTAATCTTTAGTGTTTTAGTAATAATCAAAAGTCTATGACCTTGTGATGTTCGCAAGTGTGTTTTGATATAGTGATTTGATTACCAAAAAGAATAACTCTTAATTAAATAATAAGAATAACTCTTACCCAGCCAATAGAATCATCCGGGCCCTAGATGGGGCCAGTATGGGCTATTTGATAGGCCCCACATGGGCTACCCATATGGGGCAAACCTAAAAGTTGGCCACGGGCGCCATATGGGGCCATATGGGCTACTTTATAAAATAAATAAAAAACTACATTTTGTATTATGAATATTATTTCCTTTTATATGGGTTTAAAACACAGTAGGGTACCAGAACTTAGCTAAATAAACTGAACAATGTGTTTTACCTATACTTAAAATAAATTTGTTAGCTTACTTATTTTTGTATCGACATTTATTATTTTTGTTTATTATTAAATAGTTTGGTCGTCGATTAATCTGGAAAATCTGGAATTACACTATAAAGTGTATTTACAGGGTTCAGATAGTATATTAAGTTTAAATAATATTTTTATATTCCGCATACTGTTCAATAAACATTATACGAAAAAAAAGTAGTCAAAACAAAACAATGCTTTGTATTATATATTATATTATATTTTTGTATTATATAATATTTGTATTATATAATATATTATATATTTCATATTATTCATCATTCCAAATGTCCAAAGGTACTTCTCGGTGAAGCCTTGTGTTTTTAAAGACTTAAGCACATTTGGTTCGTTTATTATATCAATCTTGTGACGCAAAGCCAAGCCTCACATTCAATCATTGTTGTGCATTCCTTGTTACAGTTTCTGCAAACAAAATAATTTAGATTTGAATAGTAACTCATAAAAAAAGTAATTCTAACAAATTTCAATAAAACAAATTATTACTTACAAATTTTCTGGAGTTATATTTACTTCGGTTCATATGTATTTGAGTTTATTGTTATTACAACACTATTACGGCCTGTATTCTCCACAAGAGTGCAACCTCCTTGATCAAGTTAGCAACCTACCTGTTAAAGACAATATTATTGATATTTGAAGAACAAAAATTAACAAGTTGGAATGGTTTCTAAAGTTCTAAAATTATTATTATACAAGTATAATAATAATTATAGAAATTTTTTTCTAAAAATCTTGGTTATTTAGTTCAATAATTTTTACCAACTCAATTTCTGAAATTTTGTATACACAACCATTTGTTGTAAGTGTCGAATCGAATGATTTGCATAATGCTTCAGCAAAACTTAACGCGATAATGTTTGCTGACATTACAAATCTTTTCTTATCAAACAGTGACATTAAGCAACTTATATAATATATAACATCATATTATATAACATCATATATCATTATATAATATCATATATAACAATATATAACATCATACATAATATATAAGATCATATTATATAATATGTAACATCAGAAAGTCTGAAACAAGTATATTTTGGCCTAATACATTGTTTTATTTACTATTCTAATATTACATGGGCTAGTACTCAACCAACAAAACTTAAAAAAATATTTTTTCTACAAAAACATGCATGCAGATTAATATATAAGAAAAAAAAGTATAAACATGCAAAACCACTAATTAAAGACATGAAAATAATGAGTATATGAGAAATTAATATTTACCAACACTTAATTTTTATGTATAAATTTAATAACAACCTGATTCCGAAAACCTTTAATAAGAAATTTACAAAAAGTGTTAACAATAATTACTCTCTTAGAATAAAGCAATGGAATACTTATAAATTGCCTTGAATTAGGAGCAAGTAATCTGAATACGGAATAGCATACCGTTGACCGAAACTATGGAACACATTTCAAAAAACCAAACATTTAAATACGGTAAAATCATTAAACTCCTTTAAGTTTCTCATAAAAAAACAAAATTTTTAAACGTTATAAATAATTTTTCAATTTTTCTAAATAAACATCGAATTCCATAATACTTAGTTTGAAAAGAATAATTGTGTCTTATTTTTTTATATTTAAAACAATGTCAGTATTTTTTAAATGACTATTGTTAAAATTATATTAATACTATTTCCTTTCTTTCTTTAAATGTAAATATTTATGAAAATTTTTTTTTAATTATATTGGAATTGTACAATTGTATTTTTAACGATCTTATTCTATTTAAAACTTGTAAAGCCCACATAGGGGCTCTATGAAAAGATTGTGGTTACTTTAGTCATCCGTATCTTCTTTGGCTCCTGCCTGTTTTTATAAATCAGCTTTTTTTTGTATGTAAATGTTTCTTTGTAGTTATATTTTCTTATTATATAAACAGCAAATATATATATACTAAAAAAAAAAAAAAAAAAAAAAAAGGTACATAAAACATGATTTGATGGGACCCAACACATATCTTCTCGTGCAGGCCAAGAAAAAGTAGGACTGGGACTATATGGATGGATAAATTTTATAATCTCCTTCTCCTTCATCTTTTTTGTTTATAATTTCAATCTACCAAAAGCTGTCATACTTGCAAGCTGCATAATCTTTATATATTTTAAGAAAAAAAAAAAGTGGAGGGATTTGGTAATATGCCTAACTGCAACGCCCCCCCCACCCCCAACCAAACCTAGCCGGCCTCCAAAAGCTTGATGGAAAAATTTTAACAAAACAATCTTAATTTTGTTGGCATAACAAAATTAGAAAAAATATTAATTTTTTTTTCTGGGAGGGCAGAGAGAGAAGCCCTCAAAATGAATTTAAAAATAACTTTTTACAACATCGAATTAAGATATTGCTGACTCAGCATTTTTTTATAGTCAGCAATATCTTATTTTATGCTGACTCAGCATTTATATAAACTTTATTTAAAAAGCTGTATTTATAAAAATCTAAAAATGCAAGAATATATTTTTAATTAATAGTGATGTTTGATACCTATATTGTAAGTTTTAGTAATGCTTTAAAAAAATTTATCAAGGTGACATCACCATTTTGACTGTCAAAATACCCCAAAATTAATGCCATTATTATTTAATTTGCATGTACTTAGGTGGTCTAAAAAAATTTTCAATTGATATTTGTATCCGCCATATGGAAGATTGTCTATGTACCAAATTTCAGAATGATACCTCATTTCGTCCATAAAATATTGCTATTTAATGACAAATATGCTTTTTGCAAAAAATGCTGAGTCAGCATAAGTATGAAAATTGAAACCTGAATATCTCAAAAACCGTAAGGGGTTGGAGGTTCCAAATTTCAGATTTTCTTAATTTTCATAAACCCTATAAAATATAACAAAATTAGCTTTTGCTTTTTGGGGTGATATTTTTTGATATTTTAGGATGATTTGACATTGAATGACCCAATTGCAAATCTGAGTATCTGCAAAAGATCTGACATTACTGCATGAGAAATGTTGTAGGAAGAGCACCAATTACATAATCTGTCTTTGATGTCAAATTTGCTATCACTTATTTCACTAAAAGAATTTTCTTCTGTGTAAGAGGCTTTTTCAGATTCTTCATCTGATGAAAATTTAAACTCATTATCAGAATTGTTGTCAATGACATTTGATTCATTTTTATCACTTATTTCTGAAGCATTAGGCAGAGATAATTCAGAAGTTGGTAACGGTAATGCTTTTTTAACATATACTTCATTTTGGAACTTTTTTGTTGCTATCTTTGTAAATATTGAATCAACAGTATTTTTCCCTTTTCGACGCTTTGTATTTGAGGAGTAATCCATAATATAGTAACTTAATAGATTTTTTTTATTACAGTTTTAAATACTAAACATTAAAGTTTACTTATTTAATTTAAACAAGTTTAAACATTTTTCATTAAAATTAAAAAAAAATAATTATAAAGTTGAAATTAGAGATTGATATAACAAATTAAAAGTTATTATAAAATTACAAAAATATGTTTAATAACCAAGTAAAGTTTTATAACGCAGTTAATATTTAGCTATTGCAAGTGCAATAAAATTGTTGCAGTAATCAATATTATTCAGATATATTATATCATTTTAGATTATTATGAGCTTTTTTTTCAATAAACACACTTGACGGATTTTTACGTAATCTATACAAACGGAATATTCCATCAAATTAGTTAAATGGGCTGGCCCAAATGGAACCTATCTGAAGCCCGTGTCTTGTAACTCATGCCCATATCCCCAGGTTAAAAACCATGCGGGGTCCATATGGGCATGTTGGCTGAGTAACTTATCATACCTTTATGAGGAACTAAAAGTAAAAGGCAGAAACAAGAAAAATTGAAAACATACAAATTCATGTTAAAGTTTATAACAATTTCACTAATCAATACATATAAAACGCATGTTTGTTGATATATGGCTATTAACCAGAACAAAAAATTATTGCATTTTATAATTGGTACAAAAATGTTTACCTGCTAATAGCAACTGATGGTAAATAATATTAAATTAAGCAACAAATTTTGATAAATTTTATGTTTATTATTGTATCAATTTATTTTACATTAGATACTTCTGTTAGAAGTATCTAATGTAAATTAGAGTTAAGTAATGAAAAATTTTGATGAGCTCCTAATCAGCTTTAAAATTTAGGTTAAAAAGTAACATCTTCAAAATTCATAGAATTACACGGAACGTGTAAGCTAGTTCTATAAAACAGCTGTAAAAATTTTCTTTTCACAAAAACTTAAATGTTTAACTCTTTATAATTAACAAGTTGGTATAACGAGTTTGGAGCAACCTCTGCTCCAGTCTTAAATTTACAAAATTACAACATATCAGTCTACTCAAAACTTAAGTTGAAACAAAACATGAATACAAAATCTCCTTAGAGCTCGTAAAATGACAGGGAACATAAACTAGTTTTGCAATCAGAATAAATTTACTTCTTTAAAAAAATATTAAAGTTCAACTCTTTATAATTAACATATAAATCAATTTATAAATAAAGTTCTTCATCAGTAGTCTGGTAAAACTGCATATAAACTTTGTATGCAAAAGTACTCCACCAGTAGTCTTATACAACTGCATATCGACTACATATAAACTTTGTATTCAAGCATGCTTTAAAGCCAAAGAAATTATATTTTACGAGAAACGCATTTATGGATCTTTTCGAATTTACACTAATATCGGGTGGACACAGAAAAATCCGGTCAACTTTAAATTGAGATTTCTCTAAAACCATATAGCTTTTTATTTCAATTTTTTTATTATTAAATGTGCTTACATCAGTTAAAGTTTTAACTTAATTTTAAGGGGCTTAATGGGTTGTTTGGCAAGAAATCGAACTTTATAGCGGGTTGATGCCATCATTTCACAGATTTTTTTTTTTTTCACTATATTGGTGGCAACATCGAATTAAGATATTGCTGACTCAGCATTTTTTGAAGGCATTCGTTGATGTAATGATTGGCAGTCAAGGTCTTTTGAGTGACAAAATAAAAGGACTGCATACCACAGCTACAAATTGCTTGCAACACAAGGAACTTGGATGCAAATTTTTCTCGTCGAATATATTTAAATTGATCATCGACAGGTTTATCTTTGTTTTCATAGTAAAACTGTTGACCAGGAAGTTGTGAAAAATCCGCCTTGCAATACGTTTCGTCGTTTTCAATTATGCACATATTTTTATCCGCCATTATTTTAACCAACTTCTTTGCGAGTCGAAATCCTTTAATTTCACACATTAAGCTTCTCTTAGGTGTATCTTTTTTATGAAATGCTTTAATTCTAGCATTTTTAAGTACTTTTTTGATATAAGAACGAGAAGTCTTGAATTTTCTTGCTTGATCTCGCTGTGACTTGTTTGGATTTCTTGCTATTGGACGTAAAATCGACTTTACCTTTTTGGATTTATGGAAAGTTTTTTCTTCCACTTCCAAGTTTTTTTTCAAAGCTTTGAGTAGTCTTAAACTTGTTTATAATATCTATGACTGTAGATTTTGGGACATTTTTGCGTTTAACAATCAAGCAATTGAAGTGTATGGATTTTTGCAAAAAAAAATCCCAATTTTTTTACGCACCTCAATTTGTTTCCAAAACATTTTGCAAATCATTAATTTGTAAACAAAAGTTTATCAACACCATTTAAGATAAGGAAGTAAAGTTTAATTAAAAAATTAAATAAAAAGCATTTGTGGTTTTGGAGAAATCTCAATTTAAAGTTGACCGGATTTTTCCGTGTCCACCCGATACATACTTTTTTTTCAATTTCTTCGAATTAACAACAGACAAAATGCTGATCGCCAAGATAATCTTTATTGAAACTTTGAAATTTTTACAAGGCAAAATTATCTTGTACAAATAAATTTTGATGCTTTTTAAATTCTCTGAAGAGAACTTAGTTAAATATTTAAAAAATTATTTGCTTGTTTTGATTTTAATTATATTTTTCAACAAAAGCGCATTTGCCTCTCTTTGAAAATCAGCAAATCAGACGGCTCATATTTCCGCCTATTCTGAACCTGTATAGGGTTTCAAAATATGCTTACGGAAGCTACACAGCCGTCGGCTTAACCCTTGCGTGACGCGTGACCCGTATGGCGGTTCATAAAATTTGTATCTAAATGACGAGTGACCCGCATGGCGGTGTATAAACAATTTATATTTATTGCAAAAACATCTATAGCAATTGGAAAAAACTTTAATACTATCTTTGATTTGTGAATAATTTCTTTAGTTATTGCTTCAAACCGTTTCTTAATTGCATTTATAGATCGCTCAAAAATCAATTTTAAAAAATGACAAAGAACAGATTATATTATATTAATATAAATGAAATCATTTATATTTTTTTCAATGATAGTGGTGGATATTTTTTTTGTTTGATCAGCACTATAAAGACTTCATTAATTTAATATCAAAAATGATATGTTTATCTATTTCTTTTTTATTTTTTTCGAAAAAGAAACTATATATTTTTGTTAATTTTAACATAATATATTTTGATCACGTAACTAAGATAAACAAAATTTTTTTAAAGTTTTTGGATATTCTGAAAGTCAATTCTTAGACAAAAAAAAACAAGGTTTTGTTTTTAAAACTCTGACTAGTAGTTTTTATTTTATACTCTTTCAATTGATCATGATCCTAGTTCTTTATTTTACGCGCAGTCATGTAGCTGTTTTTAGCTCAGTCGCGAAAGGGTTAATTTAGGTATTATGGAATTAGCAGTAGGTAAGCATAGAATTAGCAGTAGGTAAGCATAAAATATTGCGGATATAATAAATTTTTGATAATTTATTTGGTTCTGAAATAGACTAACTTAATTTATATATATATATATATATATATATATATATATAATATATATATATATATATATATATATATATATATATATATATATATATATATATATATATATATATATATATATATATATATATATATATATATATATATATATATATATATATATTATTTTTGCTCTATTTAGAATGATATCAATGTTTCATTTTTCATTAGATTTTAAAATTAAAAAAATTGATTTTTTTTTTTGTCCTTTGATAAATTTTTGAGTTGCGACTGATGATAAATTTTTTTAGTTAATGTTTTACCTTCGTATAGCATCAACATTAAATTATACCAAAAAATGATACCTCAACTATGAAGCAAAATTGTGAAACTTAAACTTGAATAATTAAAAAAAAAATTAACATTTTTTTTAGAGATACGAAAGGACTGAAAAAAAAACAAACAACAACATTGTTTTTAAATTTTTTTTTAGTTGTTCTAAAAAAATTAAACATACCCTTTTTATTAAAATTCATAAATCGTGTATTTTGCAGAACATGCATGAACTGTGTTAACAAATCTACTAATTATTGTTAATATAAAATAATTAAAATTATGTAATAGTTTTTGTAAATAGATTTAATGAAATATAAGATCAAATATTCTTATTTGTAAGGTTTGCATGTTTGACTATTTGACATTTGAATGATGCAAAATAAATAAGAGTGATGCGATACAAAATATTTTTAAATAAATAATATGTTCTTATAAAAGAACTTAGAAATTTATTATAAAACTGCTAACGTGTTTTCAAAATTTTTTAATTGAGTGAATTTAAATAACAACTAAATACTAAATATACACTTTATAGACAAAAAATATACCAAAAAAATGTTCGGTATAATTCTGAAGCTTTTTTCTTTATTAAATAATCCACAGTATAGATTCTAACTGGCTCATATATATTTTCAAAGGCTAACCATCTTTTTGAATAAAAAAGACAAGGCTATACCAGCTACTGCAAATCCTATTTTATGAACATTGTTCCGAATATTCTCATTTTTCTTATTTTCAATTTCAAGGGTACATTGCAAAATTAAGTTGTCAACTTGGACTCTCATTTTATCTCTCATTTTACCTAAAGCAGATTCCAAAATTTTTTGTGAAATTGTTTTTAAAAGCACAATAAGTGTTGAACCTTCAAACTGACATTCCTCAACAGATTTTTCAAGTTTATTAATTTTATCTTCTAATACTGAAATAGAAAAGGAACTGATCAAATTTACATCCAGTATATTTAAAAGAAAGTCCTTAAAATATTTTTCCATCTCGTCGCTACAAATGTTTATGAGTAAACTTGACAATCTGCTATCGAATGTAGAGCAAATATGAACAGTACTAATAGGTTTTTGTGCGACATTGAAAATCGCTTTAAGTATTTGTTGTCGTTCTGCTTCTTCAATATTTTTTTCATGAACCATCTGCATTTTTGCAAAATATCCAATGGAATGCCACTTCTTTATATCATCTCCATCAACTTTTTGATTTAGCTTTTTCACCAAGTCTTCAACACTTTTTCCTGGCGAACTTTTAGTTATTACTAATGCACTTCTTTCTTGAAATGCAACGTTGGGAATAAGTTTTTCTAAACAAGAAAGAAGCTTTTTAAAAAGTTTACCTCTTCCTGCAATGATTTCATCTTCACTAACTACAAAAACAATAATAGTTGTGTCAGCATTTTCAATAATATTCTTAATTATAGCTGAATTCAATAAATTTTCAAGCACTCCTCTTGTATCGCGGAATCCTGGTAAATCGTAGAATAAAACGTTTTCAAATTCACAAAATTTTGGCAACGATGTTTCTGAAACACTGGTTGTTCCGATTTGCATTGCACTTTGATCACTCGGATTTTTTAATACAATATTATCATCTTCGTCAACTTTTAGTTCTTTTCTGCATAGATAATTAATTAGAGTACTCTTACCAGAACCAGTTAATCCAACAAACGCAACTATATTTTTTCTTTTAGAAGAATTTAACAGTTTATCAATTTGTTTGAGTTTATCTTGATACAAAGTTTGGAAATTTTCTCTGGTAACTTCCATCTGGGTGATACTGGAAATTTGATCTGCTATTACAGTTTAACGCTACTGACGTAGTTAGACGTTAGAACCTGATAAAAAATGAACTATTTTTATGAAAAAATTATGAAAAATTCTTAAATTAAAAGCATAATAATAGCTTATGAAACTTGTTAAAAAAACGTAATTAAAACATTTTAAATTCACAAAAGGAGAGGAAATGCACCGTTTGAACTTCTAAAATTTGCAACCTTTGAATAATTATTGTACTTTTTTTTATAGCTGTATTTTTATATATTTTTTATTTCTTTAAGATTTAATATAATATGATATATTTTATATATTTTATTTGTATATATATATTTTATTTCTTTAAGATTTAAATAAGCGTCTTTAAAATAAAAAAATATGTATGCAAAGTAGGGTGGGGCAAACAATGAAAATTTTAAACAAATTTCGAACAAAAAAATATGCCTCTAAAACCCATGGACATTTACAGGTTTCATAATGTTTTGAAAAAAAAGGGTCCATAATATTTTTCAAAAGTAGGTCAATCTAGTACACAAAGACATTACTAGGTTGGTTGAAAAGTTCGCGGAGCGGCACCTATGTTGCAGTAGTAGAAACAAATTTATAACTGTATTAAACGTATTCATTCTTCGTATGAACGCATAAAAAATTTCAAGTCGATATGTCATTTCAGTCTTTGTTTACAAGCTATTGAAATTAGACGTGTCATAGTATTTTTTAAAATGGAAAATATTGAACATCGTGCTGTAATAAAATTCTTTGTGAAAAAAGGTTTAAAGCCCATGGAAATTCATAATGAAATGGTAAATGTGTTGGGTGATGATGCTCCTTCAAAAACAACAGTATGCAAATGGGCTGCGGAGTTTCAACGTGGGCGTTCAAGCCTTGAAGATGACCCTCGCTCTGGACGTCCAAAAAGTGCTACTACTGAAGAAACGATTAATGCTGTGCATGACATGGTTATGGATGATAGACGATTGACCAAACGTGAAATTGCTGAGGCTGTGGGCATCTCAGATGAACGGGTATTACACATCTTGCACGATGAATTACGTCTGAGAAAGCTGTTGGCAAGATGGGTGCCGCATTCGCTAACTCTGGATAAAAAAACGCACTCGAGTAAAACTTTCTCAAGAACATTTGGCCCGTTTTCAAAAGAATAAAACAGATTTTGTGCGTCGATTCGTAACCATGGATGAGACTTGGGTTTACCACTATGATCCGAAGCTGCGACAACAAACTGCAGAGTGGACAGAACCCGGTTGTTCAGCTCCGAAGCAAGTGAAGGCGTCAAAATCGTCAAAGAAGGTTATGGTATCAGTTTTTTGGGATGCGAAAGGAATTTTATTAATAGATTACCTTCAAACCGGTAAAACGATAACAGGTAAATATTATAAAAATCTTTTGGACCAGTTGGATAAAAAAATTCGTGAGAAAAGACCTGGTTTGCTGCATAAAAAAATCATTTATCACCAGGACAACGCACCTGCTCATATCAGCGATGTTGCAAAAGCGAAATTGATCGAATTAAAGTACGAACGCTTGGAACATCCACCCTATTCACCAGATCTGGCTCCGTCCGACTTCCACCTCTTTCCACATCTCAAAAAATTTCTACGTGGAAAGCGTTTCTCATCACATGAAGAAGTCATTGCAGCCGTAAATGGGTATTTTGAAGGCCTTCCGGAATCGCACTTCAGAGATGGGATACATGAATTGGAGAATCGTTGGAAAAAGTGTATTGCTCTTAAGAGAGAATATACTGAAGAATAAAGTCATTTTTTGAATCATAAAATTGTTTTTTCATTTCCGCTCCGCGAACTTTTCAACCAACCTAGTATTGCGTTAAATTTGTCGAGATTAAATAAATTTAGTAACGGTAAAAAAAAAAAAAAAAGTTGTATGAATGTAGCTCAGCGTAAGGACCGGCGAAGTCAACTTTTTAAGACTAGAATTTAAGTGAAAGACGAGTTTTAATCATATCCCAGCTTGCAAGCATTACGTTGGCCAACGCAGGAACAACTTCGGAAGCGTTGGGCAATTTTTTAATTTACGCGCTAATGGCCCGACTTTGGGCCAACATTGGAATACAACTGATTTTAAAATGCGTGTAGTATGTTACAGGTTTTGATGATAAAATTGTTTTTGGCCATTTTTAAATGCTGTTGTATTTTATTTTAGCGCAATTTTTTTATTAGAGAATTTTGTTGCCATGAATTCATTCTTGAATTAAAATTAGTATGTAGACCATAACTCATATAATCTTTGATAAATGTTTATTTATGCATATGTTATTCAAATTGTTTTGAACAAGTGCTTGGTACAAATGAGTAAGTGCCTTGAAGCAAATGTTGCAATTATTGAAAAAATTATTAAGTCATAGGCTACTATATATATATATATATATATATATATATATATATATATATATATATATATATATATATATATATATATATATATATATATATATATATATATATATATATATATATATATATATATATATATATATATATATATATATATATATATATATATATATATATATATATATATATAAATATCATTATGATCTCATTATGATTAAGGGGATCAAATTACGAAGGCTTCATATTTTTATTATGACATAGTTAAAGTATGGAGCCTTTATAATTTGAGATTCCCTTCATCATAATGAGATCATAATGATATTGATAACTGATGTATTTATATATAAAGTTATTATGAATTTTATGTATCATATTACTAAGCAAACAAATATATCATGTTTTTTTTCAAAATTTATGTTAATCTTTTTTTCTGTTATCTTTTTGTACATTTTTATATATTCATATAAAAATGTACAAAAAGATAACAGAAAAAAAGATTAACATGAATATAAAAAAAAATTTACTGGTTTGTGTACTATTTTTAATATATACATATATATATATATATATATATATATATATATATATATATATATATATATATATATATATATATATATATATATATATATATATATATATATATATATATATATATATATATACATGTATATATATATATATATATATATATATATATATATATATATATATATATATATATATACATATATTTATCTAAATTTTGTTGCTATAAATTTTAAATAATAATGAGTATTTTTGAATATAACATTAAATCATATAGGTACGTGCGTATCTGGCTATTTACGGCACCGATTTATAAGTAAAAAACTGTGACCGTTTTTTTCACAGCGTGCTCGAAGTCGGTGTGGTAAGGATGTATTTATTAGTCTTTTTTTTTAGAATTTTATATCAGCTTAGACTTTTTTGAAAAGTAGAATGTTTTATGTTGTATAAATTATTTTTTTTTTCCAAAAGTATTAAGTTTTTCAGTGATTTTGTTGCTCTTTAAAATTTTTTTCGTGTTCTGGAAGTGCATTGATATTGAAGGCATGTTGCTACACATTTAAAATTTTCCAGTCAGCTGTGTAAATCTATTTTCTATGTTCCTGCCAAATTTCATTAAAAAATATTCATGCGCAGACACCCTATTTTGCCACCTAGTGGAGGTACATTTTCCACCTTTTTTACAATTACTGTTACTGTTACACTTTATTAAACTGTTTCTGTTAATGTTACTGTAACTTCTTGATATAAATTCCGTTGTTTTTTTAAATTTACTAGTGATTTTTATTAGATTTTCAAATTTCGTTTCTGTTCTGGAGGTACATTAATATTGAAGGCATGTTGCTACACTTTTAAAATTTTCCAGTAAGCAGTATAAATCTATTTTCTATGTGCCTGCCAAATTTCATTAAAAAATATTCATGCGCAGACACCCTATTTTTCTGTACAGTGGAGGTATGTATTTCCACTTCCGTTTAGGCGGGGAAGGAGGGCCGTAATTTGATGGTGAGCATTTGGTATATTAGATTGTTTATTCATAATAATGAGATATATAGATAGCTTTCATTAAAAAGGTATACAATTTTTTTTTCAATAGCCTTTTATTAGTAATAAATGGCTATTGAAAAAAAAAAAGTTGTTAGTAATAATATTACTAACACTATTGATGATTTCACACACCAAAATTAGTTTCAAGGCTAAATTCTGTTAAATCTAATTTAAAATGCTGAAATAAAAATTACGACACTTTTTTATGGTGATTCAGAATAAAATGCGAAATAATGATAACAAACAAAAACAGCATTTTCTCAATTTTTTTCTGTACCCATAATTTACCATATAACCACCAACCAGCATTATTTATGATATATAAAAATTATATAAATCTATAATTTTTTATTGACTAAAGGCAATTTATTAGTTAGTTAATTTTGATTGATTGCTGACCCAATTAAATAGTAATTAAATATTAATAATGATTAAATTACAATTAAAGTAGTGTTATGATCGTTGAATTTAATTTAGTGCATCATGGGACCTAAAAAGAAAACAAATCTATTTTATGGTAAAGCTAAATCTTATTTAGTTTGTAATTTTCCAATACCAGCTCATTTAAATATGGGCTGTAGAAATGGACATGTACTGCATATATTGGCAACTAACAATGATTCATACCAAGTAACTGTAGAACTAATCAGTAAGTATTTTAACATCAACATTTTTCCCAATCAGATTCTGCAACTAGTTAGAAAATCAAAAGTCTTTGTAAAAGCTTTTTCACGAAATTCAAAACAATTTATTGACATCTGCAACATGCTCTTTGAATACCAACCAACAACATCTGCTGTGACTCAAACATCACAGTTAATCACAACCTCTAATCACATTGCTACGTGTTCTTCATTTTTTTCTCAGTAAATCACTGTTTCGTCTCTATCAAATAGTGACTCTTCTCAAGAATCATTATCCAGGTTGAGAGCTGACCAGGTTAGTCCCAGGAAAAAGATTATGAGAAAGAGATTAACCATTTTGGAAAACGAAATCGCAATTAAAAAGAGAAAACATAAAGAAGATCTTAAAGGTTTAAGAGAAAAGGCAAAGGCTAGACCATACAGATTAAAATATCTAAATCAAGTTATTGCTCGTAAGGAAAAGATAATTCATCAACTTAAAAAAAAATTAAAAGAAAATTTTTTAAATATACAGTTAAAAAAACTTCAAAATCAAATTTTTTATTTGAAACAACAGTTAACATTCACCGAAACCAAGTTTTTTAATCAAAAGACAATGTTATCCCAACAACTTGCTGACAAAAATTCTGCAATTCTTGTACTTCAAAATGACATACTGGTTTTACAGGAAAAGTTAGAAGATATTCAGCAAGTAACACAAAACACCGTTACACAAAATCATGCGCAAATTAACAATAACGTTCTACAACAAAGCTACCGTTAGCCGAACGCGAGTTTTTTTACGATGGTTGCATTTTTCCTAAGCAATCCTTCATAAAAATAATGTTACTTAAATAAGCATAACTTTTTTTGTAATTGTTCGTTTTTCATAAAATTTTCACCATTTTAATATAAATTCAAAGCTCTTTCGAACCATATATAATACTTAAATGAACAAATGGTTTAAAATTTTTACACACGTACCTAAATCATAAAAACATGATACAAAAATGTGTAAATGTTCAAATATGAAGTATAAATATAATAGTAATAGTAGTAATATATTTAAATAAATCTTTATAGATTACATGGCAAATAAATAAATAAAAAACAATCAAATAAACAGATTTTTTTTTATTTTTTTATTTTTTTTTTTAATTTTTTAATTTTTTTAAATTTTTTTTTTAATTCCACTTTTGAATGCGTTAATTGACTTTTAATGAGCCTTTTTGCATGATAACGAATAAATAATTCCAATCATTCACAATACGATTTGTGAAGAAATTATGCCGAGTAATGTTGCAAGTAAAATCACGCGTTAGTACGTTGGATGGTGATCTGCAAAGAGGTGGATTATGCCAATTAATAATTTTAAAACCATTTTCAAGTTTAAACTGTTGGATCAAGTCGCCGCGTCGCCTGCGAATTTCCAAAGAAGTAAAATTGAGACGCTGACACCTTTCAGCATAAGGTAAACTTAAATCAAATTTAGAATTTGAGAAATTTTTGTTGCTTTGAACTGAATTTTTTCAATATCTTTGATGTCGCCCTTTAAGTAAGGACACTATACCGAAATAGCGAATTCCAGGTGCGGCCTAACATATATAGTATATAGTTTACCCCAAAGCTTCATATCTCTTGATCTAAACGTTTTTTTTAGTAGGCCAAGTATCATATTTGCTCTACGTGTCGCAACCTGTATGTGTTGATTCCATTTTAGATCGTTAGATATAAAGATAGCCAGGTCTCTTTCAATATCCGTTGCCGCTATTATAAGAGATGTATTGCCATCATTCATTACATATTCATGATTTATATTTCTATGACCAAGGTACATTACTTTACACTTTGCAACATTTAATTCCGTAAGCCATTCTTTTGACCACTCTGAGACAATGTTTAAGTTTTGAAGAATCAGACAATCAGCATCGTGAAACTCAAGTCTTATTTCTTGCAACAGTTTAGTGTCATCAGCATAGATTTTATGAGCTGATTTTAAATTATCTGTTAAGTCCTTTATGTAGATGATGAATAATGTTGGACCAAGTACAGACCCTTGTGGAACTCCGCTTAAAACATCGGTCCAAAAACCGGTAACTGATCATTTTTGTTATCATCAACAAAAACTGATTTGAAGTGTTCGTTAAGTCTGTTTGCGATATGTATTTCCTCTGTTAACGTTTTACCTTTTGCATTAAATATAGCTCCAATAGATACATGAACATTCTGTTGCGCTTTAGCATAAGCATACATTATTTTTGGATTATTTTTATCTGATGCCAGTTGGGCTTCAAATACTCGAACACGATGTATACATGCTTTCTGAACTTGGCTTCTTAGTTTCTTATATTCACAAATAAGGGTTGTTGATTGCCAGTTTGTCGTATTTGCCCAGTTGTTGTTTTTTCTTTATCATAGCTAATACTTCCTTAATCATCCACGATGCATTACGAGTAGTATGGACTTTTTTTTAACGGGATGTATTGCTTGCTGAGTTTATCATATTTATTGCAGAAAAGTTCATAGCATTCTTTAGTGTTTTTATTTTCAAATAATTGCTGCCAGTTAGTTTCCATAATCTTTTTTTCCATAAGTTTTTATAGTCACCCTTATTAAAATCATATTTTTTGTTTGAAAAAGTTGCCCTATTTTTAGAAAGGACGATATAATCCCAACTAAATATGCGATGACCTTGTGACAAATCACCTAACGACATAGAGCTAGATAAATTGATTACTCTAGTTGAAGAGTCTGTAATAATTAAATCCTAAATATTTTTTGCATTTCCATTAGATGCTTCGAATGTTGAGAAATCAACTAATTGTTCTAGATTATGATTAGCCAAAGTTACAAGAAAAACACTTGCAGCACTATTTTGATTGCTTAGTAATTCGATTCTTTCGTCATTATGCCATTTAATATCCGGAAAGTTGAAATCACTTGCTAATAACATACAACTATACGCTTTTCTACCAACAGCTTGCTTAGCTGAAATAATTGTTTTATTTATATCATCTATATGAGATAAAGGTGGTCTATAGACACAGCCAATAAGAATCATTTCGTTACCGATTTTAATTTTGTACCATATTTGCTCGGAGTTGCTGTTGTTTAAAGTATTTCTTAGATGACGATCAGATACTTCATGCGCGACTAGATCACGCTTAATGTAGATAGCAACACCTCCACCATGACTTATTCTATTTTTTTTCACTAGTTAATAGTTTTAATTTAATTGAGTGGCAGCTATTTTGGTAAACCATGTCTCAGATTAAATAAGAATTAAGATTAAATCAGGCATGTTTATATCACAGAGTGCAGATAACTCGTTCATTTTAGTCGGATTAAGAGAAGTTTTGTTAGTATAAAAACATTTTAAAAGTTTCTTTTTAGGGTTAGTTTTAGCAGATTTAATTTTTGTATTTAATGGATTTAAATAAATATTCGCAGTTAAACGATTTGATTCATTGTGCTTTAGCTATTCTGGCTGCTTGTGCATCTTTCCATTTGATGAAAGGATGCTTTTTACTACCATTGATTTCAACTTCCTGTGAGACATCAATGTATCGCAATTTATCGCTGCGGATGACAAATCTAAAGAATTTATCAAGTTTTCCAAACTTGTCAAGGTCAGAATTAGCTGCTTTTTTTTCTAAGTTTAATTTAATGAATTTGTTTTGCTCTGTTGCTGAGCGGTCTGTGCGTATAAATATATTTAAAAGTACCCGATGCCAGTTGTTTAGCCGACGCTAGAACGTCATTTCTGATACTGAGTCAACTTCAATCATAAGAGGAGCGGGTTTACTAGAATCAGAATTCTTTTTTTTTTTTTTTTGAAACGTTTAATTCTAATTACATTGACTGATTTACTTAAAGATATCATAACCTTCTTGAATTCCGCGGTGTTATCTTTGGTTATCTCGCTTGGTTGAGTTTTAACAGATTCGGGTAGACCAAACACAGTAATTCTCTTTTATCTGTTAGTCACGTCCTTGTTATGCTTATTGAGGGCGCTCACTACAGCTACGTTTGCTAATATACCGGGTTTGCCGACTTGTTCAACTAATTTAGATAACAAAGGTTTTTCACAACTTTTGCTATCTTTTAAAGACTTTATTTCAATATCCTTCAGATCAATTTTATTAGTAAGTTTGTCAATTCTGGCGGTAAGTGTTTTGATTACATGAAGAGCTTGTTTCAGCTCTCATTTTGGCAATTTTGTCAGCGTTTTCAAGAGCATCATTAAGCTGTTTTTGCGTTACCAATATAAGCAATTAACAGTGGAAGCGATTTTAAGGTTTATAGGTTATAAACGATAAATATAGGTTATAACTCGATAAATCCTCATAAATAATTTATATCCGTGAAGTTTATATAATAGTAAAAAAAAATGTATACATCTTATTACACAAGGACTAAAAAGTTTATAATACGTGTTTATGTGTTTACATATAACAATAGTTTTTCCGTATATCATTATATATTTATTATTTTTCCGTATATAATTATATATATATATTATTAATAATTGTTACAATCACACAGATACACAAAGGTAGTTTTGTGTTAAAAAACTAATCCGAAAAGGAACAACAGATTAAGAATCAGGTGCAAATGCGATTTTATTACAACTAGAAAGCTACAAAAGAAAACTCTAGAATGTTGAGAATAAAACTTAAAATATATATATATATATATATATATATATATATATATATATATATATATATATATATATATATATATATATATATATATATATATATATATATATATATATATATATATATATATATATATATATATATATATATATATATATATATATATATATATATATAGGGCCAGCGCGAGTCGGTGTCACGTGGGGTTTTGGCGCCATTACAACTTTTGCCGACTAAAAAAAAAAAAAGGTCCACGTTTTCGAAAATTTGCCGACTGCCATGACGACATTTGCCGACTAACTGTCTAAATTACCGACTAACCTATATCGAAAGGGTCGACATTTGTCGACTAACTTGTCAAAAAGGGTCAAACTTGCCGACTAAAAATCATTGATGAGGGAGGGGGGGGGGGTTGTCACACCCCCACAACCCACTAAGGCGCCGGCTTTGTATATGTATATATGAGCCGTTTAATTTGAAAGTGGCATAAGTCACCATTTCATAAAAAATCAAGGTATTGATAACAATCATTACAATGTTGTGGTATCATATGTGTTATAATTTAAACCGATTGTGTTGAAAATTATATTTATATATAATAAATAAATTTAGAAACTTTTTCATATTATATATAAGTAAATAATATATTATTATAAATTAAGTTCTAAATTTACATGAACTTAATTTGGAGTGTAAAGTTTCTTATTTGTCAATTGTGCAAATTGTGCTGAAAGGTATTTTAAGGTTTATTCATAATAAAATCTTGTCAGCAATGTCAGGTGTACTAGAATATTTAAATTTTTTACTTAATATGGTTTTGTACTAATTATCGCGTTATTCGAAGCCCGACTTACCAGAAGATTTTTATTAATAATCAGTTAGACGATTTCATGGGACCAAATTAAACAGTTCGAAAACAAAAATAACTGTATATAAAGTAAAGTTTATCAGCCCAGTGGGTTCGTATGTTTTTAAAACATTGTTATTGGGATTAAATTTAATTAAAACGTCCAAAAAACGTTTTAAAAAACGTACCGTGCCCACTGGGAGGTTTGTCAGTAAAATTACAAAACAAAAGCTTAAAATATTTTTTTACCTTTAATAAGTTAATAGAAAATGTTTATGTAGAATTTCTTTGTATGTTAAATAAAGAATAGCAAAATGAAGCAAAATTAGCAACTTAAAAAAGTTTATATTTATTAGCAGAATGAAATAAAAAAAATACCCGTTTTTACATCTTAACATAAAACTTTTGAGAATTCACGTTAATCATTCATACTTCTTGGAAACCCTAGTTCTGAGAAACGATTTTGTCAATAATAAAACACAGTCTTCTATTTTAGCCAATCACAGTCTTGCAAATCCTTCTAATAATCTATTTAATAATTAATATTTATCGTATGAAGCGCAATAATCTTATATAAATGTTTAAATTTTTTTCCCTATTTTTAAACTCGCATTCATTTTCAAGAAAACATTAGTTAATACGGATGTCAATTGCCATTAAGTCTTAACAGCAGTTACTAAGTTACAGTGTTTTAACGTAACAAGGTTTTAAAATATATTATCATATAAACATAGAATCATTTTGATGAAAATGATAAAGTTGAAATCTTGTTTATAGTATAGGCCCACAAAAATAAAAAAAATGTGCAATAAATTTAAATATCTTCTAACACGGCAATCTATGTTCGGAAATTCCCTAAGTTAATAATTAGAAATATTTTACCAAATTATTCCGCAATGTACACACTTTTTGATTTCTGCAATATTGCTCAAGAATAAGAACAAAATGTTTTAGCATTTAATTTAAAAATGAGATTTTAAACGAAAAAGCAAACAGTTTAATTTGAAGAAGATTGTCAATTTCTAAAAAAGACCTCTATATCTAGAATTTTCTGGAAAAAAAAGGTCTTTTAGAAAAAAAGGGTGATTGGGGGAAGGAGGGTGGGGTTTAGTGGGTCTTTGGTGTTGTAGGCCCTGCAAAAGTTTTCTATTCTTATCCATTCTATATTAAAATAGTGAAATTTTTTTTATCTTTTTTTATTTGTTATTTATTAGTTTAAATAACGAAAACACTGACAAGCTTTTTAATGCAGTAAAAATTTTATCACTGTACCTAGTAAATACACGAACGTCTATTAATGTCTAAACAACGTTTTGACAAAATGTTTAAATTTGGTCAATCATCGGTTTAGAATTGAATCCAGATTAACTTTTTGAACAAACATCCATAAAATGCCTATATTCAAACGTATTTTGGACGTCTAATATAAGATTATTATATGTGTATAAAGCGTTTAGATTTAGCCTAAGTAATCGTATGTTAAACTTTTAGATTTTATCTAATAGTTTCAACTTATTTAAGTTTTAAAACCTTTATAAATTAAATTACGTTATAACTTTTTAACATTATATAAGTAATAAAAGCTATATAGGTCTTGAAACTTATATGTAAGATATAGTTATAAAAGACCTGGTCTTATTTTTTATATATTTTATAACTATTATAATGTGTTTATATACTTTTATTCTATGCTACTTATACTATACTTTTATATTATGAAACTATATAATAAATTATAAACTTTTATAAAACGTTTTTATAAACTGGGGATTTAGAGAACAAATGTTCGTGCACTATATTTGTTTCACTATGTTTGCTTCGATAACTAAAAAAAATTTAATGATCAAGCTTTTTGCAATAGAAACTTTATAGTAATAATTTCTGTCTAATAATTTATAGTAGCAATTTTTTAAACCTAATCTCATTAGTAGAAAATAAAAGTTTACATTAAAATTAAGTTAAAGATTACTAATAAAATTATTAAACTCATAAAGATATATTTTGAATCAGAGTTGATAATAGCGCCCGGCGGCAAAGTAGCTTTCTGCTGAAAGGCCAACTTTTTAGGGAGGCGGAAGCTGTTAGCAGCGGCCTCCCATTCAATTTTTAGCATCAAAATGTTCTTTCTTCCTCCTCCAGTAGCCTCTGCCCTTCTATTGGCGGTCGCAGCCAGAGTTATTTTTTAGAGGCGAAATGTTTTGGAGGCCGACGTCATTTGGGAGGCAGAATCATTTAGAGGCCGCCTCCAATGGTTTCCGTCTCTCAACTGGCTGCGGCCGCCAAATTGAAGGCGTAAATATTTGCCTCCCGCCGCACAGTGACTCAGGACAATCAAAAAACGGCAAAAATTAAATAAAACTTGACATAAATCGTTAACAAATAATGTTATATATTAAAATAATAATTTTTGAGTCAAAGATTTCAAATTTGTTAATACATTTTTTTTTTACACGCAGCTTCGACGCGTAAAATGCGCGCTCACGCGTGTTAAAGGTGACTTTACGCATTTTGTATTTCTAGACCCTGTTTTAGGCATATCAACGTAAAGGCTTAACCGTTCTCTGAAGAGTACCTGAATCTCTTTTTTTTTTTCAAGTCTACAGATAATTTTCCTCAATTGTTTTTGGCTTCGACTTTTTAATTTTAATTTTATAACTCAAGTGAAGAATAAATTCCAAGCATATTATCCAGCAACGCAAAGCTGAAATTCCGAGCCCCAAAACCAAGTCATTTTCAGTTTTTGCTTTTAATAAATCAATATTGTTTATTTCCTTGGATTTAGCATTGCACACATTGCAGGATTGAGTAGATTTTGTCTTTGTAAGTGCGTTAGCTACTTTATTATTAAACATTGTAAGATCAATCCTATGGCTAATATTACCGGTTTTTACATCCATTTAAAACAATCATGACATTCATTTAAAACACCGCGACAATCAATTAAAACAATGTGATTTTCAATTAAAACAATCGTGATTTTCAATTAAAACATTTAACGCATGCGCAAACTCAACATACTATATTATTTTAAAAAAAAGGTTTTCTTTATATTTTTTTTATTCGATTTTTTAAAAAAGTTTAAAATTTTATTTTATTTAAAATATGTTTATTTTCCAATTACTGTCGAGGTATGTCATCTGACCTAAGACACGCTTCGAAAAAGCTTTCGCAGTGTGTGTAATAGTTTGATAATTTAACATGAGGAATAGATAAGCATGCCTCACGCATTCTTGAAATTAGTTCATTTCTTCCAGCTGGGGCCGTATTTCTTCGCACGTTATTCTTAAGATAAAAATAAAATCTCTTCACACGGATTCAAGAATGGTGAATATGGTGGCAAATATTTTGTTTGAATGTTCTGAGCCCTCATCTCAACATTATAATGGATTCTGACATTATCCATCACCAGGGTGAATTCTTCCTCTGTCCCCAAAACTCGTACAACTTTATCAATATATTTTTGAAACAAAACTGTGTTGACTGACACACTGACAGCTTCGCAGTGAATAATATTCAAACCATTGATGACCAATATCATCGAAACGTTACGTTGTCTATGGTGAATGATCGAGTTTGGTGTTACTCCTCTTCTTGCCCATGAATGACTGCAAAAAATGTTTAAATTAAATGAACTTTCATAAATAAAAACAATATTTCGATAGCGATTAATAGGCGAGATTGAAGTATACTACCTAACATATTCAATACGAAGATTTTTTACATCATTGTCGTTTCTTCTTTTACAAATTGGTCGAGTAATTTTATATGTGTATCCAAGATTGGTCACCCATCTCCATACAGTTTTCATTGATTCATTTACATTTAAAGCATATTTAATTTCAATTATAGTGGTCGTTGTGTTATCGTTTATAAGCTCTTCAATTCTTCTTCTAATCTCTTCATTATAAAAAACGCGGCGAGCGCCACCTCCAGAACCAGAAAGTGTTGAATTCGTTCGATCGTACCTTCTTAAAATTGGTTGTATTGTGTTTTGATTAACTCCTGTTAACGATAAAGCTTCAGATTGAGTTTTTTCTTGTTCAACGACTAGATTTACAACAAGATCTCGCATGTTTTGGGAAACGGAATTTTGCGGCATGTTTTAATGAAAATCTAATATCCTCATGCGCTAAATATTTTAATAGGAAATCATGGTTGTTTTAATTATCATCATGCATGTTTTAATTGAACATCATGGTTGTTTTGCTAATACAGTATGTGTATAAAAAATATGTAAAAAATATGGTTTTGCATTCATTTAAAACAAACGTGACATCCATTCAAATTTAAAATAAACTCCATTAAATTAAAATAAATTAATATAATATTAATAAAAATAAATTTATATAATATCAAATAAATAAATATATAAAGAAGACCTTTTTTTTAAAAATAATATAGAATGTTGAGATTGCGCATGCGTTAAATGTTTTAAATGAAAATCACGATTTTTTTAATTGATTGTCGCAGAATGTCATGGTTGTAAAAACCGGTAAATGTCAAAATTCTTCCTGCAATATTAAAAACTTTGCAAAAAAGCCTTTAAGGTATTTATTTGATTTTTTAGATCTGATTCTTCTTCTATCGATAAAATAAGACTCTCTTTTTTATATTGTAGATGAAGAGGTCTACAAAAGTGACAGCTTGAAGGATTTTTATTTTTCCTAATTTCGCCATCTTCTACTTTGAGCAATAAAGGCTGTTAGTGAGGTTGAAGAAAGCTATAAAATAATACATTTTTTTTATTCAACTAATGAACGCGACGATCCAACATTTAGAGATAGAAAAAGTTGGATAAAACCTTTGGATAAAACCTTTGGATAAAACGACGATCCAACAAGCTATTTCGGCAATTATGCTACCGGTATTCAATGGTAACCATCAACGGTTTGTCTGCCAACTACGAACATACATAACTGCGACGGACGTACCCGAATCCAAAAGGAAAACAATAATATTAACATGTTTGCCACCACAGTTTTATTCTGCACTCGAAGATTTATGCTTGCCTGCATACTCAGAAGATGACTCAGTTACCTACGTAGACATCGAGGAAAACATCATGAAGCTTTTTAAACCGAAGTCATCGTTAATACTACGCTTTGAATTTTACTACAAAATTACTTACGGGTTGCAAGAGCTGCTGAAGGATGCAAATTCACGGATAAAGATGATCGCGACCAATTCATCACGGGTTTTAACGATGGTGTTACAATCAAACGGTTATTACTGGAATCTGAAGAACTAACGTTTGCAAACCCAGGAAGCTCAACAATTAGATGGTTCCGATAATGTAATGATTGCGGCAACATCGTTACTTTCGCGGACATCTAGTGTGCCCGATACAAACAAAGTTACATGTTTCAATTGTGGGAAACTTGGACATTTTGCACGGGACTGCGAAGCAAAATGCAAGACTTTTTCACACGATCATCAAGCTAAAAACTGCTTCAAACGATTGCAAAGTTTAAAAGGAAAAGGGAGAATTTGGAAATAATGGCATCCAGTATTCTCGCAGAAATGATGTTGCCATCATTAAAAGTGAAAATAAATGAAATGCTGCGAACAGCATTAATTGATTCTGGATGCTTTATCACTGTGATTTATGCTAAACCCACGCATGGTCTTGTTTTAAAATGTCAAAAAAATTATCACAACTTTGGGAGGAACTGTGCAAGTGCTTGGTGAAACGTTAATCAAATTGGAAATTGATGGAATACACCGGATTGTTAATTCTCTGGTTGTAAAAGAAAAACCATTCGGGTTTCATTTGATTTTTGGAATGAATGCGATTGAAAGATTTGGAGGAGTCATCATTTATGGTAATAAAAACCGTACTGTCCGAATGTTAGCATGTGACACAGCGAAATGTGGTGCCGTTATTACAACAATAAAAAAGGAAAACAAAATAAATGAAACAAAATGTGATGTCAAAAATACAAATGAAGAAAACAAAAGAAACAAGATAAAATGTGCCGTTACTACAACGATAAAAAACGAAAACGAAATAAACGAAATAAAATGTGATGTCAAGAATATAAATGAAGAAAACAAAAAAAAGGAAATAAAACGTCAGGACTTTGCAGCAAAGGTTGACGGGAAAAAGTGGATGGCATCATGGAACTGGAATAAAGAGCCTGTAATTGATAATACCATTTGTGAATACAAGATGAACCACGAGCACGAACCTAATTACCGCAAAGAAATAAATGGATTAACTCTGGCATTCTTGTACCATATAACGAACTAACATTTTTTTTTTTTTTTTTTTTAATTTGAGTTTTCATGCTATATTTTTCTATACAATGTTCTTATATCCGAAGATATTGTTGGCTTAGCATAGGAACAGCCACAAATAGTCATTGAGACTAATCCAAAGTAGCGTCCGTTATTGACCAACATTTTTGCGTACCGAAGTACTACTCAAGCGCTGAGTTGGCGGTGGCGGGATTTGAATTCGTATTGTTCAACAGTCCGGGTTTTAACTTTTTCTTTGACGCTCTAACCATCTGAGCTATTCCGCCATTGGGACCACCTAAAGGATTGATACCGCTTATGTGCGTAGTGCAAGAAAATAAGGATAACAAGGTACGTCCAGTGGGAGATTTCCGAGCTCTCAACGAATTTGTAAATTGTCACACAGCGAATGCGGACGTTTGTCAAGAAAAACTGCGTTGTTGAGAAAAATTAAAAAAGCAAATATTCTTGATCTTAAAAAAGTCTACCTCCAAATTCATATTGATAAAAGACTTTGGCCATATCAAACGGTGATTATAAATGGAAAACGATATTGTTTTACCAAAATGTGTTTTGACATTAATGTGGTTCCAACAATAATGACTACAATTCTTCGGCAAGTGCTCAATTTAACTTCAACTGTAAAAAAGCATGTGATAATTACATTGATGATTAATTTGTGGATGAAAGTGTGAATACTGCGAAAAAATTTGGAGAAGCATCTGCATAAATTCAGGTTACATTGTAAACCTCTACAAAATTTTGAACAAGGACGTGTCTTAGGATTGAGAGTCGAAAGAAATAAAAATGGGGAACTGATATGGAAACGAGACAATGTGGTACAATTTAAATCTTTAAACGCAGTCTCACGATCGCAGCTTTTCAGCAAGTTAGGGAAACTCATTAGACATTACCCAGTGGCAGGAAGTTTGCGTTTACAAACTTCATACATCACACGTTCAGCTAAAAATATAACTTGGTGTGATTTTATTTCTGAAGATTGTAAAGAAAAACTGAAAGATTTGCTTCACCGTTTAGAAAAAGATCCGGTTGGTTGAAAATGGTTGTTACCAGTGAATGGAAAAACTGAGCTTTATTGTGATGCATCATCCATAGGACTTGGGGTAGTTCTGCTCATTGGTAGACCCAGTGGGTACAGACGTAAAAAAGACGTCTTTTAAACGTCTTACACACATTTTGGACGTCTTTTGAACGTCTTTTGAACGTTTTGGACGTCTTTTGAACGTTTAAAAGACGTCTTTTTTTGGTCCGGTGCACACTGTGGAGTAGTTATTGATGACGCAGCATGGCTACGGCCAGCAAGTGATACACACCATATCAATATAAGTGAATTGGATTCGATACTTTGAGGACTAAACTTAATCAGTAAGTGGGACATAAAAGAGTTAACAGTATACAGTGATAGCAAGAGCACCGTAGGATGGTTAAACGCAGTTTTGAAGGAAGAATATCGCGTAAAATCTCGGAAAATTTCTCAATTGTTAGCACAAAGACGGTTAACTACTATTAAGGAAGTGGCAAAAGGTATCCAGATTGTAGTACAATGGATTCTATTCGAAATAAATTTGGCTGATTGACTCTCACGAATCCCTCAAAAGTGGTGCAGACAATTGTGTGCAGCGGGATTACCTGAACCAAAAGACAAATGGAAGATTCATTAGATTGGTCACTTTGGTGTCGCTCGAACATTAAAACTTTGCTTGCGAAATAACCAGCATGTATCACGTAAGGAGGTTTCAGCAGTAATAGCAAATTGTAACTAGTGCAACTCCATCGATCCTTACTCTGTACAGTGGAAGCACGGTCAACTAAACGTAGAAAAAAATTGGAATCAGGTTGCTATTGACGTGACGCATGTAGGTGCTGAACTGTACTTATCGATGATTGAGTGTGGTCCATCACGATATACAATATGGCGTAAACTAGTAACTAAAACAGCTACTGAAGTTGTTGGTAAACTTGAAGAAATATTCTCTTTATTTGGACCGCCGGTATGTCTTCTAATGGACAACGAATTTCGGTCCAACACGTTAACAAGCTTTGCTGAAGAATGGAATGTTAATTTGGAATATCGAGCAGCATATCGAGCTCAAGGTAATGGTTCAGTTGAATGCATACACAGAACGATAAAAAGAACATTCGCTCACTCACATTGTTCAATCGATCTGGCAGTCTTGCTGTACAACGAAACAATATCATCCAATTGTATTGAACGTCCGCCCGAGCAATTCAAGAAAAAACAAACTTGTTTCATCCCAGGTATCGATACTCGGAGGAAAACAGACAAGAAAGGCGTAAATACGAAGTTCAAAGATGGAGACAAAGTGTGGTTAAAGCTAACTCAAGAAACAAAATGTGACCAACCGCGGATACCAGGTGTAGTGCGAAAGAAAAATACTTTATCGTTTGACGTCGAATCTGCAAATTGGGTATATCCGCGTCATATTTCACACCTGCGTCGCCGTACAGACCTACAGAGTTCAAATGAATCAGTCAACGATGTTTTTTAAAGACTAAAAGATAAAACCGATAACGCTAAAGGAAGATATCACGATGATATCACTCAAGTTCAAAATAATTATAAAGAACATAACGTGCTGCAAGTAACACACTCCGAACGAACAGTAAGACCCCCACAAAGATTAGAATTATGAGTTAATTCACCAAGAGGGTGTGTTCTATTATTATATTGGTGAATTATTCATGTTAGAAATCACGTAGATACGTGTTGAAATTCGCGCGTTGTTTCAATTCTAGTTAAAAGTATTCTCATCGGACTTTTTATTTTGTATATATAGAGACGATTTTTGTGTAGAGTTAGTGAGGTTAGAAGAAAGCCATAAAATAATAGGTTTTGTTTATTCAATTCATGGACGCGACAATCCAACATTCAGAGATAGAAAAAGTTGATGAAACTTTAGATAAAACTTTTCTCATTAATATGAATGTAGAGGAAGCTCTTTCATTAAAAATGAATACTGATCTTAGCGATAAACAATATCAAATGATCAAAAACTCAGCTCTTGTACACAATGTACATATTTATCCTACCTTGCACAATATTTTCGTTGAAAAATTGAAATGCTATCCTGAGAGTATACATTTTTCTGAAATTTCTGCAAAGTGTACTCTTCAAAGCATGTTAGATCACACTGTGAGAAGAATAGCAGAAATGATTGATATGCCTAATTTTGGTCAAAATGACGAAATATTTGGAGTTTTATATAGAAAGATTGGTTTTGATGGAGCATCAAGCTAAAGTATTTATAAACAGAAATACGATACAAACAATGCAAGTATAGAACTTAAGCATGAAAAAAATCTTTTCAGTAGAGCTTATTTATTGTTAACATTAGACATATTATTTTTTAAAATAGAGGCTTCTTTTTACCCCAGCAGCATTTGCACTTTTTGCAGAAGCTAAAAATAGAGCTTGATGATGTTCAGTGGCTAGTTCTTTTATTTATTTTTTTTTGCTTCGCTCTCCAAGAACACTCCATTGTTTGTGGGACCTTCCAGAACCAAAATGGCTATTTTTATTGTTCATAAGATTTCTTTGAAGCCAACGATTTTCTTTTTGTTAAAATGTATCATAGTTTTGTCCACATTGCTTTAATTTTTTCTTCACCTTTGAAATAAATACAAGCTTTACTTTGTTTGAATTTTCTTTGCGAATTTCTTCAGTATTTTTTTTTTCATTAAGTAAATCCTTCCATAATTTTACTTATCAACTCCTAACTCACGTATATTTGGGATAAGATCTAATCTTTTAAATGTTATCGTTTTTAAGAACCATCAATATAATATAATAAAACTAATATATCATAAACATTTTAAATTACATTACATAATTTTTTACTTTACACTGTTTCAAATTTTATTTTGTTATGACTTTTAACAATTTTCACATTGTTACATCCTGTAATAACACATATTACTTAGTTAACTTTATATTACAGGAAATACTAAAGTTGTTCAATTAAACTTTTTCAAACATGTTGGACTTATCGAATAATAAATCGTTCTTTAAAATTGTCAATAGATATTTTAATAAACTTCTAAGTAGTATATAATGACTAACCCAGCAGGCACAATGACGTTGAAATAACGTTGAAACGACGTCGCAAACCGACCATATACCACGTTGAAACGACGTTGAAATTTGGTTGAATTGGAAATAAAATCCGACGTCGAAAACTACGACGTTGAAACAACGTCGATGATTACGTCGTTTCAACGTTGATCTAACGTCTTATCAACTACATATCAACCATATTTCAACTTTAAATAGGTGATATATTCGATTGATACGTAGTTGATAAGACGTTAGAACAACGTTGATACAACGTAAATTCAAAGTTGATTTTTGTTTTTTATTTTAGTTAAATCCAATTAACTAAAAAATTATCTTAACTTTAATTGCAATAAAAAAATACAATAAAAAAGCAATAATTTGCGCAGAGGATATTATATTTCACGTAAATTAATCAGATACAACTAAATTGCTTCAACGGACTTCATATACAATGCAAATAAAATAAAATGTTTGAAAAAAAAGTTTTATTTATCAGTAATATATTTATCAATTTATCAATAATAACTATTATCAATAGTTCCAGAACAACTAGGAAAAAGTATGAATGTTATACATCGGGTGAACCGCCTTTTACGCGCCGACCACCACCATTGGATCTGTCGAGTGCGTATTTTAATAAAGTCATTATTCCTTTTCTTATTTCGGCAACTGTAGCAGTCACTTTAATTGACAAAACTCTCTCTATAAAAAAGGTATTGCCTGAGTAATTTGCATCAAATACATCAAAAAGTTAAAAATAAAATAGCATCAAAAAAACGAACTGTGACTTACAAGTAAATGTTTGTTCCTTTAAACTTCTCTTTACCTTTACCGCCAGCCATACTAAATTTCGATTATAAACCATTGGTCAACAACCTGCATTATACATTGTTATTATTATTATAATTACATTAAAAATTGATAAACATGTCTTTTACAAAATACAAATTGATCTCAATGAAAAATTGCACAAACCGCAAAGGTTTCTTACCAAACCATAATGCAAGTAAGAAAAAGAATTGATACAGGGGAAGAGTTTGGTCCAAGGAGACCACCTTATAAACGCAAGAAAACACCAAGAGCAAACAGATTTATCAGAAATATCTGCCTGGAAAAAAGAAAAAAAGCCACTAAGCTTATCCATGAAGCTGTAATTGTTGTGTCAGACCGGACCATTTGTAGAAAGCTAAAAGAAGAGGGATTGATGTCCAGCCAAAAAAGTCAAAAATTGACAGAAAAATTTAAAAATATTAAAAATAATGTCAAAAATCTTATATTTATGTAAGATTTTGCAACTTGCGACACAATAAAAACTGTTATAACTTAGTTGATGTATTCCTGTAGCCAGACAACTCGCATGATCTTAACCCCATAGAAAACATTTGGGAAATAGTAAAGCAAGAAATTGGATAAAAAATCTTACTAAAAAGCAAGATCTTATGGAAGAGATTATCAAGATCTGTCATAACAACCCAGAGTTGACAGAAACTATAAAAAATAAATTGCAAGCATGCCATAATGCAATGAAGCAGTTATTGCAAATAAAAGTGTTTTTGCAAAATATTTATACTTTATATATATTTTATATAATTTATCATAATAATCAATAAATATTCAAAACGTTCCACTTTATTTGTTTATTTTTATCAAACTTTATAAATAAAAGAAAAAACTTTAAAATGCACCATTATTATTATATATATATATATATATATATATATATATATATATATATATATATATATATATATATATATATATATATATATATATATATATATATATATATATATATATATATATATAAATATATATATATATATATATATATATATATAATATATATTCATATAAGCATATGTATGTATATATACATACATATATATGTATGTTTATTTATGTACATATATATGTATGTATATATAGAGTAAAAAAAAAGATTAAGTATGCGTTAGAAATCAACCTTTGTACTTTGAGGTTGTTCTTTAGCTCAAGGAAATACAAAAATAGAAAACAGTTACAAAAAAAATTATGATCAGACATAAAAAAAAAAAATTTATTTTATGTCTGATTAGAATTCGTCAAACTTTAAAAAATATATGCTACACATATTTTTAACACAAGTTTAAAACAAACTATAATAAAAAGATTCAAAAGATTTTTTATTTAAAACTACTTTTAACAAACCTTTGCATCGCATTTTTTTGTATTTGTCTTGATGGTTTTACCTCCAATTTT